>CM055823.1:6950372-6978124 GCA_029582265.1 Zoroaster sp. YZ-2022
ATGTGATTAGTCCAGATTATATTTGGAGTAAAAAAGTGGCGGTTGGTACTGCATTTTTCGTAATAGTTACCTGCCCTCGGCATATGATTCAGAACAAATTCCACTCGATCATCTAGTTCACCATCCTGTATTTCACTATAAAGTTTCCGAATCGAGATGCCATATTCTTGTAAACGTCTCTTTATAGTTCTCTCACTGACACAGAAGCACCTGGCTGTGTCTTTCACAGAACAATTCAATTGACCTGTAATAGTACAGAAGTCATGTAAAAAGTTAGTCTGAACATAAAGCATGAATAACTTGGACCATAGAAAATTAGAAATACATAAAAAATTTCTTACTTTGTTCCTCAAAATTCCCCTTCCCCCAAATCCAAGAAAGATGTAAAACATGCAAACCAGAAACAGTGCACATCATAAAAATAAACACTAGGAGTAGGCCTACAACTTACAAGTACAAGTACAACTTACAAGTACAAACTTAAACTACAAGTACAACATTGTTGTAGGCCCTACCTAATATAAAAAACACATTCATTGGCATTGACGGAGAAATAGTGAGGGCCAAATAGAGCATCTTTGCTTAAATAAAATAACTGGTTTACCTATAAAAAAAAGAAGTTGCTCTTCGGTGATGATGTATTTGGGTCGACCAACAACGCCAGCTGAGAAACTGACGTGACGGTGTGCATCGCCGGCATCATCGGCATAATCGTCGTCAGTCGACGCAACACTGTCAATGATACGCTTTGCATGCAATACACAATTTGATATCTCTTCATAATCTGGAAGATATTCCCGATATTGCAAAATATCCCTGCATAGACTATCCAACCTGTAGTGAATAATACCTACAGTATTATCGCCATTTGCAATGGATGCATGCAGTCGATCAACTTGGCTTCGTATATTCCTGATGACAACATCAGCAGCGACAACGCGAGCCGCCATTACGGCATGCAGGCAGCGCACCCAGACGACCCAGGCCGGCACTCTAGGCGCTGAGCGCATATCTATGCAGCCAGCAGGCTAGGCAGGGCCAGGATACATGTAGCGCCAGCGCCCCCAGCGTTCAAACATTAGTTAAACATAACAAGTTTGTCCTCTCGCGATCGTCCTTTGTTCGATTGGGAAAACGTCCTTGTGTGTGTGACTGTCCTTTATGGTTTTGCCAAACAACGTCTGTATTCGACTAGCGTTAGTCTTTCGGTTGTTTAGTTTTGGCTTTGTCCTTTTGTAAATTTGTCCTTTTGTCGTTTTGTCCTTTGCTTGATTTTGACTTCGTCTTTTTGAAAATTTGTCCTCTTGTCGTTTTGTCCTTTGCTTGATTTTGACTTTGTCTTTTTGTAAATTTGTCCTCTTGTCGTTTCGTCCTTTGTTTGATTTTGTTTTTGTCTTTATATTGATAATTTTGTTCTTTGGCTGTTTTTTGTCCTTTGTGGGCTTCTTAATGTCTATGTTGGAAATTTTTTTAATTTTGGCCCTTTTGGCCGCCCATATAAGTGAGAAAGGTTCAAGGGAGAACCAATGGCAACTCATTTGAGATACGAGTTGTGCGATAAGATTCTTTTCAGAACCTGTACCTCAGCTTCATGATAGTTAAAGGAACACTGAAATAGAGCTTTAAAAGCCACGGGTATTGTAAACTATGGTATTTTGACTGATAATAAACACATAAATTATCAATGTTTAGCGCGGTTTTTATAATTTTAAGCTTTTACGAAGTGTAGGTCGACGCCGATAACCCCGCCCCGAAAAGGGGTCATTTTGCACCATGACTCACGTCTGTAGCTATGACGTCACGAAGAGAATGTAGGCTTCGGCGCTTGGCCCGGCTAGGGCTAAGCTTGTTATGGGGACGCTAGCATCGCATGCACGCAGCGGAAGTGTGTCGTCGTGTGTTGATTCTTGCCGAAAATACTGGAAAATGGTTTAGAAATGTCGTCGTCAGAAAGTGAATTTGATGCTGAATTTTCGGAGGAGGAATTTACTGACTCAGAAGATCAGCACGTAAACGAAGAAGGGGTTATAGAACCTTATATGTACGAGCCAGAGGCCGACAGCAGCGACAGTGACGGCGGTGAAATTCCCGGTGTGCATAACGACGAGGAAGGAAGACTCGGCAACATAAATTGGTGAGCATTTCAATCATGTTAGACAAATTCCCTCAACATATTGGAATATATTATTTACTTGGAAACAACATAACATCGCCTTGCTGTATGTTTTGACTAATGGAATCTTTATAAAAGGGAAATAACTAACGTTGTTGTAAAACAAACAAGAACGTGGTCGGAATAGACGGTTATAGGCATTGATTGCACCTAAAAACGTGTAATCCGGCATCTGTAACGTTACATGTCAGATTCAATCAATGGATAATGATAATGACATTTTCTTTTTGCCAGCAAAATGCTTGACGAAATTACTTTAATATTGGTACTTAAATTATGCATGTAATTCAATTTATATAATCATGTATAAAATGGGGCTTATATAATCTATTTTTGCATTATTATTCTTATTCAGGTGTTCTTGCGATTGTTGTTTGCAAATGCCAATTGTGAGGGAGTCTGTTTGTTGCAAGGAGATCCAACAAGTTGTGCAGAAAATGGATGAGTATGACGTAGACGAGGCTTCCCTTAACTGCATAACTGAGCATCCTGGGTTCAGTACAGTATGCCTCGACAGATGGGTCCTGGACACTGCCTACTATTAATATCGTCAGCAGTATGGAAACGCAAGGCAAGATGCCACCGAAAACCAGTAAGAAATAAATTCCAACAATGTGAAAGTCATAACAAATTCAAGTATGAAATTTGTTAAACAAATACTTTTTTTTTTTTGTCGCTAGATAAAGATAAAGCAACTGGTCCCTTCCAGTTTTAGATTTCCTTTGTATCGCATAGCAAAATACAACACTAAATGTATCATTCAAAACTCAAAAATCACAATTTGCCACTCAAAATCAGCATTCATGGTGCGCAAAACATTTTCAATCCAAATTTTTTGCTATGCTGAAATCCTTCCCTGCCTTCCCCAATCCCCTTTTTGTGAAATCTGCTTAAAACTTGATTTGTTAATTTTGTTTGTTTCCATACAGGAAGTACAGGCACACAGCCTATCGTCAGATGGCAAGATGGTGTTGGGGATTTTTGGGAAGGAGTGTACGTGTACCTTTGCCTTATTGTGCTGTCGCGAATATCCCTGCTGAATATCCCTCTGATCAATACAAGGGTTTTCAAGAGATTTAAACTGTATGCAAAATAACTGCCACTCCTGTATAAGGTTTAAATATTTTGACTTTATTTTGATATTCACATTACTCATATAATTAAAACAAAAAAAATAAAAAAATCATACCAACAGATCGGCTGTGATAATTCCATATTTTACCTTTTATTTATGGAGTAAAGTTAAAATCAAAGCCCATTGAATGCATTATAATCGTTTGTACATAATGGCCAGTATAAACAAATTACTTTTTATTGGCATTTAAATACACATGAATGTTAACTGGACTACTTCGCCTTTTTGTGTAAAAATTTATAAAACAAAGGTAGTTTTATTTCGTTTCATAAGCAATTGAGAATGGGGACATAATGTAGGCTCTACTAAAAATTTATATGAAGCATATCACTGTTTCATACATGTATGTACACTTGGAGACACAACAATATTGTCAACTCGGGCGGATCCATGAGTTTTTGCAGGGGGGTGACTGGTCTGTGAATTGTCATTTTTCTTCTCTTTTACTATAATTGTTTAGAAAATGTTTTGGTGGGGGGGTCGAACCCCTCCAAACCATGTCTGCAACTACCTTAATTTACAGTGGGTTCGGTCTCGGTCTTTCTGAAGACAAACCAGTTCATGGACTTATCTTAATTTGTCGAGCAATAAATGTGCTTCCAGATCCCAGTTTGGTGTGCTGTAACAAGCCTCATTCCTGATATGTGTACTTCTTTAAAACTTACAAAAATACTTTGTTGAGCTGACTGTCTTGATTTAGTTTGGCATAGACAATGCTCTCACTCCTAATATAACAATTACAAGCCGCTTATTGCCAATATTGAGGTTGCAGGCAATATGAGGTTTGTCTCATAACATTTGAGGTAGGATTACATGTTTATTTAAGACTGCAGACAACCTGAAACATATTTAACATCTACTTAAAATGAGCAACACCCTGGTCAATTTTTTTTATGAAGTTAGGGATAAAATAGTTTAACTTTTCATTGTAAAATTTTTACATTTATGAACTCGGTGTTTTTAAATCTTTCTGTGTTTTTTCTCATCTTTGTAGACTTGTATTATTTAACTGGTTTTTTATAACTGTATCGTTGTGAACAGTCATGCAGGTGTCCACCAACATGGTTCACTGTATTGGACTACCAGCTCTTTTCCTTTGTTTCCAATAAAATGATTAAATACATTGTCAAATTACTTCTAGTACATCCTCCAAACTCTTTCTAAGTTATCCCAACCATGTATGCTTTGCTGTATACAGTGTACATGTACAAATCTCATTTTAAATTAAATCTACTACAGTGTGATGCGATCAGCTCATCTTTGGATGGGTAGTCATACTTGCTAGCCAGGGTAGGAGGTGCCTTTCTCTTCGCCTTTTTGGCTTTGCAGGCACGTCTTGACACTTTTGCCATCAAGTCTTCTGCATAAGCTGTAATTTGAAGGAAACAAATTTGAGAAACAAAAATTAGAAGAGCAACAAAACAAAAAAGTTGTACACCCAATTGCTTTTACTTATTATTTTTCCCCTGTTCGAGTGTAAGATAGCTACATTCACTAACTTCGTCCTTGGAATTTTTTCTTCTTCATTTTTTTTGTTTATGTATTTATTTATTTATTTAAAAAAAATTGGAGGGGGGGGTATAGAAGTTGTTTGCAGGGTTCGACATTTTGGACAGGACCATTCACAGGGGGGTATTTGTTTTAATGTGGGAAAGGGGTTGGGAATTAGGTGTGCATTAGATGTGCACAAAATATTTGTTGTTTGGGGGGGGGGGGTGATCTTCCACCCTGCCCCACAGTTTGGTTCTTTTGTTAATAGTTCCTTGAATTAAACTTACTTAAGCGAACTGGCTCCTTGATGGCCTTGACGGTAGCATTCCCCTTCGTGTACTTCGGCTTACTCAGGCGGTACCGCTTCACACCCTGCGTTGTAGTGGCCTGCTCCCTTTCACTGTTTTCATTGAAGTGCAGAGCAGCTAGATGAAGCCTTTGATTGGACAAATGTGATTGATAATCAGCATCAAGCATTTCAAACTTCCGAATATTGGCATTGTTTCATTTATGATCTCTATGTTCTTTTAGGGGACACACTTTATAATAGGAACAGCATGAAAACGTCTTACTACTAAAATCAGCAATTATAAGTAGTCATTAGTTTATTTAAAAATGTCTCTTTGTTTCCTTAAAGAACTTTCAGTAAGGAGAGAGGATAGATACGGTTGGATGCTCTTTTTACAATGCAGACGGTTTTATCCTAGCCGCAATACATGTTGTCATGCATGTAGCCAAGTTGTATCAAGGATCCTGGCCCTGTGATTGTTAATTTGTGATGTCTCTAACAATTGATTTTCCTTTCAATATCATGTCCATAATTTTAAAAGAGTATTGATCAATTTTACAATGTTTTTACTCAGCTTGTTATCACTAGGTTTCAGCTCATTGAGCAGTCTGATTGGGAAAATTATAATGCAGTGTTCATGTACCGTCACTACTAGTACTAGGCCTACGCCGTATTGTTGTTGTCCGAAACCCAACATGGCGGCGCGCTGTACAATACAAAACCCGTGTGACTCACCTACCGCTTCGTCGCTTTGGCTTGTCGTTGGCAGGACAAACTGGCTTCTTTATTTTCGTTGGAATCGCAGTTGTCTTTAGCTTGGGTTCTTTTGACATCCCGAATTCTCCGTGAAGGCTTGTTTCGTAGTCATCGGCAGTAAATGATCACTGCAGATCACGGTGGATGGAGTCGGCCCGAGCCATTTCGCACAGTCGTCAACCGCACTTTCACGGACAAGATTTTCCGGAGTGCTTCGTCTTTGGGGAACCTGTGGAGCTTTACACTGTCGCCATGGGTATTGCTACAACCTGCCACGATACATCTTGTCGGCATAATGTATGGGAAATTCAGGGTAATGTATAAGAAATTCGAGAAAAATATACTGAAAATAAAGTCGAAGTTAGTTCGTCACGTATCATCAGCTGGCACGGAACACGCAGAACAACAAAACGCACACATAAACATCCGGCCGGCTTGGTCATAGAATTCTCTACGCTGACGTCACGAATCACGTGATGCATTACATCATTCAATGGCGATTTTCGAGTGACAAAAGTGGGGGGCTCGCGAAGTGGAAGAAAACTCTTAAAAATTAACAGAACGAACTACAATTGGAGGAAAAGATACACATTGTTTTATTCTATTATACAAACACATTTATTAAGACCAATATTGCCCTTTATTTCAGTGTTCCTTTAAGATAAACACATGGTGTTACCGCAAACCGAAACGAGAAATAACTCATATTGCAAGCGCGAAGCCAATATGGCTTATGCAGTGAGCAGCTGTTTTTTTTTCACACTACATATAAATGTACATGTCAACACACAGTATCATCGTAGATTTTTTTGGGGGGGGACACGGCCGGATTAAAAAAAAAATTAAATAAAAATAAAACAGATCTGCAGATCTGCGTAAAAGTTGCATACCCTGAAATAGCACACTATCACTAAAATTAACTGGAATTAACTGAACGTTGAGTTATACCTCCAGTTCTTTTCAGAACTAATTACTACTCAATTGAGAATTTCACATGGTGTCACCGCAATTAGTCTTACTTATCCTCTTCACCATGCAAAGCTACAAGTTTTACCTACTGGAACATATTACATTCAACAGCCAATCAGAGTAACAGAACATGTGGCCATTCCATTATAGAGTTACGTATGCTGTTATCAAGATACAACGATATGACATTACCATGTGTTGTCTTCTGGCCGCAAAATCCACAACCTCCGCCTTGGCCGCAGACTCGACGTCCAGGGGTGTGTAGAGCTCAAAGTTATCCAAGGACAGAAGTTACTGTTCCAGGCAAGATCTCTTCAGATACCAGGTACAAGCTCCGAGAGCACTGACCGCTAACTCACTGACTGTCCTTGGCCGAGTGACCGAGTGTGTCCGCTGAGGAGAAAAATTGGCAAAGAATATTCAGTCCAGAGACATGGGATATACCAGGTACAAGCTCCAAGAGCACTGACCGCTAACTTACTGCTGCCCTCGGCCGAGTGACCGAGTGTGTCCACTGAGGAGAAAATGGGCGAAGAATGGTCAGTCCAGAGATACGTCTCATATTTCTTGTAGTTAAACAACAAGAACTGCAATCAGTACAGCAGAATGCCGCTATAACTAACATCATGAGGACTATAGTCCTGGGACGGTTAACCAACCGAAACTGCACTAACCATTTAGAAATTTGCTAACCAGCTAACCAAACCAATATTTAAAAAAACAAAAATAAAATTTGGGAAGAATTTTGGGATTAGGACTCGCAAAAGTCACGGGTGTGATTGGGCAGTTTTGAAAAATCCATCCCAAATCCACCAAAATCCTCTTTGCTAAAGTGAAGGATTTTGAAGGATTGAGGTTACATGCTACATGCTCTTTGCTAAAGTGAAGGATTTTGGAGGATTGAGGTTATTAGGCATACTTGCCTTTCCATGGTACATGTACATCCATGTTTGTTGTGGTGATTGCAAGGTCAGTTGCTTGGGTCAGTGAACACTGTTTATTGCTCCATGCATGCAGGGAACGTCCCCGGCCATGTACATGTATCACATATTAGAAACACACGTGTGCATACATGTCATGTGCTTGCTTTACTGCTGAAGGATTTTGGAGGATTCAGGTTATGTGTAGGCAAATGGGCCTAGGGAGTTAGGGTTAATAAATCTTTAAAATCTGGAGGATCACAACATTGCGATTTGTAAAAATCCAGGCAAATCACACCCCTGAATATTATACATAACAGCAAAAGAAACGTCACCCCTAAAAATATTTATTATTTTCATTTTATAATTAATATAATTTGTTTAGTGAAGAATATTATGAGTATGTAGTGTAACACGAACACAATGTTGCAAATTTGGTTGACCTCAAAATTCGTCATGCATGACGTCTGAGGACACATAAGCTAAACACGTTCTCAGACATAGGGAGAATGCACGAATTGCAATAAACACAACAGCTTGGTCCTCAATCCAATTGAGCACGTATGGGACTTCAGCTCAGGGCTGCTGTTCACCAGGCCTGGAGAGAAATAAACCCACAGTACATCAGAAATCTTGTACAGTCAATGAGACGTCGAATGCAGGCCTGTATTGATGCCAGGGGCGACCACACACGTTATTGAAAGTCCAAGTGATTTGTTACCTGAACTTGTGATTTTTCCCTCCCTGTGTCACTGACCCATGATAATGACCCTGAAACTCAAAAGACACATTTATGGCATGAAATGAATCTGTCATACATTCCTCTACACGAAAACATAAAAAATGTATATTTATTATGTTTAATAAAAAAAAAATTAGGGGTGACGTTTCTTTTGCTGTTATGTATATTATGTCACCACATGAAACAATTTAAAATTAAAAAGTTACGAAAAACCTATCAAAGACATCACAGAATCCCTGGATTTTTTGTCAAAATAAAGAAAGATGCATTACAATTCGATTTTTGGACGATTTAACAAAGAAGCTTTTAGAAAGAAGTACCCATCTACAGTTGCTGAATAAAACTACAATTTGAATTTCGGCTCTTGTGGGCGCTATTGTTTATGCCAAGACCCAAAAATATATTGGAACGCGTAGATGGCATTTTGAAGGTGTCAATGGAACTTTCAAATGTGAAAATAAAAATGTTTAGACAAGTTTTAGGTCAAGTGAAATAATGTGAAATGTTCAAATTTGTAAAAAATGTAAAAGAATCCTACACTTAAAAAATGGAACCTTCCATGTATTAGTGCAACCAGTGGGGGCGCTATTATTATATCATGATTCCATGTATTCGTGCGACCAGTGGGGGTGCTATTATATCACGATTTCCAGGAAGTTCAACTGATAATTTGTTTTTAATTTAATACAACCAGAAATTTTGGATGTTTTGTGGCAGACTTGGAGTTGTTTAATATCTGTACTATTTTTTTCTGAATCCATATTGCTGTATTTTGGATTATTTTCTGTACTAAATATGGACAATCCGTCTGCATCATGCCATGTATAAGTGATAACAATAATCGTTTACATATGGTCCGTGTCAAAACGTGTACACATTAAAACCCTGTCATCAATTTGTTGAACACTGAATATCATGCTTACCATTGCAGTATGATGGACCAGGAATTAGTGATTCATCACCTGAACTCTTAAGAGTTGTTCCTAAATGTTTCTCATCTCGCTGACCTTTAATTTCATTATTTCCAGATCCAGATCCGAGGTAAAAGAATGGAAACATATTCAAGTTTTATTAAAGAGAAGGTGGACAGAGATTGGGTTTGGGGTATGGGGGGTTTGGGGTGTGGGAGGGGTGGGGAACAGCGGGTAGTTGGAAACGGTGGCGATTGGGGAGGGCTGGAAATTGAGGGGTTGGGATTGGCAATTGGTATGTGAAGGGTGAGGGAGGGATAGGGGTGGATAACAACCAAGTTTTGCTTGCCATCAACAAAATTACAAATTAGAGTTCAAATTTCATGTAGTTCCCTTGTTTCCACACCCCCAATTGTAAAACCAATGTGGATGGGAAATTGTGGTGCAAGGGTTTTAACTATGTAATTCTGAACACTGCCAATGAAATGAGTAATAATATTATTACTATTAGTCATATGAGCATTGTGCATACACTTTACGTGCTTCACATGCAAAATGTACATTTATGACAGGTTAAATGCACTTTTACTGATTTACGGAAAATATCAGGAGCAAAACACAAATGCAGGGAAATCTAGCTAGGAGGAAATTTTTCTGTTAATCTCAGGAAATGTAAGTTTGAATAAGTGGAAGTACTGCATGACTATGACTGTGCTATCGATCAACAGAGATCTAACAACATGTGCCCTCAACTGCTCATGCAAGGTGTGAAAATCTCCCCTGACAGAAACATTTGAAAGAAAGAAGTAGCCTGTATTTACACTGAAAGTAAAAAATCCTGAAAAATGGGTAGCCATCCTGGGTCTAGAGGACAAATCTTGCTGGACCTCCTGGACGCTTAATTTTGGAGGATTTACAGACTCTCCACATCCCTGCAAACAAGAAACTAGAGGTTTGTACACAAATACAGGGTACTTCTTTCTTTCAAGAAAACTTTGAGAAAAAAGGGAGATTTGCAAAAAAATCCTGAAATCAGGAAAAATCCTGATAAATCAAAGGCCTAATATGAGGAAACAGGTGTTGGATGGGTGGGGTTTGAGAGTGGGGTGGGGATTTGGGGTGGGGATTTGGGGTGGGGGAGTGGTGATTTGGGAGTGGGATGGGGATTTGGAGAAGGGTGGTGATTTGGGGAAGGATAGGGATTTGGGGAAATTGCAGCGGGCTGGAGACTGACAATTGGTGTGTGATGGGTGGACAGTAGCTCCATTCTAGGGCCAATGCACTAGACTTCATCCATATCCTTGGAGATGGGATTTGGTGTGGGGAAGGGGGTAGGGTGGGGATTTGGGGTGGGGATTTGGGGTGGGGATTTGGGGTGAAGATTTGGGGTGGGGGAGTGGTGATTTGGGAGTGGGATGGGGATTTGGAGAAGGGTGGTGATTTGGGGAAGGGTGGGGATTTGGGAGTGGGATAGGGAAATTTGGGGAAATTGCAGCGGCTGGAGACTGACAATTGGTGTGTGATGGGTGGAGAGTAGCCCCATTCTAGGGCCAATGCACTAGACTTCCTCCATATCCTTGGCCCTATCCCCACATGTACACATGTAGGTAAGCTTGCCCAAGCAGGCATTTTTGAGATCGGTAATTTTGGTGAAATTTACATTTTATTATTATTTTTTTAATTTAAACAAATTTTCACAAATTTCATGAAAGTGAAAATCCCAGAATTATAAGATTTATTTAATTTGGGGCATCTGTTTGAACGCACAGCACACGGTGGCGCTGTTGCACCCACAGACATCCCATGATTCCTTGCGGCCAGTATATTTTATGCCAAAAGTGTCTGCTTGAGCAAGGTTGCCTTATTACCAAGTTTTAGGTTGTAATAACAGCAGCATACAGGGGGGGAGTGGCCTGGGGACACATGCCCTCAACAAATTGCCAGTGGCCCCCAATTGCTCCCCATAAAAAATCCTGATAGTGCCCCAAAAACAGAAAAGACAAAGAAAAGGGAAAACACCCATACCCATGGACCCCCCCTCTGAAAAGCAATGCCACCCGGTGCCCGCCCCGCCCCCCCCCCCCCCCCCCCAACTGAAAAATTCCTGGCTATATGCCGCTGTGTAATAATTAGCAGACCAAAAGTTTAAAAAGAAGAAAATTACTACATTTTTGTACATTTTTGGATTAGGGCCAAGAATACGGAGTGTATTGGGCCCAAAGGGGAAAGGGGTAGGCAAAATATTACAAATTGCTTGTAAATTTTCTTCTCCCAAAACAACTGCCACTTTTCTATCCAATCATGAGAAATGTTACAGATTTCCATTTAAAATATGATAGACGACACACTTACGGATTGGAAAAGATATTTTTGGGAGACTTTTTGTCGTGTGCTAAAAACATATGCTTAGACCATAGAGGAAGGACACGGTCAGACTGTTTGACGGTTGGGTTTCGACATTCTTTCCGTCCTACAAGTTTATCCACTTCGCCTACCTGTTGTTGCATATGATTTGTACATCAAGTATACGTGTGTTTTTCTTCTGGAGGTACATCACCAAACTGTGTGCACATGGCTGTTGCTTTTGCAATAAGTCGAAGACAAAATGCTAACAAATATTCAAGACAAAGGAGGCACGTAAATGCTACAATTTGTTGGACAATTTCCATAACAGCTTGCTTCGTACTTGAAACAAAATGGACGCTGCCTCAACTCCACACCACTTTGAGAGCATACTCAGCAATTGAAGAGATGAAAACATCACGTGCCACAAATAACAGTTGTTTACAAGACTTTCCAATTGGCCAATCACAGCCACCTTGGCTAGTTCTCTCCACAGATATCTTCAGCGTCATTATCACATTATTTTCCTCAACAGTTATGGTATGGTGGGTTCCAGCAAGAATCCTTTTGATAGTTTATGAACTCCGCATAAATTAGAGCTGTCAATCATTCTCGTTGGAATGAATGTATTTATTCTCAAGGCATATCGAAGGTTTTAGGCCAATGGAAATGATAGTGACTAACAATCAAAATATAATTTAACAAATATTTACAACATATTTCACTGAATAAAAAACAAAATGTTGTTTTAATAAATATTAAAATTTATTAGCACATGATGTGAATGTATTAAATAAATGACTGAGGTGGATCAGCAATGACACCTATGGTGCAGGGGTTCCGTCAGCGATTTTTTTTTCTGCAAACGAGAATTGCCATCCCGCGATATTTCAGCCAATCAGACGTCTCATACATATTCATGAATTC
This sequence comes from Zoroaster sp. YZ-2022, assembly GCA_029582265.1. Lineage (NCBI taxonomy): Eukaryota > Metazoa > Echinodermata > Asteroidea > Forcipulatida > Zoroasteridae > Zoroaster > Zoroaster sp. YZ-2022. The sequence goes on from CM055823.1 coordinate 6,963,029, forward strand.
CTAATCGCGGGATTAGAAATTTTAATGATTTAGTCTTGTTTCTAATAGGCCTGTACGTGTTTTGAGGGGAAGAATATAAAAAAGTCAAAATTAAAATAATAACCCCAATCATGGGCGTCTACCCAGTAGGTCCTTGGTGGTTTTGTTTTTAACCTTGCCCATTCTAAAGATTAAAATCATAGGCAACAATTTGTTAACAGAAGGAACTGGCCAAGTGGAATGAGATTTTTGTTGTTTACATTGTTACTTTGACAGGATCCATTCTAAGATTATAATTAAAATCAAACGTATCTTTTTTTAACAGGAGGAAGTGGTGATACGGAAATCCTCGGGACTTTTGCCTAAAAGATCCAGAATTCAGTTCCCAGATTGGTGGAGAATGTACCACGTTTTTGATGATTACTTATGACATATAAGTCACAGTTGTACGAAGGGCAGTGATGTCGTCTGAATAACCTGGACTACAACGTTTTGAGATACAGTCTGACTTGAAGCTCCCCTCAATTCAAAAATATTATGAACACGATTTTGATTATTATTATATTTTGTATATAATTCCCCTCATACGATACTTCAACATTTAACACTTAGTAAGATCTTGTTAAATATTTGTCATGCATTTGCATAGTGTATCAGACCCACACAAGTCTCTTGCTTCTGGTCTCGGCGTGCGTCGCCTCATCAGACCCGCGCGTCGGCATTTTGATTTTTTGATTTTTTGATTTTTGCTATGAATCTGCCGCGCTGTGTTTTAAAAGACTTTTTCACATAAACGTTTGCCTGATTTGTGAGGCTTCTCTTAGCCACCATACTTTATGTATGGAGAATTTGGTCTATTACCAATAACCGCGTATATACATGTATCACTTATTTCACTGGCTGGCAAAAAACAAAAAACTTAAAAAAATAACAAAAACAACAAACAACAAACAACAAAACAAAAAATACACCAAAAACAAACAAACAAAAACAAAAACAAAAACAAACAAAAACGCATCACCACACCGTAATAGAGAAATTAAAGGAACAATATCATTACGATCAAGAGGACATGGAATCAGAGTGCCAGTTTTAGATTAACTCAGTGACTCGATTGTGTCGATTGTGACGGCAGTGACCCTTTAAGTGCCACTCTGATTCCACGCCCTGTCGATTGTGACGACAGTGTCCCTTTAAGTGCCACTCCGATTCCACGCTCTGTCGATTGTGACGACAGTGTCTCTCTAAGTGCCACTCCGATTCCACGCTCTGTCGATTGTGACGACAGTGTCTCTTTAAGTGCCACTCCGATTCCACGCTCTGTCGGTTGTGACGACAGTGTCCCTTTATGTGCCACTCTGATTACACGCCCTGTCGATTGTAATGACAGTGTCTCTTTAAGTACCACTCCGATTCCATGCCCTGTTGATTGTAATGACAGTGTCTTTTTAAGGGCCACTCTGATTCCATGCCCTGTCGTCTGTGACGACAGTACCACTCTTATTCCACGCCCTGTCGATTGTGACGACAGTGTCCCTTTAAATGCCACTCCGATTCCATGCCCTGTCGATTGTGACGACAGTGTCCCTTTAAATGCCACTCCGATTCCATGCCCTGTCGATTGTGACAATAGTGTCCCTTTAAATGCCACTTCGATTCCATGCACTGTAGATTGTAAAGATTGTGTCCCTTTAAGTGCCACTCCAATTCCACGCCCTGTCGATTGTGACGACAGTGTCCCTTTAAATGCCACTTCGATTCCATGCCCTGTCGATTGTGACAACAGTGTCCCTTTAAGGGCCACTCCGATTCCATGCCCTGTTGATTGTAATGACAGTGTCGCTTTAAGTACCACTCTTATTCCACGCCCTGTCAATTGTGACGACAGTGTCCCTTTAAGTGCCACTCCGATTCCACGCCCTGTCGATTGTGACGACAGCTAGTGTCCCTTTAAGTGCCACTCCGATTCCACGCCCTGTCGATTGTGACGACAGTTTCCCTTTAAGTGCCACTCCGATTCCACGCCCTGTCGATTGTGACGACAGTGTCCCTTTAATTAAGTGCCACTCCGATTCCACGCCCTGTCGATTGTGACGACAGTTTCCCTTTAAGTGCCACTCCGATTCCACGCCTTGTCGATTGTGACGACAGTGTCCCTTTAAGTGCCACTCCGATTCCACGCCCTGTCGATTGTGACGACAGTGTCTCTTTAAGTACCACTCTTATTCCACGCCCTGTCAATTGTGACGACAGTGTCCCTTTAAGTGCCACTCCGATTCCACGCCCTGTCGATTGTGACGACAGTGTCTCTTTAAGTACCACTCTTATTCCACGCCCTGTCGATTGTGACGACAGTGTCCCTTTAAGTGCCACTCCGATTCCACGCCCTGTCGATTGTGACGACAGTGTCTCTTTAAGTGCCACTCCGATTCCACGCCCTGTCGATTGTGACGACAGTGTCCCTTTAAGTGCCACTCCGATTCCACGCCCTGTCGATTGTGACGACAGTGCTCTTTAAGTGCCACTCCGATTCCATGCCCTGTCGATTGTGACGACAGTGTCCCTTTATGTGCCACTCTGAATCCATGCACTGTCGATAGTAATGACAGTGTCCCTTTAAGTGCCACTCCAATTCAATGCCCTGTCGATTGTGACGACAGTGTCCCTTTATGGACCACTCCGATTCCATGCCCTGTCGATTGTGATGAGTGTCCCTTTAAGTGCCACTCCGATTCCATGCCCTGTCGATTGTGATGACAGTGTCCCTTTAAGTGCCACTCCAATTCCATGCCCCTTCGATTGTGATAATAGTGTCCCTTTAAATGCCACTCCGATTCCCTGCCCTGTCAATTGTGACGACAGTGTCTCTTTATGTGCCACTCTGATTCCATGCACTGTCGATTGTAATGACAGTGTCCGTTTATGTGCCACTCTGATTCCATGCACTGTCGATTGTAATGACAGTGTCCCTTTATGTGCCACTCCGATTCAATGCCCTGTCGATTGTGACAATAGTGTCCCTATAAATGCCACTCCTATTCATGCCCTGTCGATTGTGATGACAGTGTCCCTTTAAGTGCCACTCCAATTCCATGCCCTGTCGATTGTGACGAGTGTTCCTTTATGTGCCACTCCGATTCCATGCCTTGTCTATTTCAATAATAATGTCCCTTTAAGTGCCACTCCGATTCCATGCCCTGTCGATTGTGACGACAGTGTCCCTTTAAGCGCCACTCCAATTCCATGCCCTGTCGATTGTGTCGATTTTGATCTTCGAAATATTAAACTTTAAATTAATGTTAATTGGTACCTAAAAGTTACGGAAGCGTTAAAGGGACATAGTAAAAAGAAATACTGGGTTTAAATCATAATTATGACTTAATTAAGTCACAACTGTGACTTAATATCCAATAATTATTACTTATTATGTCGTAATTATGACTTAGCATAATTATGACTTTTTATATCATAATTTTTACTTAATATTTGATAATTATGACTGAAATAAGTCATAATTATGATTGATTTTTTTTCATAATTATGACTTATTATCTTACCAATCAATTTAACTGATCACGTACGACACCATGTTTACAGATAAATGAAAGCCGTGCACTTGTTTGCATTAAACCTATACAGTCGGACAGAAATGTACGGAAACCGGATAGTGCCAAGGGAAATATTTTTCATGAGTGCGTGAATATTTTTTTTGTACCATTTATCTGGCGGCCGCCACTTATTATCTGGCGGCCGCCACTTAATTAGCTGGCGGCCGCCACATATTATCTGGCGGCCGCCACATAATTATCTTAAATTTATACAAATCAAGGATTACAAAGGAGATACAAAGGAGATTAAAAGTCAACCTTACCTGATAAAGTAGAGAAAGCTGAAAGTGCACGGAGGCCATCAATAGACAAGAAACACCACACGCGCGCGTGCACTCTAAACCCGCGAAATAAATAAAGAACGTGTAGTACAGATAATTATGTGGCGGCCGCCAGATAATTATGTGGCGGCCGCCAGATAATTAAGTGGCGGCCGCCAGATAATTAAGTGGCGGCCGCCAGATAATAAGTTGCGGCCGCCAGATAATTAAGTGGCGGCCGCCAGATAATTAAGTGGCGGCCGCCAGATAATAAGTTGCGGCCGCCAGATAATTAAAGTGGCGGCCGCCAGATAATTAAGTGGCGGCCGCCAGATAATTATGTGGCGGCCGCCAGATAATTAAGTGGCGGCCGCCAGATAATTAAGTGGCGGCCGCCAGATAATAAGTTGCGGCCGCCAGATAATTAAGTGGCGGCCGCCAGATAATTATGTAGCGGCCGCCAGATAATTATGTGGCGGCCACCAGATAATTATGTGGCGGCCGCCAGATAATAAGTGGCGGCCGCCAGATAAATGGTACCAAAAAAATATTCACGCACTCATGAGAAAAATATTTCCCTTGGCACTATCCGGCTTCCGTAGAAATGAGCTCATTGAGTTCTATCTTGATATTGGAAAGCAACATAAAGAATATTGGGGGCGCCGAAAGCACGACTAAACTAAGTCAAATGGACAAATTTTCTAACCACTAAATGTGCATAGCGCCCTCTATAGTTTGTATTTTTCGAGCCCTGAGCTGATCGAGGCCCGAGAATATTTTTTCAATTTAACTTCCGGTTTCCCCCGGAAGACAAGGTCAAATTGGGGTCATGTCTGTGTTACTTTTGCTCGGTTTTTCAAGACCTATCCGATGATGTGTGGATTGAAAAATTCCGTTGTGTAGTTTAGGAGTTCACATAGTGAACACGGAGAAACAACCTTTTAGCACATTATTTTTAGGATATGAAACTTCGCACGACCCAAATTATTGTGTCCTGTATTAATCTCTGTCATGATCAAAATTTAATCTGTCAAATATAATCTTCCCACACCTTAATTTTGTTTTGTTTTCCATTTTATTTCACAGACATCTTGTGACATTCAATGCAGTCAAGCAAAACCAACAGTCACATAAAAAGGTATGCAGACAATTGAAACATCCAGTTACATGATAGGTAACTACTTGCCGAACCAATCAGTCACATGACAGACATTTCAAGGTATGTTAAAAATTTTCAATTGATGCAATGTTTTGTTAAATAGTTTCAGACAAACTTTAAAATTAAAAAATATTGAATGATCCAATTTTCCTTTAATTTCTTCTGATGACCTTGCTATTTTCTTCTTTGACAACTTGCCAAAATTTGGAAGACAAAATGTCAAGACTTATCTAAACCCTTGTGATTTTGTTCATATAATTTGCCAAATGTGTCATGACAAAAATTTGGCAAGACTTACCCCTTGTGATTTTTATTCATATAATTAGCCCATTTAAAAATAAATTGAGAATTTTTATAATTTGTAAAAAGTCTTGTACTCTTATTTCAAGATTTTGGCAAATTATATGAATAAAATGTTTTTAAAAAATCACTAAGGGCAAGTCTTGCAATGTTTTCCCCTTGAAATTGACATATTACAAAAAAAGAAATTCACAAAAGCAAATTTAAAGATTTCCAAGACTTCATATGAGAGTAAGACTTACCCCTTGTAATGTTTTCATTTGTTTCAAATTCACAGAGGAGTGGTGAGAGAAGGATAAGAAGCCATCATCTACTGATATCCACAAAATCATATACGAAACTGTTTTATTTAAAACTGTATTTGGACATAAATATGTGATACGACAAAATAAAATTGCAAGTGCTAGATACAATCATTTATCTTCATGTAAAAAACAATTTATTGAGTAATTATTTAAATGCAAAGCATCTACTAAATATATTTTAGTATTTAAGTATAAGCTGGCATCTTGTGCCAAAAAAATTCCAAGCAAGAAGCATTGAATAGGCCTAAGTTTCAACATTTACTCCTTTTTACGAATTTAAAAATCCAATAATTTTACAATTACTAGCAAATTCTTCAAATTCATTTTTATATCACATTAAACCATTACTTAATTTTATTCATTTGGATGATACAATCATTTATCTTCATGAATAAGGTATGAGTAATTATTTAAATGCATCTACTAAATATATTTTAGCATAAGCTAACATTTTTCCCAGCAAGAATTATCAATACATTCAGTTTCTTCAGTATTTTTACTAATTTAAAATTCCAATAATTTCAGAATTTTTATATCACATTAAACCATTACTTAATTTTATTCATTTGGATGGTAGTAAATGATCCTAACTTAAATGGACAATATTGTCATGATCAGAGCAGACCTTCAACATGGCATGGAAATTGGTGTCCTAGTTAAGATGAACATAGTGACTAAAAATAACTTGCTCATTTATGTAGCAGCATTGGTAATATGTCCTCATGTGGTGTATTATTTCACTCATCAAGTTAATCTAAAACAAGCACTCCGATTTCCATGCCATGTTGATCATCATGAAATTTTTTCCTAAAAATTACCAAAGGTGTCACTCCTTAAGTACAAAAAATGTTTAATTATAACATTGCATGATCATTCTATCAAGTTCACTAAGTGGAATTCTATGAATTATTGGAGAGGTGGACTTTTCCCCCCAAGATCAATACAATAAATTAATAAATTGCTGTTCTACAGTGCAGATTCGACAAGGTCAAGGTTGATCACCTCAGTTATTTTTACATGACCAAATGTGACAGTCTGTGAAAATGAATCACATGTCGCAAATTTGACAAATTGTGATTGCCATGTGGCTTATATATTTTATTGATTGAAATTGACGTAAATTTCAATCAATAAAATATTAAACTCGATGATTTTTTTGTGAGTAAAGATAGTTTCATTTCTGTCATTTGTTTTCCTTTTGAATGGCATATCTCACACACCTCTAACAAACACCAAATTAAATCTGACGGTGTACTCTTTCTAACCACATAGAAATCTCAATCTTTCAAATTTACGACTTGTGACTCATTTTAACAGAGCGGGTCACAAATAAATTATAACATTGGTAACGATGGCAAAACTATTCCTAAGCATTTGTTTACTCTGAATAAATAAATAAATAAATATATATCAAATAAATCAAACTGTGAAAGATTCAGCTTATTATGTTGTGTTGTTTACAAGAAAATAGTAAAATTACCGTCAGATATTTTCTTCTTGTACGAATGTGGAATTCAGGATCAAGTACTTTTTCCTAAATTTAAATTAAAAATAGTCTTTTCTTAAAAATGAAAGAACCTCAGAGAAAAATATATTTCTAATAAAGATTAAAACCATCATTAGCCAAGTAGTACATGAATATTTTAAAAAACTCACATGACTTCTCGTTTTTAAATTACTTCAGATTTGACATTAAAGGGAAGATACAACATTAAGGCAAAAAACAAGTCTCAAGGTTCTACTCATTGGATGGCTTCCAAAATCAGTGCAGTGATGCAACTTTTTACTAATCATTTTTTGCAAAGTGAAATACAGGATAGTTATTGGAACCAGATCAAATTTGCCAAAAACAAAGTAGGGTGGCTAAGAGAGGGGTCACAAATTGGACAAATAATCTTATGCTGTAAAAAGTTGTTTTTAACAAAAAGCAATCAATCCAGCAACAAAAAGAAAACTAAAAATGCTGATGAGCGGGTGTGAGGTAATATGCACAGAGACCACAAACAGGAGACTTTTCTTTATGGCCTTATTTTGAATACTTATCCTTTCTTAATATTATAATGTTACAGATCATGAACATAGCAAATTATTGTTTACCAGTCCACAACATAATAATACATGTATACCATATCAAACAAATTATTTATCAAAAGCATCCTTTAAAAAATATCAAGTAATTAAAAGCATCCTTTATCAATTCAGTAATAAGTATACCACTGCAAGCTACTAATATTTAATTTTGCCGACATCATCCTGGTAAGGTTAGTTTAAAGCAGGGCTACCACGTGCAGGTCCCAGGATACCAGCCCCACGCGCCTTTCGGGTCTTCGGGCCCATCGTCCTACACAAAGTGTAGCTTTCCGGTCCACCCCCCGAAGGGAGCGCCCTACCTAATCAGCAACGGCCCCTTTCTCTCTGATTGCAGAAAGGAGCTACTACTGTTCGTCGACCATTTGTGATCACACCGATACCACTGCTCCTATACCGGAGGTGCAGGCCCGATGCACCTTTAAGATCGACAGCCAGCTGAGTACTATGTTTACCCTGGCCAGTAGTAGGACCCCACATGCCTCGAATGCTATGTGTCCAGGCCCCTTTCGCAGTGTTAGGGAACGCCTTTGTCTTCAACTTTATCGGTTCGATGCACAAGTTGAAGTTTTATCAATCCAATCAAATCTAAATCGCCGCACCACCTGAATCGCCGCACCACCTGATTCGTCGGGAATTGCCTTTGTCTTCAACTTTATCGGTTCGATGGACAACATGTTGAAGTTTGATCAATCCAATCAAATCTAAATCGCCGCACCACCCGAATCGCCGCTACCACCCGAATAGCCACACCACCTCAATCATCAGGAATTGCCATTGTCTTCAACTTTATCGGTTCGATGCACAACATGTTGAAGTTTGATCAATCCAATCAAATCTAAATCGCCGCACCACCTGAATCGCCGCACCACCTCATTCGCCGCACCACCTCATTCGCCGCACCACCTCATTCGTCGGGAATTGCCTTTGTCTTCAACTTTATCAGTTCGATGCACAACATGTTGAAGTTTGATCAATCCAATCAAATCTAAATCGCCGCACCACCTGAATCGCCGCACCACCCGAATCGCCGCACCACCTCAATCATTAGGAATTGCCCTTGTCTTCAACTTTATCGGTTCGATGCACAACATGTTGAAGTTTGATCAATCCAATCAAATCGCCGCACCACCTGATTCGCCGCACCACCTGAATCGCCGCACCACCTCATTCGCCGCACCACCTCATTCGCCGCACCACCTCATTCGTCGGGAATTGCCTTTGTCTTCAACTTTATCGGTTCGATGCACAACATGTTGAAGTTTGATCAATCCAATCAAATCTAATCGTCACACTACCTGAATCGCCGCGCCACCCGAATCGCCGCCGAACCCGAATCGTCGCCAAACCCGAATCGTCGCCGAACCCGAATCAACGCAATATTTTAGGGATCCAAAGTCATCTGACTTCGCATGCATGTGAGATTACTTGCAATGGTGTACTGATAAAAATATTAACTTAGGCCTACTAAAAAAAATCTTATTTACATAAAATATGAAACTCAACTTGGATTATACTTCAGTCTCAGCTGTTAAAGACTCGAACGTTACTTCTTCAAACAAAACAGCAAGGGTGGTAGGCCTTGGGAGGGTTGGTCTGCAAACTCCATCAGCTAATAATTGTTTAATAAAAGGATTAGGAATAGAAACCAATAATTTAAGTTTATAATTATTGCAGATTAGGATGATAGGTTAGCAAAATGTAATTTTCACATTTGCTGCTGAACTGAATTCCTTTACTTGTGGTCCCCAGTAGAAACCCATGTTTGTTTTTTTACAGATACAAAAAAGAATTAAAATTGTATACATTTTGACCAAGATAATAGTGTTATTTTTAAAAAATACATTTTTCTAGTGACCTTGTGTACATCTTTGATCTGTGACTTAGATCTGTGACTTCAAGTGTGAAAATGTCATCAAAAGGTATATTTAGTGCACTTAAAAAATTGACACTGTCAAACCTTGCATGTAGTAAGTACATGTACAGGTCAAAATGAGTCTACTGTTTTTGACTGGTAAAAGCATTGTCTTGTATTGTTGAGGGTGGTCAAATTGAAAATAAAAACCAGTCAAAAATACCCGTGTGTGCACATTTGGGTCAACAGGCAGTTGACTGGTTTTTACCACTACAGCTACTTGCCACTAAAGTTCAGCAAAGGGGGACATATGGGTAGAATTTCGTATCCGACCGTCACTTTTTCTCATTCAATATAACCAATAATGTAATCTTACCTACCCAGTAAGGTGGAGAACATATGGATGATAATGGACATACTTCAAATTATTCCAGGATATTTATTTCATGAAAAATCAGGCATTTTGGTATACGATGACGTTGACGTCCTCAGTCATGTCAGTCTGGTCTTTATTTTAATTTTTTTTATTTTATTACATTTTACACTGGCAATCAGATTACATCAATTAAATATCTTGTGATCTCCCCCATTATTGACCAACACGGTCATTGTACATGCGTAGTGGCAACTATAATAGGATCCTTCTATTTTCTGAAGGGGAGGAAGATAGTTTCCATTTTCTGTAATTTTTATTTGGTTAGTGGTTGCAAAAAAATTCCTACAAATACAATTTAAAGAAAAAAAAGTGGCAGTCAGATATGACATTCTTTCCGTGCACCTGCTTTTCTTCACGGATTTAGTGCTTGCCAGGTAAGCAATATAATATTACATTATTGTATTGTTATATTGAATGAGAAACTTGGCGGTCGGATACAACATTCTACCCTTTGGACTTTTCCCACATAACATATGCCTACTTATTCACCCCCCCCCCCCCCCATTTTAAAAGCGGCAAAACTAGCATACCGGTTTGTTATTATGTAACCTGCTCACAAGCCAGGGAATAATAAAGAATTTACATGTTTTAGACCGAAATGAAAACGTTGGGAGGCCGTATGGCTGCGGTAAGTGGCCCTCTACGTTACACATCACTTTGAAGACCACAGGCATGACACTGACAGGCGACCATTTTCGAATTTAGAAATATAAAAAAATTCTATACTGAATATTTATCTTATTAAAAAAATATTTATCTTATTGCCAACACTAACGAATTAGTAATACTTACTAATTAGTCAGATTTTGATGTTTTTACTTTTCGTTTACTTATTTTTTCGATGTTTATCGATTGATAACATAACGACGACTTACCTGTTCACTCATGGCGGTTTTCTAGTTTGTATATAATGCGCGCCAATCACGTGGTCCTGCGGTCGAGTGACTCGACTTGCTGCGTACCATGCATGTAGAAAAGGAAGCCGGAACCAGTCGAAACTAAAACGCCCTCATCGAAGAGTTATCAAACTGTCAAGCACTTGCGCATGTGCAATGCAATGCTGATTTGTTTTTAGTTTTTCGTATAGGATGGCAATAGAACATCATGAATTATTTATTGTTACAAATGTTATTTATGGTAATTATCAAAATACAGCCTTAAAGGTGCAAAATCATTCCCCATGTGTTACAGATTTTATATTCATTTAATAAAATACTTAAATTGTTAATATTGGTTGCATCTAGTTGGTAACGCCAAACAAATAAAACGTATTTTTGGGGGATATATTTTTTTTAATGTAATATTTGATGGCAAAAGGTTTGATGCAATATTCTGACACAATTTTGGGACATTACTTTTTCTTTACATGGTCACAATATTGCGATGTATTGACAACATTGTTGGAGTCTTTGCATAAAATTTAACTACCTATTACTTTGCCAACATTTATATATACATTGGTTATCAATATTTCAGTGCCTAAAAGTATGATTCTCAAGGTTTAAAGTTACCAAGCGTTATTATAGTAAATGTATATTAATTATTTACTGCACATAATGACAATTAGATAATCACAATTAGTTAGAATTCAGGGCTTTATTAGTAAAAGTTAATTCAACACATTATAATGATTGTCCAATTTCACAGATTTACATGTATATCTTGCAAATAAAAACTTTATCCTTGATAATTTGGTTTCTTCAAGTGAAATAAACATTTCAAGACATGAACATATCTACTCTAAACATTTCAAGGCACTTACCATAGTACCAGTAATATACTAACAATTTTAAGGCACTTAATCTTTGCTAAATATTTCAAACTATGATTATAAGGGAAGGTACAACTTTGGTAATTACATGATTATCAAATTGATAAACTATTATTTAAAAACTTACTTGGTGTAAAGTTTGAGGAAAAATAATTATATCTAAAGACTGAAGTGCTTTTCCTATTGTGATAAAACTTTCACAGGTCACTTTTATTATATATTTCTTGATAACTATAGAGGTTTGATATGAACATACATATACAAATTGTTGTAACTTCCCTTTACATTAAAAACAAATTTCAAGGCATATTTGACTTATTCCTACACTATACTATCAAATGTTTCTTGCAGTTCAAGTCTTTATAAATTATTCTTATTTTATATAAAGATAATGGACGGATCTTTCATAGTATTTCATAAATATAAACATCTGTATTGACACACTGGTAAAATGTAAATCACCAGTATTGCTCTGGCAATAAATATTTGTCCAACAGATTATGAATATTCAAAATATAGACAATTAATATTCAATAATTAAACAATGAATGTGATCTTAATAACCTCTTGTTGATGTCTCAAAGATACCTCCGCAAACTGAAACTGTAAAGTTGGGCATATAAAGTCAGTATACAGTTTTTGGAGAAATGTCTATTCATTCCGTGCATGAGCTGTTGAGGGCACATGTTTTTAAATCACTGTTGATCGAAAGGACAGCAATAGTGCATTGCGTTTGGCGTATTTTGCAGTTGATGTGCAATCATTGTGGAATATCTCCAGTGATCATTGGCTGGTAGAAGATCACGTGCGTAGTGTCATAACATAATGCTCACTTGATGCCAAAGTGGCTACCATCAAGACACTAGGTGCAATTTCACTGGATGCAATGATGTGAATAACTTCATTTCTACTTGTTACAAATCATGCTATTAATGCTGGGCGAGTAGTGCAATTACTCGAGTACTCGCGAGTAATAATTGCTAATCATACATGTATCATTTTACTACTTGATTAATCATCCTGCTGCGATGTACTCACGAGTAGTAACACATTCATGAGTAACGACTGGTTCTTTTGTCATTGTTCATTTATTAAACATATCAAATCTGAAATATCAGGTATTTTTTGAGTAATTATAAAATAGACTAAAAAGTATGTTTGAAATAGTATAAATGTGGTCAGTTACTCGTGATTAATCAAGTACTCGTGAGTAACTGCTGTGCGATTACTTGACAAGTGAATTTTATTAATCGGCCAGTACTACAAGATATCTGTATAAAAAATGAACCTGTTTTAGATCATTTTAATGTAATCAAATAAACCACAAGGGGAAATGACGAGATACATAAATATACTGTTTGGAGTAAATAACAGGGGTGTGATTATTGAAAGTCTGCCCTCATCGTGATGATACTGCCCCTTTAATTTAAGCCTACAAATGTTATTTACTCCAGTTGAATGAACAGTTCTTGGGTGAGTTTGTGACCCTGGTTAAAAAAATGTTTGTAAGTCATACTTATGTGTTATGTCCACCTTCAAACATCTGTTCTTCAAACATCTGTAAACTTAATCATGAATATGTATGAGACGTGTGATTGACTTAAATATCACGGGATGGCAATTCTCGTTTGCAGAAAAAAAATCTGACTTGGCATAAATCTGGTGGTTTCCATTTTCCCTGAAAATGATTTCTGTTTGAGGTAATACCTATTAGCTCGAATATGGACTTGGTACCCAGTCATACATAACTGTCCACTAAGAGGACGAATGCCGCCCTCTATTGACTATTTTGTGAAAACTTCAAATTTGAAAATGAAAAAAGTTCAAATTTTCTCCCAAACTCGTAGACCAATTTAAGGGACAATAATTATCGTCACGATCATAGCAGGAATCGGTGTCCTAGTTTAAGATGAACACAGTGAAAATTACTGGCTCATGCAGCCTAGCGGCAACGGTAATAATAGTAATGACCTCAATCATGTGGGGAATTATTTTCAGTCACTGACTAGCGCGCCGATTTCATGCCCTGTTGATCGTGCGTGACGATAATTATTGTTAAGCATATATAAGCATTCAGCAGTGCTGTAAAGGACTTACATTGTAAATACAAACACAGGTAAACCATAATTTTATACGGTCAGGGGCGTATCCACAGATTTTAATACAAACACAGGTAAAACCATAATGGTCAGGGGCGTATCGACAGATTTTAATACAAACACAGGTAATCCATATATGGTCAGGGGCGTATCCGCAGATTTTTCATGAGTGGGTTGTATTTTTGTTTTCCCCTAAATTGAGGATCTCGAACGTCGCTCAACAGAGGATGGTGGGGGGGGGGGGGTCGGGTGGTTACATGCGTTAGAATAATAATTTCGTGCTTTATTCTTTTCTTTTCACGTCAGGCAAAAATCCTTGACATGTTTTTATGAGATAAACGTACCTGCGCTCTTACTGTGATTAAAGATAATTAATAACTCGACCCTTCGTGAACAACAGTGGGGAAATCGGTACTAGGTTACTATGGTGACTGAGTCTATAGGATGCAAGTCTGGTTCAAGTTATGGTTTAATAGTCTTTAATCAAGGCGCAGGTGGCATTATGGAATGTTGGAAAAGAGACCAGCATGAGCGGCCAATTTTTCAAGACACGCTGCTCGCTCGCGCCTTTCATTCATTCAAGACAAAATATTCACCTTTTACTTAATTAATCCTTATTATTCCATTGCTATGATGAAAGTTTCCCAAAATTGGTCGTTGCTCGCACTGTCTGGTCTTCTTTCGAGAATTTTATGGGCACTTTCCATGACGACGCCGAATGCGCCTTGACTGAAGGCTAGTTCGATGTCTGGTTCGAAGTTTAGCTGATGGGAATCCGTTTTGATTGGATGCGGCACGCTGTGTGGCATTCGTTAAGGGTTTTATCTGGTACATGTACCGTCGACATCCATCATTGGGTCGATAAGAAGCCGTAGTGATGCCTTGCAGCGCCGGAGTAGTTTTTTCCAGTGGGTCTTTACCACTTTGAAATTCATTTGCGTCCATGGACAATTCAGGTTTCACTTGAACGGTTTTAAGCACCAAAGTATTACCTTCAATTGGAGGCACACACCGGATCGACTTCAACCATTCTACAGGCCAATATCTGAATTACGATATCAGCAGATCGATCTGCCAAACTAAGCTTGCCATTCTAGTTTTTGTGAAGGACAAGTCAGGCCACCGAATATTAGGCCTGAGCTTGAAAAGTACACCTTCATCCCATCTGCTGTTTTTGGTTCTCTACAGTTAAAAACTGAAAGTAGTTGACGTGCAACCGCCATCAGCATCAGTGGA
>CM055823.1:6978624-7018005 GCA_029582265.1 Zoroaster sp. YZ-2022
TCCATACACTGTGTACCAAAACCGACATAATTCCATACACTGTGTACCAAAACCGACATAATTTGATGGACTATAGTCACTTAAATCAGTGTAACTTCTGCCACAGTTTAAATATTTACATGAAATTTTCAACATAAGGGTAATGTGGTATGGTCGTCATGAAAATGTATCAATTATCTTAATTTATTTGATGGTTGCCATGGAAACGAGCACATTTTATCGTTAGTAACAGATGTAGTTTATATCTCCACAACATTTTGAAAATATGATATATATATAGGTTGGTGAAATTCTTGAAAAAACTAGTTACTGGCAGTGATGTAGTTTAACTGTTATCCTGCGTGGAGCCACGATCGTAGCTGCGGTGTTCCGTGCGGAAAGCCACGATTGTGGCTTTCAACAACACTGAAAATGATGTTACGTAGCTTGTGATTGGTTAACGCTACCTACCAAGGTTTACATTAGCCAATAGCAGACACTTTTAGGAAGCCAATGGAAAGCCGATGTCATGAAGTGAGCGTTCTAAAATCAGCTATTTGTAGGCCAAATGATGTAATTCATGAAAAAACAACGCTCGTTTCATTACAAGCGCAAGCATGACAGAGTCGCGGTATACTACTACCAGTACCAAACACTGTGAATAGTCTGGTGACAGTAACTTTTCGTGAATTTTATATCGGAATATAATTGCAAGATTGAGGTACAATCGAGATGAATTCGGACAGTGAAAATGACAAGTTTTCCGATAACTTTGAGGACAGTGTGGGCGATACATCTTCAGGTGAAGATTTGTCTTCAAATGATTTTAGTGATTCTTAAGATGGCTCAGAAGGCAAATCTAGTCCCGATTTACAAACTGACTCGATGCCACGGTGCATACATTTCAGTACAATGTCAGTGGTGTCATTGCAGCAAATTTTGGTAATAATATGGAACCAGTGCCAGTGGATTATTTTTCGAAGTTAGTGACTGACAAACTTTTGCAGGATATTGTTGACGAAACTAACAGGTATGCCAGTACCAAAAAGAGTGTGGACCAGCTACATTTGTGAAACTTGTGGAGTAGCTCTTTGCCTAGGACCTTGCTGGGAAAAATATCATACCAAAATAAACTTGTAAATTTTTTGAAAACTCAAGAGAAAATATGAATGCAAAAGAAAACAACATAAGAACAGGTATTTTTTAAAAATATATTTTACTTTATAATTAGTAATTACTTATCATTAACCATCCTATGCCCAGGCTGAAATTTGGCCCAGTCAGCACGGCACTCAGTCACTTGAGTATTTTTGGTTGCATTGCCAATTGGTAGGTCAAACCACAGAGTCACACAGAGCTGTGTATGAGTGCACTGCACAAAGTCAATAGGTTGGGAGTTACATACAAATTTTGAGTGTCTTTGGGTTTGACCTATCACAGCCACATGTGTTTGCATGTATTTGAGTGCACTGCACAAAGTCAATGGGTTAAGAGAGACATACAAATTTTGAGTGTTAAACCTATGAGGGTTAATTAGTTAATTAAATACCTATACAACATAATTACATTACATAATTAACTTGAAAAGTGAATAAATGATTCAAACCTCCTAAAAAGAAATAATGAATACTGTAAAATGATTATAAACAGAACACAAATTGAAACAAAATAAAACTGCATTGAAAAAGAGTATTTTCTATGAAAACTCCGCACACTATTGTTTTTGTGTACTGAATTCCGCTGGATAACAGTTAACAGTTGATAAATATGTACCATCACTTTTATAAGGGTATGGTAATATTCAATTAAACCACATAATTCACATTAAACTTGTTGCCATGGAAACACGCCACTTTTCATTTGAACAAAAAAGGCAGAATTTCTTTTCACCAAATTTGGGTTTGATTAATTTAAATGAAATTAATACTTATGAATGTGTTCAATGTACATGATTATAACCATTATTTAATGATCATTAATTACAATCAGTTGCTTTTATGTTGCTATGGAAACTAATAAATGCACATGTACAGAGTACTTATCTGTCAGAAAAGACTATTTATTAAAAAAACGGTTAACCTACATGTACTTTTAACCCTCCTATGCCCATGCTGAAATTTGGCCCAGTCAGCACGGCACTCAGTCACTTGAGTATTTTTGGGTGCATTGCGAATTAGGTCAAACCAGTCATACAGAGCTGTGTATGTACTGTCGAGTGGTTTTGGTTTGACCTCCTAGCCACATGTCCTTGCATTTATTTGAGTGCACTGCACAAAGTCAATGGGTTGGGAGTTACATACAAATTTTGAGTGTATTTGAGTGCACTGCACAAAGTCAATGGGTTAAGAGAGACATAAACATTTTGAGTGTCTTTGAGTGTTAAACCTATAGGAGGGTTAATCAATAAAGGCATTACATAGTTACATGTATATGGAGAAGTAACTTGTCTTCATCTTCATAAACAAAATTATATATACAATTTACATTATATACAAATACATATTTGCACGGTATTACTGTTGCTACGGAAAAGTACAAATGCTTGTACACAAAATACCAAAGGTTGATGAAATTCAAAAATTATAAATAGCATCAACAATTTTTATGTACTAGTACAGGTCCATATGTCAGATATTTGGATCCAGCTGGATTTTCGTGCCAAAATGGATTTTATTGGCTAACTTTGTCAATTTTGGGGTGCTGATTTCAAAAACGTTAGGTACCATTTTTTTTAATGGCGTCTTCAGCCGCCATTTTGAATTTCAAAATGGCCGCCATTTTAAATTATATTTTGGCCTATATCTCAACTTATGAGCAATGTAGGAGAGTAAAAATGGTGGCAATACCCATGTTTATGATACCTAGGATTCCATTAACACATTTACCTTACATGTAGCTAATTTGGTTCGGCCGCCATCTTGAATTTCAAAATGGCCGCCATATTTAATACACTTTTGCATATATCTCAACTTGTGAGCAACGTAGAAGAGTAAAAATGGTGGCAAAATATAATTCAAAATGGTGACTTCATAAAAAAATGGTACCTAACTTATTAATAACATGGCATAAATAAAACCAGTCAGCATTTGACAATTCAAATAATAAAAAAAAGCAGTGTGTCTCAATGTTGTCATGGAAACATCTATCTAGTAGGAAACAGTTATTTTCCACATCCTGAAACAGGTAAAAAAATACATGTTGATAAGTTTCTTTTGAATATGTTTTTTTTTTCCGATTGGTAGGTATGCCCCTCCAGGGATACGAAAAACATACCTTTAGTAACCTTTAGTATCGCCCAAATATTGAGTCTTGCATGATTGGTAGACTGTACCATTATTTGATACGGGGGTTATCTATTTCTATTTAATAATAAAACGTTATGAACTGGACATTTCTTCACAATGTAACCATGATATCCATATTAATATAGTCAATATATTGTGTTACATGAATGATTTGTTATAACAAAAAAAACAAAATGCGTTGCTACGACCACATTAGAACAACCGGAGCCTCGCCGTCGTTCATGGGCAAGTGCCCCCGTTGATTCAGCCTACACACATGCACAGCGTTCGTGCTCGTTTCACTCAAAAGGGCTTTGGAAAGGGTGTAAAAAATACACTCTCCGCTCAAAACTACACACAATTACGGCTCAAAACTTTCACATATGATAGAAAAGAGGTGTAAAATTCATTCAATCACTACTCCTACCTTTCAACTTGAAGATTTCACCTCAAAAAACGGTGTTTAATTTTTATCTCTTCGTAACTTCGGTTGTCGAGTAGTTATGGAGATTGAGCAAGCATGGGTATGTAAAGGAGCCATTTGACTCAATAGGGAAACCCGTTTTCATGTCAATCACAATGTACTCGGGCGCGGAGACAGCTCCGAAGTGGATGCCTTCAGCAGAGCGCGCCAAATTTTACGGGCAGAATGCACGCGATCTCGGAACACTTCGCGAAAGGCTGGGCGGGCGAGAGTGATTCATTCATAAAAACGTAGGCTTTCGCACGTAGTTCAGATTGCTATTTTATATACATTGTTGGATAGCTGAAACTATAAGCTTTCCAATGAGCTATTACATGTAAGATTTCGACGGGTAAAAGTAGTAGAATTTTTTAAATTAAAATGTTGATGTTTTTGTTGCGGGCGATGCGCTGTGCGTGTGGAGTGCTTCGGTCAAGCACGTACAAACTGAAAACCCTATTTTAAGATTTTTGGGGGAATTTTTTTACCAGTTAAAAATTATTCTATCGATTTTTGGGGGTACAGAAAGTGAAAGCAATCTTTTTATATCAAATTTTTGATGGTTTTCAGACTTTATTTCCTTTCTAAAAAAATCCTCCCCTTCAGAATAGAAGGATCCTATAGTTGCCACTGTGCATCTACAATGACCGTGTTGGTCACTAATGGGGGAGATCACAAGATCAGACTGACATGACTGAGGAAGTCATCGTATACCCAAATGCCTGATTTTTCATGAAATAAATATCCTGGAATAATTTGAAGTATGTCCACATGGGCGGATCCAGAACATTTTTAGGAGGGCTGAGAATCAAAAACAATTATTTTTCAGTACTACAAAAATTACAATGAAATAATCAAAGGGAGAGAAAAACAAAGCACACTGTGGGAATGGGAGTGTGTTCTCCCCTCCCCCTTTTTTTATTATTAAATTTTCTTTAAAAAAATTTTTTTTAACGATTTTAGGGGGAGCTACAGCCCCCTTAGCCCCCCCCCCCGCCAGAATCCGCCAATGGTCCATCACCCATATGTTCTGCACCTTATTAGGTAGGTAAGATTACATTATTGGTTATATTGAATGAGAAAAAGTGGTGGTCGGATACGAAATTCTACCCATATCCCCTGGATGTATGCCGCCTTTGCTGAACTTTATTGGCAAGTACCTATAGTGGTCAAAACCAGTCAACTGCCTGTTGACCCAAATATGCACACGGGCGTATTTTTGACTGGTTTTTATTTTCATTTTGACCACCCTCAACAATACAAGATAATGCTTTTACCAGTCAAAAACGGTCGACCCATTTTGACCTGTAAATGTACTTACTACATGCAAGGTTTGACAGTGTTCAGTGATGGAGTGTCGTGGCCGAGCGGTCTAGCTTACCGGACTCAAATTCTGGTGTTAGCAGCAGAATGTTCGAATGTTCGAATGTTCGAATCCTGGCCGTGACTTGTGTCCTTGAACAAGACACTTAACCATAATAGAGCTGTGCATTTTCGGATATTTTTGGAACCGGATACACGAAATCAGGAAACTTCGGATACCCGTTTTCATTTTTGTTGAAAACATGCCTCTGGTGGTGTACAAATACATGTACTGTAAATGGTAACAAATTAACTTTTATAATACAGAGGATACCATACTTAAATCGATCTTTTCTTTGTTGGAGTGCAATCTCTTGAATTTAAAGATAACTTTCTGTTGTTCAAGAGTCACAGATTTCTGTTCGCACCGCTCAAATGTTAAGACCGAATTTTAAAAAGTCGTTTACGGGTAATTGGGACCGAAAAATGGAACCGGGTAATGACCGTTTCGGTCGGATACCCGGATATCCAGCACAGCCCTAAACCATAATACACTTAACCATTTAACCCAGGGGTTAAATGGGTACCTGTGAGGGCAGAGTTGGTTGATTAGCCCTATATGCGCTGTAATGGCAGCAATTGAGCTGTATACTCCCCAGGGAGCTGAGATGGTTTCAGGAATGATTTATGAGCCTTATGAGCAGGGGTAATGATATAATGCGCCTTGAGCACCACTTAGTTGGTGGATACGTGCGCTATATAAGTCCACACATTATTATTACTACATGCAAGGTTTGACATACTAAACATACCTTGGCAGGTATAGGCCTATCAACCTTTTGACGAAATTTTCACGAAATTTTCACTCTCAAAATCAGATCTAAGTCACAGATCAAAGAATTACGCAAGGTCACTAAAAATGTATTTTTTTTAAAATAACACTATTATCTTGGTCAAAATTTAGACCATTTTAATTTTTTTTGGTATCTCTAAAAAAAATGTGGGCTTCTACTGGGGACCACAAGTAAATGAATTCAGTTCAGCAGCAGATGTGAAAATCACATTTTGCTAACCTATTATCTTGATCTGCAATATAAACTTGAATTATTGGTTTCCATTCCTAATCTTTTCATAACAATTATTAGCTGATGGAGTTTGCAGACCAACCCTCCCAAGGCCTACCACCCTTGCTGTTTTGTTTGAAGAAGTAACATCCGAGTCTTCAACAGCTGAGACAGACTGGAAGTATAATCCAAGTTGAGTTTCATATTTTATGTAAATAAGATTGTAAGTGATGTAAAGTAGGCCTAAGTTATTATATTTTTTTAAGTACACCATTGCAAGTAATCTCACACACGGGAAGTGGGATCCTTAAAAATATTGCGCTGATTCCAATTCGGTGACGATTTGGGTTTGGCGACAATTCGGTGATGCGGCGATACGGGTGGCGCGGCGATACGGGTGGCGCGGCGATACGGGTGGCGCGGCGATACGCGTGGTGCACCGATTCGGGTGGCGCGGCGATTCGGGTGGCGCGGCGATTCGGGTGGTGCGGCGATACGGGTGGTGCGGCGATACGGGTGGTGCGGCGATACGGGTGGTGCGGGTGGTGCGGCGATACGGGGCGATACGGGTGGTGCGGCGATACGGGTGGTGCGCGGCGATACGGGTGGTGCGGCGATACGGGTGGTGCGCCGGCGGGCGATACGGGTGGTGCGGCGATACGGGTGGTGCGGCGATTCGGGTGGTGCGGCGATACAGGTGGTGCGGCGATACAGGTGGTGCGGCGATACAGGTGGTGCGGCGATAAAGGTGGTGCGGCGATACAGGTGGTGCGGCGATACAGGTGGTGCGGCGATACAGGTGGTGCGGCGATACAGGTGGTGCGGCGATACAGGTGGTGCGGCGATTCAGGTGGTGCGGCGATACAGGTGGTGCGGCGATACAGGTGGTGCGGCGATACAGGTGGTGCGGCGATACAGGTGGTGCGGCGATACAGGTGGTGCGGCGATACAGGTGGTGCGGCGATACAGGTGGTGCGGCGATTCAGGTGGTGCGGCGATACAGGTGGTGCGGCGATACAGGTGGTGCGGCGATACAGGTGGTGCGGCGATTCAGGTGGTGCGGCGATACAGGTGGTGCGGCGATACAGGTGGTGCGGCGATACAGGTGCGAAAGGGGCCTGGACACATAGCATTCGAGGCATGTGGGGTCCTACTACTGGCCAGGGTAAACTCAGTCTCAGCTGGCTGTCGATCTTAAAGGTGCATCGGGCCTGCACCTCCGGTATAGGAGCAGTGGTATCGGTGTGATCACAAATGGTCGACGAACAGTAGTAGCTCCTTTCTGCAATCAGAGAGAAAGGGCCGTTGCTGATTAGGGTAGGGCGCCCTTCGGGTGGACGGAAAGCTACACTTTGTGTGGGGACGATGGGCCCGAAGACCCGAAAGGCGCGTGGGGCTGGTATCCTGGGACCTGCACGTGGTAGCCCTGCTTTAAACTAACCTTACCAGGATGATGTCGGCAAAATTAAATATTAGTAGCTTGCAGTGGTGTACTTATTACTGAATTGATAAAGGATGCTTTTAATTACTTGATTTTTAAAGGATGCTTTTGATAAAGAATTTGTTTGATATATAACATGTATTATTATGTTGTAGACTGGTAAACAATAATTTGCTATGTTCATGATCTGTAACATTATAATATTAATCCTAACTCCCTAGACAACAAAGCCAGTTGGAGGATTTTGAAGGATTTTTATTGTTTTAGTACAATGCCTAGGGAGTTAGGGTTAAGAAAAGATAAGTATTCAACATAAGGCCATAAAGAAGTCTCCTGTTTGTGGTCTCTGTGCATATTACCTCACACCCACTCTGCCACTCATCAGCAGTTTTAGTTTTTTTGTTTGCTATGAAATGATATCCAATTACAGCCAAAATTGCTTGATTGATTGCTTTGTGTTAAAAAAAACTTTTTACAGCATAAGAATATTTGTCCAATTTGTGACCCCTCTCTTAGCCACCCTACTTTGTTTTTGGCAAATTTGATCTGGTTCCAATAACTCACATATTTCACTTGTTTGCAAAAAATGATTAGTAAAAAAGTTGCATCACTGCACTGATTTTGGAAGCCATCCAATGAGTAGAACCTTGAGACTTGTTTTTTGCCTTAATGTTGTATCTTCCCTTTAATGTCAAATCTGATGTAATTTAAAAATGAGAAGTCATGTGAGTTTCTTAAAATATTCATGTACTACTTGGCTAATTATGGTTTTAATCTTTATTAGAAATATATTTTTCTCTGAGGTTCTTTCATTTTTAAGAAAAGACTATTTTTAGTTTAAATTTAGGAAAGAGTACTTGATCCTGAAATCCACATTCGTACGAGAAGAAAATATCTGAAGGTAATTTTACTATTTTCTTGTAAACAACACAACATAATAAGCTGAAACATTCACAGTTTGATTTATTTGATATATATATTTATTTATTTATTCAAAGGGAATTTGTGACCCGCTCTGTTAAAATGAGTCACAAGTCGCAAATTTGAAAAATTGAGATTTCTATGTGGTTGGAAAGAGTACACCATCAGATTTAATTTGGTATTTGTTAGAGGTGTGTGAGATCTCCCATTCAAAAAGAAAACAAATGATAGAAATGAAACGACCTTTACTCACAAAAAAAATCATTGAGTTTAATATTTTATTGATTGAAATTTATGTCAATTTTAATCAATAAAATATATAACCTACATAGCAATCACAATTTTTCAAATTTGCGACTTGTGATTCATTTTCACAGACTGTCACATTTGGTCATGTAAAAATAACTGAGGACATCAACCTTGACCTCCTTGTCGAATCTGCACTGTGGAACAGCAATTTATTAATTTTATTGTAGTGATCTTAGGGGAAATGTCCACTTCTCCAATAATTCATAAAATTGCACTTAGTGAACTAGATAGAATGATCACGCAATGTTATAATTAAACATTATTTGTACTTAACCCTAACTACCCCATATCCTCCAAAATCCTCAAAAGGACACTTTTTTAAACATCACTTTTGGAAACTGGTACTTTCACCTCTTCAAATGGGACAAAATTACTACCTGGCAAGAAGTACAGGCCATAAGTGCTGAAAATGAAAGATCAACGAAAATGCATGATTATTTTTGAATATGTTTCCAAAAGTGCACCGGAGGATTAAGGAAGGTTCCAAGCCAGAATACCTAGAGGGGGTGACACCTTTGGTAATTTTTAGGGAAAATTTCATGATGATCAACAGGGCATGGAAATCGGAGTGCTAGTTTTAGATTAACTTGATGAGTGAAATAATACACCACATGAGGTTCATATTACTGATGCTGCTGCATAAATGAGCAAGTTATTTTGTTCATCTTTTACTAGGACACCAATTTCCATGCCATGTTGAAAGTCTGCTCTGATCATGACAATATTGTCCATTTAAGTTAGTGATCATTTACTACCATCCAAATGAATAAAATTAAGTAATGATTTAATGTGATATAAAAATTATAAAATTATTGGAATTTTAAATTAGTAAAAATACTGAAGAAACTGAATGTATAAGATACTTCTTGCTGGGAAAAATGTTAGCTGATGCTAAAATATATTTAGTAGACACATTTAAATAATTACTCGTACCTTATTCAGCAAATTGTTTTTACATGAAGAGAAATGATTGTATCATCCAAATGAATAAAATTAAGTAATGGTTTAATGTGATATAAAAATTAATTTGAAGAATTTGCTAGTAATTCTAAAATTATTGGATTTTTAAATTAGTAAAAAGGAGTAAATATTGAAACTTACTGAATGCTTCTTGCTTGGATTTTTTTTTGCACAAGATGCTGAGCTTATACTAAAATATATTTAGTAAATGCTTTGCATTTAAATGATTACTCATACAGTATTAAACAAATTGTTTTACATGAAGATAAATGATTGTATCTAGCACTTGCAATTTTATTTTGTCGTATCACCTATTTATTTCCAAATACAGTTTTAAATAAAACAGTTTCGTATATGATTTTGTGGATATCGGTAGATGATGACTTCTTATTCTTCTCTTGCCCTTATCTGTGAATTTGAAACAAATGAAAACATTACAAGGGTTAATTCTTACTCTCATATGAACAGAATCAAAGATTCAAAAGGATAAGTCTTGGAAATCTTTTCTTTAAATTTACATTTGTGAAAAAAAGTTTGGAATAATTGTATGTCAATTTCAAGAGAAAACATCGCAAGACTTGCCCTTTGTGATTTTCTTTTTATATTTTATTCGTATAATTTGCCAAAATTTTGAAATAAAAGTACAAGAATTTTTACAAATGTTCTCAATTTTTTTTAAATGGGCCAATTATGAATAAAAATTACAAGGGGTAAGTCTTGGCAATTTTTGTCATCAAGATTTTGGCAAATTATACCCATTTTCAAAATACAAAATATAACAATTCACAAGGGGGCAAGTCTTGCATCGGATAGGTCTTGAAAAACAGCAAAAGTTACACAGACATGACCCCAATTTGACCTTGTCTTCCGGGTGTTGAAGTGAAAAGTATTTCAGGGCTCGAAAAATACAAACTATAGAGGGCGCTATACACATTTAGTGGTTGGAAAATTTTACTTAGTTTCAGTTTGGTCGTGCTTTCGGCGCCCCCAATATGCTTTCTGTGGCAGTTCTGTCCGACTGTATAGGCGTGCAAACAAATGCACGGCTTTCATTTATCTGTAAACAGTGTCGTACGTGATAAGTTAAATTGATTGGTAAGATAAGTCATAATTATGACTTATTTCAGTCATAATTATCAAATATTAAGTCAAAATTACGACATAATAAGTAATAATTATTGGATGTTAAGTCGGAGATGGAATCGGAGTGGCACTTAAAGGGACATTATCGTCAAAATAAACAGGGAATGGAATCGGAGTGGCACTTAAAGGGAATCTGTCATCACAATCGACAGGTCATGGAAGCGGAGTGGCACTTAAAGGGAAACTGTCGTCACAACCGACAGGGTATGGAATCGGAGAGGTACTTATAGGGATATATACTATCGTCAAAATATACAGGGAATGGAATCGGAGTGGCACTTAAGGAGACACTCATCACAATCGACAGGGCATGGAATCAGAGTGGCACTTAAAGGGACATTATCGTCAAAATAGACAGGGCATGGAATCGGAGTGGCACTTAAAGGGACATCATCTTCAAAATAGACAGGGCATGGAATCGGAGTGGCACTTAAAGGGACATTATCATCAAAATAGACAGGGTATGGAATCGGAGTGACACTTAAAGAGACACTGTCATCACAATCAACCGGGCATGGAATTGGGGGTGGCACATGAAGGGACGTTATCATCAAAATTGACAGGGTATGGAATCGGAGTGACACTTAAAGTGACATTATTGTCAAATAGACAGGGCATGGAATCGGAGTGACACTTAAAGGGACATTATCGTCAAAATAGACAGGGCATGGAATCGGAGTGGCACTTAAAGAGACACTTAAAGAGACACTGTCATCACAATCAACCGGGCATGGAATTGGGGGTGGCACATGAAGGGACGTTATCATCAAAATTGACAGGGTATGGAATCGGAGTGACACTTAAAGTGACATTATTGTCAAATAGACAGGGCATGGAATCGGAGTGGCACTTAAAGGGACATTATCGTCAAAATAGACAGGGTATGGAATCAAATTGACACTTCAAGGGACATCATCAAAATAGACAAGGCATGGAATCGGAGTGGCACTTAAAGGGACACTATTGTCACAATCAACAGGGCATGGAATCGTATTGGCACTTAAAGGGACATTATCGTCAAAATAGACAGGGTATGGAATCAAATTGACACTTCAAGGGACATCATCAAATGGGATGGGAGTGGGATGGAATGGGAGTGGCACTTAAACGGACACTATTGTCACAATCAAGAGGGCATGGAATCGGAGTGGCACTTAAAGTGACATTATTGTCAAAATAGACAGGGCATGGAATCGGAGTGACACTTAAAGGGACATTATCGTCAAAATAGACAGGGCATGGAATCGGAGTGGCACTTAAAGGGAATCTGTCATCACATTCGACAGGGCATGGAATCGGAGTGGCACTTAAAGGGACATTATCGTCAAAATAAACAGGGAATGGAATTGGAGTGGCACTTAAAGGGACATTATTGTCAAAATAAACAGGGAATGATATTGGAGTGGCATTTAAAGGGACACTGTCGTCACAATCGTCACAATCGAAACTTAAAGGAACATTATTGCCAAAATAGACAGGGCATGGAATCGGAGTGGCACTTAAAGGGACATTATTGTCAAAATAAACAGGGAATGATATTGGAGTGGCATTTAAAGGGACACTGTCGTCACAATCGTCACAATCGAAACTTAAAGGAACATTATTGCCAAAATAGACAGGGTATGGAATCGGAGTGGCACTTAAAGGGACACTGTCGGCACAATCAACAGGGCATGGAATCGGGGTGACACTTAAAGGGACACTGTCGTCACAATCGACAGGGCATGGAATCGGCATGACACTTAAAGGGACATTATCGTCAAAATAGATAGGGCATGGAATTGGAGTGGCACTTAAAGGGACATTATCGTCAAAATAGACAGGGCATGGAATTGGAGTGGCACTTAAAGGGACATTATCGTCAAAATAGACAGGGCATGGAATCGGAGTGGCACTTAAAGTGACATTATTGTCAAAATAGACAGGGCATGGAATCGGAGTGACACTTAAAGGGACATTATCGTCAAAATAGACAGGGCATGGAATCGGAGTGGCACTTAAAGGGAATCTGTCATCACATTCGACAGGGCATGGAATCGGAGTGGCACTTAAAGGGACATTATCGTCAAAATAAACAGGGAATGGAATTGGAGTGGCACTTAAAGGGACATTATTGTCAAAATAAACAGGGAATGATATTGGAGTGGCATTTAAAGGGACACTGTCATCACAATCGTCACAATCGAAACTTAAAGGAACATTATTGCCAAAATAGACAGGGCATGGAATCGGAGTGGCACTTAAAGGGACATTATTGTCAAAATAAACAGGGAATGATATTGGAGTGGCATTTAAAGGGACACTGTCGTCACAATCGTCACAATCGAAACTTAAAGGAACATTATTGCCAAAATAGACAGGGTATGGAATCGGAGTGGCACTTAAAGGGCACTGTCGGCACAATCAACAGGGCATGGAATCGGGGTGACACTTAAAGGGACACTGTCATCACAATCGACAGGGCATGGAATCGGCATGACACTTAAAGGGACATTATCGTCAAAATAGATAGGGCATGGAATTGGAGTGGCACTTAAAGGGACATTATCGTCAAAATAGACAGGGCATGGAATTGGAGTGGCACTTAAAGGGATACTATTGTCAAAATCAACAGGGCATGGAATCCTATTGGCACTTAAAGGGACATTATCGTCAAAATAGACAGGGCATGGAATCGGAGTGGCACTTAAATGGACACTATTGTCACAATCAATAGGGCATGGAATCGGAGTGGCACTTAAAGGGACATTATTGTCA
The DNA here is from genome assembly GCA_029582265.1 of Zoroaster sp. YZ-2022. Classification (NCBI taxonomy): domain Eukaryota; kingdom Metazoa; phylum Echinodermata; class Asteroidea; order Forcipulatida; family Zoroasteridae; genus Zoroaster; species Zoroaster sp. YZ-2022. The sequence continues at coordinate 6,992,248 of CM055823.1, forward strand.
AAATAGACCGAGCATGGAATCGGAGTGACACTTAAAGGGACATTATCGTCAAAATAGACAGGGCATGGAATCAGAGTGGCACTTAAAGGGACACTATTGTCACAATCAATAGGGCATGGAATCGGAGTGGCACTTAAAGGGACATTATTGTCACAATCAATAGGGCATGGAATCGGAGTGGCACTTAATGGGACACTGTCGTTACAATCGACAGGGCATGGAATCGGAGTGGCACTTAAAGAGACACTGTCATCACAATCAACCGGGCATGGAATTGGGAGTGGCACATGAAAGGGACATTATCATCAAAATTTACAGGGCATGGAATCGGAGTGACACTTAAACGGAGATTATCGTCAAAATAGACAGGGCATGGAATCGGAGTAGCACTTAAAGGGACACTGTTGTCACTATCGACAGTGAATGGAATCGGAGTGCCACTTAAAGGGACACTGTCGTCACAATCGACAGGGCATGGAATCAGAGTAGCACTTAAAGAGACACTGTCATCACAATCAACCGGGCATGGAATTAGGAGTGGCACATGAAGGAACATTATCATCAAAATTGACAGGGCATGGAATCGGAGTGACACTTAAAGGGACACTGTCGTCACAATCGACAGGGCATGGAATCGGAGTGGCACTTAAAGGGACACTATTGTCACAATCAGCAGGGCTTGGAATCGTCTTGGCACTTAAAGGGACATTATCATCAAAATAGACAGGGCATGGAATCGGAGTGGCACTTAAGGAGACACTGTCATCACAATCGACAGGGCATGGAATCAGAGTGGCACTTAAAGGGACATTATCGTCAAAATAGACAGGGCATGGAATTGGAGTGGCACTTAAAGGGACACTATTGTCACAATCAACAGGGCATGGAATCGTATTGGCACTTAAAGGGACATTATCATCAAAATAGACAGGGTATGGAATCGGAGTGACACTTAAAGTGACATTATTGTCAAAATAGACAGGGCATGGAATCGGAGTGACACTTAAAGGGACATTATCGTCAAAATACACAGGGCATAGAATCGGAGTGGCACTTAAAGGGACATCATCTTCAAAATAAACAGGGAATGGAATTGGAGTGGCACTTAAAGGGACACTGTCGTCACAATCGACATGGTATGGAATCGGAGTGACACTTAAAAGGACATTATCGTCAAAATAGACAGGGTATGGAATCGGAGTGGCACTTAAAGGGACATCATCATCAAAATCAACAGGGCATGGAATCGGAGTGGCACTTAAAGGGATACTGTCGTCACAATCGACAGCGCATGGAATTGGAGTGGCACTGATGGACACTGTCGTCACAATCGACAGGGCATGGAATCGGAGTGGCACTTAAAGGGACACTGTTGTCACAATCGACAGGGCATGGAATCGGAGTGGCACTTAAAGGGACACTGTCATCACAATCGACAGGGCATGGAATCGGAGTGGCCCACAAAGGGACACTCTTTACGCCCGTGAATAATAATAATAATAATAATAATAATAATAATAATAATGATGTTGGGCATTTTAAAGCGCTTTTAAACAAGGTATCAAAACGCTGTACATTATTACCCCTGCTCATCAGGCGCATAAATCATTCCAGAAACCATCTCAGCTCCCTGGGGGAGTATACAGCTCAATTGCTGCCATTTCGGTGCATATGGGCTAATTAAACACAACAACCAACTCTGCCCTCACAGGTTCCCATTTACTCCTGGGTGGAGAGAAGCATTTATGGTAAAGCGTCTTGCTCAAGGACACAAGTACCACGATCGCGGTTGGGATTCGAACCCACATTCTGACTACTCAGCCATCAAAACACAAATCCGATGCACTAAACCGCTTGACCATGGCACTCCATGACCTTGTATTATTATTTTCAGTCACTGAGTTAATCTAAAACTAGTTTGTTTGTTTTTTGCCAGCCAGTGAAATAAGTGACACATGTACGCGGTTATTGGAAATAGACCAAATTCTCCATACATAAAGTATGGTGGCTAAGAGAAGCCTCACAATTCAGGCAAACGTTTATACCCCTATGTGAAAAAGTCGTTTAAAACACAGCACGGCAGATTCATAGCATAAATCAAAAATCTAAAAATCAAAATGCCGACGCGCGGGTCTGATGAGGCGACGCACGCCGAGACCAGAAACCAGAGACTTTTGTGGGTCTGATACACTATGCAAATGCATGACAGATTTCACTATTAAGATCTTACTAAGTGTTAAATGTTGAAGTATCGTATGAGGGGAATTGTATACAAAATATAATAATAATCAAAATCGTGCCCATAATAGTTTTCAAACTGTGACAATATGAAAATTGTCATAAGTAATCATCAAAAATGAGGCACATTCTCCACCAATCTGGGAACTGAATTCTGGATCTTCTAGGCAAAAGTCCCAAAGATTTCCATATTACCACTTCCTACTGTTAAAAAAATGATACGTTTGATTTTAATTATAACCTTAGAATGGATCCTGTCAAAGTAACAAAGTAAACAACAAAAATCTCATTGGGAATTGAACCTAAGTCCTTTTGGGCAAGAGTCCTCTGGAATTCCACTTGGCCACTTCCTACTGTTAACAAATTGTTGTCTTTGATTTTAATCTTGAGAATGGGCAAGGTTAAAAACAAAACCACCAAGGACCTACTGGGCAGACGCCCATGATTGGGGGTTATTATTTTAATTTTGACTTTTTTATATTCTTCCCTCTCAAAACATGTACAGGCCTATTAGAAACAAGACTAAATCATTAAAATAAAATAAAAAGATATTTCTAATCACCCTGTCCCTGGCCTGCACATGCCCCTGAAAGTTTTGGTTGAAGGGCGCCCTCTGTTGTCAGTATATAATAAAGGTTCCTTGAGTCCATACGCACTGGTTATGTAATATGTGCCCATAGGGCACGATTGAGAAATTTGCACGTGAATTTATTTATAAACAGTAGACCATTTCAAACTAAAATGTTTTACTGGGGCTTGACAAGGAGTGGAGTGGCCGAGCGGTCTACCTTACCGGACTCAAGTTCTGGTGTTAGCAGCAGAATGTACGTGGGTTCGAATCCCGGACGTGACACTTGTGTCCTTGAGCAAGACACTTAACCATAATTGCTTCTCTCCACCCAGGGGTTAAATGGGTACCTGTGAGGGCAGAGTTGGTTGATTAGCTCTATATGCGCCGTTATGGCAGCAGTGAGCTGTATACTCCCCAGGGAGCTGAGATGGTTTCAGGAATGATTTATGAGCCTTATGAGCAGGGGTAATAATATAATGCGCCTTGAGCACCACTCAGTTGGTGGATACGTGCGCTATATAAGTCCACACATCATTATTATTAATAAGAGTCCCAAACCCTTCCACTGGACCGCTTGGTCCACTTAAGAAATTTGGGTTTAAGTTTACTATTAAAGGGACAATATCGTAACGATCAACAGGGCATGGAATCAGAGTGCTAGTTTAGTTTTAGATTAACTTAGTGACTGGAAATAATATAGCACATGATAATGTCATAGTAAGCTTGACGCTGAGCCATAGAGTACTAGGACACCGTTCGTGTTAAAAGTTTGCTCTGATCTGATTGTGACGATATTGTCCCTTTAAACCAAAAGAATAGACACGGTGAGGCCTGTATACAACAAAATCACTAATGGGACCTTCTGAAAGTTAACTCAGGGAAGAGGATGCTAAGTACTGACACATTTATCCAGAAGTTAAATGTTTTTATTTTAAACAATAGAAATTGCCAGTATTAGGATTTGAAGCTTTGTATGGAACATGAAGTTTGTGCTGTTGTACTCCGGCCCTGTAAGTCTGGGTACACGTGTACATGATTGCATGTGTGCGTCATGCGTATGTAACTACTCGTGCTGCGCGTGGGAGAACCTAACATTCGCGTAACTAGGGTTCCATTTTCAAACTCAAAAGTGGAAGTTTCAGAGTTATGGATAAAGAATTGTCCGGTCGGCCTGCCTGTATTGAACAATTAGGCTATTCCCGAACGTAGACATGGTTTCATTCATATTGTTATCTTCCCGTTCTATAATGTAGTAATGTTCCATTGAGCATGCCTTCAACTTGTCACGATGTTAATTGTCAAAATTCAAAAACGACTTGGTTTTCAGTTCCGGTATCCATCGCGAGAGGGCGGTAAATTATCTCACGAGAGGGCGGTATATACGACCACTTGTCAAACAAAATGGCACCTACATTGAAAAATTAAAAAACGTCCTTCTCTGCGGTAAAAACTAACGTTTTTCATCTGTTGAATGCATCTGTAATGCGGGTAAGTTCATACAGAAATAGTTAAGTTTCCATGAGCTTTTGTGATTACACAGCAAGAAAGGTGTTACCGCAATAACGTTAGGCGGCGTGTTTAACAGTCCCACTCTGCCACGTGGACCTGGACGTTTGGTAGGGTAAGCAGCATGACTAGTCGACCGTTACGGTTAGCCAATATCCTTAATTTACCCTAAATGACGCACATAAGGTAATATAATCAACTGGACGGTAACTTACAAATAAAATTAGCAGTTTGGTGTTTCAGTTTGTTTCAGGGAAGGATTTTCTTGTAAAATGCTGAATTTCAATGCATGATCATGGGCTGGCATGGATGTCTTGAGCGCCGTTTCATATGGATTCATGAGGAACAGTATCGAAAAACATTGAAAAACGGGTTCTTTTTTGCATCTATCGCCACCACGACATTATTCAACGGAGTATACCTTAGATCTTGCTACATTATGACCCAAACATTGCATTCTTTCAGAAAATTAAAAAAAAACTGAACAAAAAATTGATTTTCCCTCGTGTAATTTATGTTAAATCTTGCATTTTTAGTCAAAAATTTACCCGTTTCGTGTGTAAAATGCGCGTTTAGCGAAAAACTGGTCCAATAACATTATCATAACATTAAATAGCGCCACCTGGGAGCTTAGATCTATTGAGTCATTTCTCTCTGGCTTGTCAGCTTTCTAACAATATAACCTCTGTTTTGATTTGATTGGTTGAGGTTTAGGCTCGCGTATGTTCGCTTAAAAAGAATTGTGCATCTGAAATCCAATGAAATTTAGCGTTGCTCATGGCTCGGCGCGTGAGGCATTGCACGTACACACACGTGTACTGGACTGCACTACGTGCATGCAGCGTGGGTTTTGTCTTGTAAGTGTTAGTGTGATCAACATTGTCGATTCTTCTGTATTTGTTGCCAAATTGTGAATAGGTTTCTTACATTTATTTTATAGTTTTACGATAAACATATAAGCACTCTTCAATAGTGATGTTAGCAATCAGCTGCATGCCTTCCTGTGAAATACCATGGAGTGGACACTCACAGTGCCGTACAATAGGCCTACCTAGTATTAGCAATAATGGACTGGCCTAACACCCCCAATTAAGTCTACACAGAGCCAGGGAGCTGTTATCTTTTATCTCCAAGGACATTCCACTGCATTTTTGGCCTGTTTGCATGGGGTCCTTTTGACCAGAAAGGATTTGATATGTTTGAGACGCACAGAATTGTGGTCATCAGAAATTGATGTTGGTATAATTCTACCTCCATGGTATAATATAAACTTGAAAAGAAAAATATTGTTTTCGATTTTTAAAATAAAATGGTATAGGCCTAATTTGGAGAAGCTCTCAAAACTTTTATTCAATATTCTTGAAAGACCAAGCACTAACTTTTCAGCACTAGGCTAAATCATACAATTTCACTAGTAATACGCCATAATTTTGTAATTGCGGCGAATTACGTACATGGATGATACATGTATAATACTTTTACGTTAAAAAAGGAAATAATGTAGAATACAACCACTACTTTTCTGTCCAATACATGTTAGCCCCACTAATGTTAGTTAGCTATAACACCGTATTTTGTATTTTTCCCCCAAATTTGTCAAGTTATAGGCTACATGTACATCAAATTGAAGCTCTAGTTGAGAGAAGATCAACGGTGCAATTTGTTTTTGAATACCTCTTTCAGTTCTTGAGATAGGCCTATGACTTGTTAAAAATTGTAAAATCATTACTTCGTGTGCCGCTGATTTGACCATCAAAGCATTTATGGTAACTCATTTACACATAAATGTTAAGTTATTCATCAAACTGAAGCTATTAACCCTCCTACACATGGAGGCCCCTCCGATCCACAAAATTCTGCTCTTGAGCAACCTTAAGTACATACATGTACAATAGGGCTGTCAAACATTGATGGAGGGGACAAATTAGCCGAATACTAATTAATAGACAAAACTTACCAAGACTGATACGGTGGAAAGAATGTCGTATACGACCGCCACTTTTAAGGTCTTTTGGGGAACCAGTAAAAAAATTATTCTATCGATTTTCGGGGGTACAAAAAGCGAAATATATCTTTAAAATCCACTTTTATGATGGTTTTCGGACTGGGGGAGTTAACAATATCATCAGACTGACATGACTGAGAGGAAATCATTGTACCAAAAATGCCCGATTTTTTATGAAATAAATATCCTGGAATAATTTGAAGAACATGTCTATCATCCATAATTATGTTCTCCACCTTACTGGGTAGGTAAGATTACATTATTGGTTATATTGAATGAGAAAAAGTGGCGGTCAGGTACGACATTCTACCCGATACATTTTGTTAAGTTTTTTTTTTATGAGTGTGCATCCTAAATTTTAGACTCATTTCTTGACTGACCGATAAACACGATGCCACGTTCAACAGGGAATAGTCAAGTTTGGCCCCATTTTTAGAAAAAGGGGCCCAAATTGGTAAAATTCATTCTTTCAAGAAACAAGGTTTATTGACAGGTTTATTGACATTTAACTAAAGTTCATTGTGATAGAAACAAATTAATATTCAAGTTCTGATTTTATATTCGTAATATTTTGCAGTTTGTTAGTTTCATAATATTAAATATTATTTTAGTACGCAAAATCATGTCCTTATCCAAAGCCAACATGGCGTATGGGATATCCTTATTTAGAAGGCAGGGGTGCGGCAAGGCACAAGCACATGAATTGTTTTCCCACAACGGGTTAGTTCCGCCCACATGACCTTTGATCGACCAATGACATTATTCAACACATGATTTGTGACATGAACATCCATGTCAACTATATACGCATGCGCTCTGATCACGCCCACACCAGTGATCATTGTCTTCTGATATGATAGTCACGCCTGACACAGTCACGTGTGGGGCCACTGTAGCTGCGTGATGGCCGGGGCGTGCGCGGGTGTGATCAATTGGGCTTTCATTTGTACAGTGTATATATTGTAACTTACCACACAGTCTGTGCACACGTCAAATAGCTGTCATAAAATTGTTGTGTGCGCGAGATGATCCAAATTAAAATGGCCGCCTTCATTGAAATCTGGGAAAGAATGTCAAAGCCAACCATCTAGGCTTGGGCGATATCGATTTTTTTCATCCACGATATATCGTCAAACATATATCGCGATATTCGTTAATATCGCGATTATTTTTGTTTTTCACGCATGAGTGCTTTAGAGCTGGTAATGACAGGGATGTACCCGTCTACAAACGTCACAATAAATCGCCAGTGCTTACCCGATAGACACGTGCAATTTCGCCGTTCACGAGTGCAACATATGGGGTGGGTTTTCGCTACCCTAACTAGAAACAAAACGGCACAGCTACGCGAAAATGCGAACGTAACCAGACAATTGTTTTCAGTTTGTGACATGTTCAGTCATCAACGTTTCTCAAATAGAACTTACTCGTGAGTGCTAGTAACTTGAAGGATATACTGGTATACGAACAATCACTTAATCATGTTTTAACACTTTTTACAATCCGCTGTCTTGAAACTAAGTGTCACCGATCACAAAGTTCGGTTTATGCGACATTTGGTCAGAACCATGATGTCATCGCAGCATGCACAACCGAACTTGCGAAAATGCTTAACCAATGACCAAAGCCGAAACATGTTTCTGGTTACGGTCGCAAAAATGCACCCATCACCATTGGCAAATCGTTTGCATAATAATTATGTGGGACTGTTACTGCGTCGTGCATCCCAATCAAATCATCAGCCCAAGTTCACGTGATTCACGCGTTCCACGTGACTGGGTCATAGTATAAACATGTGATTCAGAAAATGTGGATTGTAGTCACGCTATTTTAAATAAACGTCACATGGTTTATCAAGAGTACGTGTATGTGTTTTGTCACATGAGACAAGAGTCCCAGTATGGTACAACAGAATAGTGTCCTAATCCCTCAACTTTGATCGAGCCGCTGCCGATCCATGCTTTGATTTAATTCATGATTATGTACTTTAAGGCAACGCCCATATTCTGCATATATTTAAATATGTATGCTATAATGTACTCGCCTGTGGTGCGCCAGCCAGAGTCACAGACCACCATGGATAGACAGTGAGACGTAAACATTGTCTCCACATTGTTAGAACAAATACCCCATTCAATCCCAACACTTAAATCAGTCTTAATAGATTTCTTTGAGTGGCGGTGGATTATTAAACAACACCCTGCAAGCGGCTCCTTTGTGATCTGACAGTCGGTTTACTACAGAAGTAGTTAGATTTAGTTTCTCACGAAAGCTGAAAAGACTTCCTAAGTTTTTTTTCCATGGAATTTCTGGCCCAAATGACAATCAAGGATTTTGTTTAATCGCAATATATTTTTTCTTCATGATAATTTTTTTTCATCGCAATATATTTTTTTCATCGCGATCTGCCGATATCTCGATGATTTAAAAAGTTCTTGATATCATAATCGCGTAAAAAAAAATTCGCGATATTCGATATTATCGTGTCATCGCCCAAGCCTACAACCATCACTCGTGCACAATGTCTGTTGCATGTGTTTTAGCAGACGACAAAATGGCCAACAGCTCATTTGATGTGCATACAACTGTACATTCATTGCTCAAAATCTCCCAAAATATAATTTTCCATTCCTCACTTGACTTTATTTTTATTTCACAGATTTAGTTGGGAAGAAGAGACAACAGAATATTCTAGTTTCTGCCATCATTGACCATGATGACATGACCGAGATGCTGTGTCTGTACTACTGATGGAAGGATCATTGTTTTCAGATCAACCAACAAGCGACAGCTACCACAGTTCATCAGCCTTCAACAATCTTGCCATGAAAAACATGAGGGTCAACCAGTTTCACGTCTTTTATCATGTATTAGGTAGGTTCACAGTTCACAGTAAGCAAATGGGCCTATTAGGAGTTAGGGTAAATTGCTTACGAGTTGCTTATACAGGGCGACTCAAAAAAAAGGTAATCCACAAATAATGGGTTAATATGACCAGGTTATGAGGTTTATGATTATAAACATGATTGCATCATGAGGTAGGAGCTATTAGCTTTCCATTGATACCATCTTTGCATTCATGCGATCACACATCACTGAGCACCATTGTCTTGAAAATGGAACATCAAATTCCAAAATGTGCAGGTTGGTGAATAATGGGCCCAATGGGCAAACATCCAGAGGAATTGGGCTCATATCCAAACAGAGACAAGATACGTAGGTTACAGGACACACATTTAAATGATTGAAAGAAAACATATCTTATTCATGATAATGATTTTATTTGATAAGATCAAATAAAAGTCAACATTCTGCACAATGACCCAGCTATGGTGAGAAGAGCTGTGCAAGACATGCATCGTTGCTGTGGACTTTGTGTGGAGAGAGGAGGTGGACATGTGGAAGGTGTTGGTGCCTAAAGGGTTAATGATCTTATCAAATAAAATCATTATCATGAATAAGATATGTTTTCTTTCAATTATTTAAATGTGTGTCCTGTAACCTACGTATCTTGTCTCTGTTTGGATATGAGCCCAATTCCTCTGGATGTTTGCCCATTGGGCCCATTATTCACCAACCTGCACATTTTGGAATTTGATGTTCCATGTTCAAGACAATTGTGCTCAGTGATGTGTGATCGCATGAATGCAAGGATGGTATCAATGGAAAGCTAATAGTCCCTACCTCATGATGCAATCATGTTTATAATCATAAACCTCATAACCTGGTCATATTAACCCATTATTTGTGGATTACCTTTTTATTGAGTCGCCCTGTAGAATACACTCCTGTAATTGGTAAATTATCTTTTGTTTTATCATTAGAGAGAAAAACAACTTGTTATGGTTTCTTGTCACAGACCAGTGTATATTTTGAGCCTGGTGCAGTTTCACCTTCGAGGCTCTTTTGTAAACATGTGATGTCATTGGTCACATCGTCTATACTCCACTTCTAATAACTGGCCAACATAGGTAATGAAATGATTTGTATGTTTTTACCACAGATGATACATCTACAAGTAGGCCTAGATTCAACCTCCAACAACGAAAATCACCCATTTGATGAATCCAAACACCCACTGAAGGCTCATCAGAGACAGCTCACAGCTAATGGTATTCCCAACATTATCGGTAAGTTTTTCTAAAAGCAAATTATACCCGACTGAAATTTCTGCTTGAATTTTTCTTATTTAAGGCCAAAAACATTTAAAAATGTACATAATCAGTTGAACTGGGAATTGTGATATAAAATTAGCGGGTCCACTTGTCGCACTTAATGAAATAAAAAAAAAACATTGGAAATGGAAGCTTCTATTTTTTAAATGTAGGATTCGTTTACACGTTTTGTGAATTTGAAAAAAATTCAGTGATTTTATTTCTAGGAAGAAAGTTATGAGTATTATTTAAACATAAATTTCCCCAGTTTTAAACATTTGAGATTTTCAATTTCAAGTAATTAAGGAGTAGTATGCTCATGGAACCCAACCTAGTTTACAATGCGAACTGCTCGTTTTTGTAGAATAAATACATGTAGTGTGTACATGTATTTTTGTAGAATAAACAGTGTGTAGCTTGTTACTAAAGTGTAGTGAGTTTACCCAAAGTATTTAGATGATTTTTATTCAGATAAAGGACAAGATATTAACATGATCATTCCATTAGATTAATTCAAATAAAGAATAAAATAATTTGATTGTTAAAAGGAAATTAATTGTTCAGTAATGTTTCAGTTGATTCATTATACACATGTACGTATGTATACGTACCAACATTTTTATAAATGTTACGATACAAAATATTAACATTATTCAATGAGAGATTCTATCCAAAATACTTTGAATTTGGTGCTTTTAACTTGCTTCTTTTTATTACACACTTGATGTCATATTTGCTTTCGTTATACTCAATGGTGGAATTATACAGGAGTTGTGACACGATCTACGCGTTCCAAACTATTATGCAGTATTGGCATTGAGTGTCATGCATTGTGCGTTTATATGTAGCATATTGTGCCAATGTGCTATCTACAATTACAAGAATTATCTTACATGTATGTCAAAGAAATGAAGATATAAGGCTGAAGTTTGTGCCACTACTCTGGGGATTGAGATTACTTTTTAAAATATTGACAATAAATTAGTGATGGGATGGTTAACCTACTAAAACTGCACTAACCGTTTATAAAATTTTCCAGCTTACCGACCAACTATTTTGGAAGAATTTTTTACCCATTTTTGGTTTTCTAGATTTTCTTTTTTGCTGCATTGGTTATTAAACAATCATTGCAGAAATTTGATTGATCAATGCTTTTTGATTGAAAATGTACATGTATGCATATTGTGCCATTTGCCAATGATCTAGTTTGTGTGACCGTCAGGTTGCTGACTTTCAGTTAACTCCCAGCACTAGTTTGTACACGATCTGTTTGCATGCATGCATGGTACACACATGCATTGGTCATAGTACAGTATGTAAGATTCAGTTAAACTGTTAGTGAACTAACTGGTAACTCCCAGCACTAGTTTGTACACGATCTGTTTGCATGCATGCATGGTACACACATGCATTGGTCATAGTACAGTATGAAAGATTCAGTTAAACTGTTATTGAACTAACTGGTAACTCCCAGCACTAGTTTGTACATGATCTGTTTGCATACATGCATGGTACACACATGCATTGGTCATAGTACAGTATGAAAGATTCAGTTAAACTGTTAGTGAACTAACTGGTAACTCCCAGCACTAGTTTGTACATGATCTGTTTGCATACATGCATGGTACACACATGCATTGGTCATAGTACAGTATGAAAGATTCAGTTAAACTGTTAGTGAACTAACTGGTAACTCCCAGCACTAGTTTGTACATGATCTGTTTGCATACATGCATGGTACACACATGCATTGGTCATAGTACAGTATGAAAGATTCAGTTAAACTGTTAGTGAACTATAACTGGTAACTCCCAGCACTAGTTTGTACATGATCTGTTTGCATACATGCATGGTACACACATGCATTGGTCATAGTACAGTATGAAAGATTCAGTTAAACTGTTATTGAACTAACTGGTAACTCCCAGCACTAGTTTGTACATGATCTGTTTGCATACATGCATGGTACACACATGCATTGGTCATAGTACAGTATGAAAGATTCAGTTAAACTGTTAGTGAACTAACTGGTAACTCCCAGCACTAGTTTGTACACGATCTGTTTGCATACATGCATGGTACACACATGCATTGGTCATAGTACAGTATGAAAGATTCAGTTAAACTGTTAGTGAACTAACTGGTAACTCCCAGCACTAGTTTGTACATGATCTGTTTGCATACATGCATGGTACACACATGCATTGGTCATAGTACAGTATGAAAGATTCAGTTAAACTGTTAGTGAACTAACTGGTAACTCCCAGCACTAGTTTGTACATGATCTGTTTGCATACAATGCATGGTACACACATGCATTGGTCTTAGTCAGTATGAAATGATACAATTTTTTTCATGAGACTTGAATCTCAAAATAGTGATTCGTGTTATCAATGATTTTCTATATATCTATTCGTTTGTACTCACTTGCCGATGGTTTCAAAGATAATAAGTAATTAAATACATGTAAAATACATGTACTTCAACATACCATTTTAGGAAAACATTAATCAGAACAGCTCCGTCCAGAGGACAAACACTTAAGGTCTAGTTCAAATGTTAAATTTAAGAACGATTGATGAATAATACAAGTAATAAAAGCAAATTAAACTTTTTGGTTAAAATTTACCCCACAAAAAAAAAAATTTGCTGTAAACATTATTTTCCATCAGACATGAATTAAGCATGTCGGATATAACAGCATACGTTCATGGACTGCATTACTCCATCACTTTGTACATTATTTCCCCACAAGGCTTGATTGGAGTGTAATCTCTCGAATTTAAAGATAATTGTCATGTTGTCAGTCTATCACTCCATCACGCAATTTGTACTACCATAATCATTATGTCAAGAAAGTTCCACCAAATTTTCCCTCCACGTCTAAACTTGTAGCAATCCATTTCCATGTTGGAATGCAGCATGACGGATGGATTTTTTGCCAATTTTTCCCACACAATTTTATATTGCTTGGCTTTGTTTTGGCTAAAATGCCTATATGATGTATGTAAACACACACAAACTACAACGTTTCAGTCGCACATGTTCCATTTTTGAAACAAGCCTTTTTTGTTACATACATACAGTGTATATGTTTTATAAATGATTAATATTTGAGGGACCTACCTGTACATGTAACATACTGCCTTGGGGAATTCCCATGAAATAGATTAGCCCTTGTATGCAATCTCCAAAATGCCACAAAAAATACAATGCCTTAAAATATTGCATACTGTACACGAGTGGTACATGGATACCCCAAAATTCTCCTGGGATAAAAACAAAGTGTTATGACCTTCACACAAACCAAGTGTGCCCCAGTGTGCCACATGGTATTTTGTGGATAACTCCTGCTATATGTACAGTGTATTTTGCAATGAAACAAAGCAGGTGGCTGCTTCAGTTTACATGTACCTCATCTCTCTGAAGTGCCTTAGGGAATGCCATTAATCTTCAGATAAGAAAGTGTGTGCCTCAAAATGTCATGGTTGTGACATTTTGAAGTATGGGTCGACTTTGTTTTAAAAGAACAACACTGATAATAGGAGGGTTAAGAGAGTTAAAGGAAACGATCTATACTTGTGATTATTTGAGATGGAATGAAATTTTACTAACGGCCTGTACGTTTGTGTGACACAATACAAATTTCTACACTGATTGGTTCAGTCCCCTGCTCGCAGCTAATAACAGCTGACAGTGGTCATAATAATAATGTGGACTTATATAGCGCACGTGTATCCACCAAACTGATGCTCAAGGCGCATAAATCATTCCTAAACCCATCTCAGCTCCCTGGGGAGTATACAGCTCAATTGCTGCCATTTCAGTGCATATAGGGCTAATCAAACACAACAACCAACTCTGCCCTCACAGGTATCCATGTACCTCCTGGGTGGAGTAAGCTAAGTCTGTAGCAAGTACACCTACATGCCAAAGCATGTTGGAAGGTTTTGAAAGGCACTAAGTCTTAAAGCAATCCTCAATAAAGTTCATCCAACTGTCAAAACCATTCAGAAGTTGCCTGAGCTACCCTGCACATAAACAGTAATCCCTAAGATATACACATCTATCAGTCTATTACTTGCCAAAGGGATTTGTAATGTGCAGTGACTAACAGTAAACAGTTATGTACACAAACTATGTATAGTACATGGTAGTATATCTACACCACCTTTCAAAACCTGCCAGTGTAGTGCATAGTGAAGCAACTACATAACCTTTCAAAACCCTCTGGCTGACAGGTTTTGAAAGGTACAATTTCTAGGCCCAAATCTGCAATTTGTATCTAGGAGAGTTAATGAACGCACATTGTATAATATGTCATGCAGACCAACATTTCATCCAGTGAAGTGACAAGTGCCCAATTATTTACCTTATAAATCTTCTTTGATGTTATAGATGATGGGGATTCCCCGTCCCCCCACATTTTTAACATTTGTGGTTGTGATGGCGACGCCTGTGTGTGGAAAATAATGTTGTGTACAGTGTATATTTACTTTGTTTATTTCTTTTTTACCAGTGTGGATTTGCTATTGATCATCAATCCTGCATTACAAGATAATCGTGAGACGGATGATGCTCTACAACCTGGAGGAGACGAAACCACCTCTACTCTAAGTGTTGGAAAATACAAACATATTACTGCTTTCTTCTTGGAGTCTTAAGGAGAATACAGCATCAGCGTGTGAATGCAAAGAACAATAGACTTATCCATCTCATGTGCTTCTTCAGGAAATGCATACATGTAGCAAGTGTTGGCGTATGATGAAGTGCAGATCAACAGAGTTCCTGATCCCAAGATAATTTGGAGACGTATGGTGCCCTACAATATACTAAACCTCCTCTTCTCTAGTGTTGGAAAATACAAACTGATTGATCCTGTCTTCTTGGAATCTTAAGGAGAATACAGTGTGTGAATGCAATGAACAATATACTTGAACCCATCTCATGTGCGTCTCAAGGAAATGCGAAAATCAAGAGTTGGCATGGTCTTCCTTTGAGTCTTTGATGCGGGTAAGTTTCATAAATGATGTAATTAGAAGTAGATAACGTAGATTGTAGTTTTTGTAAGTGCACAATTTGCAAGCACAATCATTCAATGTGCCTTCATATTATTGGAACTTCATATTATTTGAAGATGAAGGAGATTCCTTTTTTTTTTGTAAAGGGGCTCGTAATGGTTACCCCTGCTTTAGATTAACCTTACCAGGACGGTAGCAAAATTCAATATGAAAAGTTTGCAATGGTGCAGTAATACTATAATTCATTTCCTTCAAATGATGGTGTGTAACTAAACAAAAAAAATATGGTACATGTAGTAGGATATATTTGTTTTTTTGCAAGATTTCAAACATCCATCTAAGCCACTAACTACGATTTGTCATTTTGGTTGGTCAGCAACAAGTAGTTTTATATTGATTTGACATGGTTGTATTCTCACATTTTGAAAATGTAATAATTGAAGAAAAAGAATCAAGTACAAAACTGTCATCCAAAAGTCAAATTCTAAGGACGTGCTTTTGATAAAGATCCTGCTAGTTCATGTCAGCCACCAACTCTAATTATCAATTCTAAGCAAATGATTATCTCGTTTTGAAAATGCAATAATTTAACTTTGTATAATTCATGTACTGATCAGTGACAACCATTTTCTATCTGTTGTTCAGCAGTTTTATCTCCAATGTAGTTTCAGCTATTTTGTCTCAAGTAGTCTCAGCAATCTTACTATTTTATTCTATCTGTTTGTAAACAATGTATTTTAACTAATTTGCTCCTGCAGTTCTTAAGTAGTTTTATCTCTAATGTACAATGTTCTTTACTTATCTATTATATTAACTGTAATGTACTTTTATATATATGAGACAATACTTGAATAAAAGTAACAGTAACAAAGCAACTTCTATTGTATAAAGAAATCTTTTATTCTGTCTTCAAGACTCAGTACAGCAAATAAAAGCAATGGGGATTTTGTACACGTTTTGGAGAAAACAGTTCAAAAAGCCTATGGGATTTTGTACAGAATGGTTAAACTACATTGTTTACAAACAGATAGCCCAGATCGTGCTCTTCTGCACCCACTTAATTCTACCCTCCCTTGAAAAAACATGCGTGAGCATGTTTTTTCAAGAGAGGGTTACGTACCTGGAATAGATATAATGAAGGTTAACATACATACCAAGTAAATAATTTTTTAAATGTACAATATTAATAACAAATCGGCAAAAACATAATCTTGTATAACATCAGAAACGTACCAATTACTGTAAAATAATGCTTTTAACAAGATAGAGAAAGAATAGCATTGGTAATTCGACAATTAACATTTTAAGTGAAATATACCAATTATACTTTTACCAAGATAGATAGGGTTGGTAACATTTCCTAAATAAAATAATTTGAATTTAAGAGAGTTCTCTTAAATACTGCAAAATGTGTACTTATTAAAATAATCTAAAACGTTACCAATCATACAGAGCAAGGAAACATCCTACTAGTACCAACTTTTGCCAAGAGAAATGTTATATAATTTGAATTTAGGAAAGAGTTCTCTTTCTTAAATTCATGCAGGGTGACCAGCCGCTTCTTGAGTTAATACAAACTATAAGACACTCAGTTTTAAAAATCTGGAACTTTCCTGTTCACCAATATTATAAGTGTAACGTACATTGTACAGCACTGGTTACTTTTCGGTTCAGAAAACACAAGAGCATTGGTAATTCTACATAACTGACATTTTAAGTGAATTAATTTTCTGTTTGAATTTAGGAAAGAGTTCTCTTTCCATACAAAGCTGAATATTTCACAGGATTTTTTTGTTTTTGTTATTCTATATAAAATTAAAAAGGAAACCTATAGCATTGATGAATTTGCAATAGAATGTGTTGAGCTTGTTTAGGCAGATCGTGGATCCCTTCCTTGTTGGTCATGTGTTGTTAAGCAGTAGGTATCCCAAGATGAAGCAAACATATTTAAGACTGGGTCATCAGTAGGAAATGTCTTGGAGGTAACAAGCATCCCTACAGGGAAAAAAACAAAATGAAAACTCATTTAAAAAGAATTCTTGAATAACTTTGGTGTTCAAAGGAATTGTGTAGTAATTTGTACATATCATTTGAGTCTGCTTCACGGAACTTACATTTATCTGTGATGAAATTTGACAGTTAACAAGACGGAGGTATAGAATTGGCTATTCTCAAAAATTAATGCTAAGATTCTGTAATGTTTAAGTTGAAGATTTTTGAATTAAGGAAATAGTTATTTGCTGAATTCTAGATCTCATCAGTTAATGCCTGTTAGATTATAATAACAAGGTGTACTCTGTAATTTGGTCATTTTATGTAAGACTTTAAAAGTATTTGAGGAGCAACCATCATGCATGTTACTGTTTGGTCTTCATCAACACCCTGTACTTAATTAAATTGCTACATCAATATGAAGTCAAAACAGAATTTTGGTAATGCCAACAGGAAATAAATGTATTTCTTAAGAAATTATTCTGCTTTGTCTAATCTGTGTGCCAAATAGCAAAGTCTCTGCTAGTGATGACTACATATGTACAGATTGATTTCTAAACCATTCATTCAGGATTTTAACAAAGTTATTAAAATGGGTTTTACTGGTTTGTAGGGTTTATGCTCAAAATGTGGGCCAAGTTTTTAACCCTCCTATTATCAGTGTTGTTCTTAACAAAGTTGACCCATACTTCAAAATGTCACAACCATGACATTTGGAGGCACACACTGTACATACACTGTACAGCAGGAGTTATCCACAAAATACCATGTGGCACACTCCATTTGTGTGAAGTCAGAACATTGTTTTTGTCCCAGGGGCATTTTGGGGTATCCATGTACATGTACCACTCTTGTGTACAGTATGCAATATTTTAAGGCATGCATTGTGTTAGCAGACAAGTTTTTGTGGCATTTTGGAGACTGCATGTATACAAGGGTTGAGAAAACTTACTTTTTCCCTCATTGATCTCCAATCCGTTTATACAGTTCTGATGTCATCTAGGCCTTGATTGCAGCAGTAAACAGGGCAGCAAATTGCATTGTAGTCATTTCTCTCAACAATCTGTATAAAGTTGCCCATTTATTTCAACACTAATTCTCATGGTTGGTGACCACAGATGTCAGTACCCTCCTGTGCCATTGCTACATATACTACTCAAAACAATTTAAGGAACACCGGATTTTTAACATCAAATAGGTTTGGGCCATGTGCAATGATGTCATGTACCAGCAATATTGATACAATGGCCGTGTTCAATCTGCCACACATGTCTAAATTCTTTGTTAACTCATCAATTCTGTGAAACATTGTGTTTATCTGAAATAAATGATCTTGCTTTAGCTTATTCCGGTGTTCCTGAAAATGTTTTGAGTAGTATATAATCCATAAAAAGTTTTTAATTTTCTTATTCCCTGATAGTGTACTCTTAAAAGCAATGAGACATGGAGATTTCTACAAATGTTTTGAGATTTTTCCCTTGAAAAAATAGCAACATAATTATTAACATAGATATGGTAAATGTTAATGCCTGGGCATTCGACAGTGGTTATCAAGAAAAGTCTTTCTAAAGGGTTAATAAAAATCTATACTAAATGTAGGTTCCAACAACTAAACATTAGTGTCATTTAAAGCCGTTTCAATTATACAAAAAACCTAACTTTTGCTAAGGAATGTGATTTTTGGAATCCTTCAAACTAACTTCCATCTTTGTGATTATAAGTAAGACATTATTCCTGGAATCTGGGATTTCAAATAACTGTTCAACTCATATCAATGTGTTCATTAACAAGAACATTAAAAATGCTTTCAGATTTGTTTGCTTTCATATTAATCATGGCCATGAAGCGCCTAGGTTTTTTACACATAGTTCAGAACAGTGGCCAACGCTGCATTGCTTAATCACATTAAGGTTTTGGGTTGATTGCAGACATTTCAAAATTTTGCCAAACATCAACTATTTACAAAAGTCTCGACTCCAGACTGGTTAGTTCAAAGAAAGAAAGTATACAACCGCCACTTGTCTATCCAAATATGACAGATTGGAAAGAATGTCGTATCCGACCGCTACTTTTTAAGGGCTTTTTTGAATTTTTTTTGCAACCAGTTAAAAAATGATTCCATCTATTTTTGGTGGTACAGAAGGCTTTTAAAATACAGAAAATGAAAGTTTTAGCTATTTTTAAAATCCACTTTTATGATGGTTTTCGGACTTGATTTCCCTTCTAAAAATATCCTCCCCTTCAGAAGGATCCTATTATAGTTGCCACTGCCAATGTACAATGACCGTGTTGGTCACTAACGGGAGTTGACAAGATCAAACTGACATGACCCAGGAAGTCATCGTATAACAAAAAATGCCTGATTTTTCATGAAATAAATATCCTGGAATAATTTGAAGTATATGTCCATCATCCATATGTTCTCCACCTTACTAGGTAGGTAAGATTACATTATTGGTTATATTTAATGAGAATGGCGGTCAGATACGACATTCTACCCCACAGATTTTCCTTTGAAAGATGATAAAGGACACACTAAGGAGAGGAAAGTGTAGTCCTGTGAGGATTGGAAATGATATTTTGTGAGATTTTGCTTCCCTCCTGTTTTTGTTGGCAAATTATCAAAATTTATTTAACTTGGGCGAAAAAGCAAAACAGAAACATCTTAATATGCCGACTAGCGTTTAAAGGGAAGGTGCAGTATTGATCATGACCACATTATTATCTGAAAGCTAACTTGATGTGATGTTGGTAAATATACTTAAAAACAATTAAGTAAAACATAACAGATATGTAACAGTTTTGTTCTATTCTCAACGTGGGAACCTATTTTGATGAAACTTTCTCAGGTTAGTTTTATAATTTTTGATAGTTATTGAAAACTGCAGGATTGGAATGGATATGCATTACCAATGTTGTACCTTCCCTTTAACTTGATAATATATCTCAAACTTACCACTAATTTTCACAGAAATCCCTCAAGTTGACACATCCTGTAGCATGCTACACCGTTGAAGCTATCAGTATCATGTTATTCTCACAACCGAGCCAGACTAATCTGTTGAAAGATTACAAAACCAATTTAACTACATCGTTTAGATTCAACTTCAAGCCAAAAATGGGATGTTTACAAATGTACTCGAAAAATAAGTTCACTCAACGTTTTTTATAAATCACCAAACTTAAAAAATTGGACCTTCCATTTCCACAATATTTGGTCGGTCTTTTATTTCACATAGTGCATTCAGTGGGCCAGCAATTACTATATCACGATTCTCAGGAAAATCAACCGATACATTTTTTAAAACTTGACCAGAATTTTTGGAGGATGTTTTGTGCCAGACTAAATGTACTTTTCTCAAAATCCAAACTGCCATATTTTGGATTATTTTCAGTACTAAATACAGAAAAACCGGAAGTGGTCTCGAGACCGGTCTTGAGATATACAATACTGGTTTAAGGATGTCATATGAGGAACAAATTTTAAAGTTGAACTTTTTATTTTGTTTGAATTATAAAGGGGTAGAATGTCGTATCCGATTGCCACTTTCTCATTCAGTATAACCAATAATGTAATCTTACCCAAGGTAGAGAACATTTAGATGGACATAAAATTATTCCAGGATACTTATTTCATGAAAAATCAACCTCGTTCTCGAATTTTCTGAATGCAGCATCTACAAGTAGGCACGTCAAACACACTGTTTTACCCCACTAGACAAGGTGTAACAACATGAGAATTTGCAATTTTTGTGTTGATATTTAGAGACTTTAAGCATAAGAAAGCAGCTTATTTTTGATATCATAAAAAAATATAATCCTTTATTTATTAGAATGCGAAAGAAAAATTTGAAAATATTTTAAAAATACATGATAAATAGCATTCTGAATTTCCGCGCTCCCGGCTTGTTTCGAAACAACGTTACCAACGCATCTGAAGCCTCCAATTTTCAACTTGACATTTTACCCGGAAACGGTTGTCGTATCTAGTCGAATGCAGGCACCAAAAATAAAGCCTGCTTTGCAAAGAACTGATTTCTGCGTTATCGATAGGCGAGTCGGGGGTGCAGAAAACATTGTTGAAAATCCTTCGAACATCTTTGAAAAACAATGCCAATTTCGCAAAACGCGGCACCCACATGAATTGGTAACGCCTTGACCAATTTTTAAAATTAAAAGTGTTCTGTAATCTACTCACCAAGCTCTTTATACTTGTTTTCTACCTCTTGGCCAATTGTGACGGCGATTCCCAGTTATGTTTTTTGGATTCCCAGACATCGATGTC
The DNA here is from genome assembly GCA_029582265.1 of Zoroaster sp. YZ-2022. NCBI lineage: Eukaryota > Metazoa > Echinodermata > Asteroidea > Forcipulatida > Zoroasteridae > Zoroaster > Zoroaster sp. YZ-2022. The sequence continues at coordinate 7,014,020 of CM055823.1, forward strand.
AACCAAAGATTGTATTGCGCCGCGTTCAGCGCGCTATAGGGCTACCAATTTTCAGTCCGATAAATCGTCCGTTTAAACCTAATATACATCGGCATAGCACAATATTAGTTCTCATGAACTTATTTCATTTTTTTTGGTCATCTTTCCAGTCCAATATCATTTATTAATTTTTATAATGTTATTTAAATCAGGGATAAGAATTTCTCGCGGATTTCAGTATAAATATTAAAAATTCTCAGATTTGAGTAAATTTTTTCTGGTTTTTTACAATTTATTTTCATTATTTTGTTTCATCTTTCCAGTCCAATATAATTTATAAATTATTCTAATGTTTAATTAAATCAGGGATGAGAATCTTTCGCGGATTTCAGTGTAAAAATATGAAAATAATCCTCATATTTGAGTTTGGTTTTTTTTCATTATTTTTTTCATTATTTTTTTTTAACACATTTTGTATTTCTTATTTGTAAATCAGCACTACAAAACAAACTAATGATTGAATTAGCCTGGAAATAGGTTATTATTCTTCCTCTTTTCCCAAGCATTCCAGTGATACCAACCTTTTGAAAATCGGACAAAAATTAAGTTATGATATAGAATCCGAGAAAATCTGGAAAACGGGTCACAAGTCAAATTTACATTTCTTGTTTTTCGTTATAGTTATAAAATAATTGACGGAAACGGGCCTAAAATTGCCGGATTCAACATGTCATAACTTCCTTATTTTTGGTCACAGGAAGGTGATCCTTAGGCCATGAGAATGAAAGTCATAGATTTGCGTCCACCGCCCGCATGTCCCGAAAGCTACCGCCTAAATTTTTCATTATTTGCCCAAAAAATCATTATTTGCACAAAAAAGGTATTTTCACCAAACAAATTTAGTTCCAAATCATCCACATCAGTAAAACGAAGTTTTTACCAAATTTCCACCAGTAGGCCTATGTGCGCTATAAAATAATCATTAGCACATGTTCTCTTACACTACAGTCTTACTTAGTCCAGCGTACGTCGTTCACAAAAAAGGTCGCATCGCGCTAAAACTGTATGGTAAACTCCGTCCGATCCGCACCTGCAACTGTACCGCCTTCACATGCACAATACGTTCGCTGTTGAGCCTAGTATGCCTGCGCCCGCACGTATAATGATGCATGTACGTACACAGATTAGAAGAAACATGTGATTGCGCTGTTATTAATGATCAATGGAAATAATGAATAATGAATAATGAAAAAAAACCTCATGTGTTTTCAAAATTTCCCGGACGCAAATCTATGACTTTCATTCTCTTGGCCTTATAGTTATATCATTGTAATCGTCTTTTCAAGACCTTGACAATGATACCAGTTGTATTGGAATCTTTTGATTTTGAAATTTGTTGTCACATACTACACTACAGGCTCCGTGAAGTTAAAATGAGCTGGTGCCATCAAATTGTTATAACCATAATAATTTGGAAAGAATGATAAATATAACTGCCACGTTTCTATCAGAATATGACAAATAATGAAATATCACAGACTGTCCTTTAAAAGACGAAAGAGGACATACTTAAGAGAAAAAAATATATGCACATCAGTGCAGTGAGGTGTTGGCCGTTTTGTACACGTATGCTAGACATTGTGCACATGACTTGTGGCGGGTGGATTTGACATTCTTCCCAATAATTAATTAATAATGTTATGCGCGTCTGTAAAAGGTTAATGTTTTTTGTAGAAAATGGTACTATCAATTATCATAGTAAAACCTTTCAAATTCAGTACACCAACGGCGATACACTATACCCACGGCCACGATACTGATGGCGAATAACGGTTCTCGCATGTCGGAGAACCAAATTCGTGCAACGGCCAACATTTTAAAATTCGATTGATAATTTTCCCCAATTTTAAAAACTAATTAAGTATGAGTACTTACCTAATAGATACTTTCGATGAAGATGGTTTTCGTAGACTTATTAGCTCGATGTTTGTCGATGGATAATATTGACAAGTCCGTCCACTCGTGTGTCTGTTCTGCAGCTCATGCTCAGGGCGCCAAATTTAATTTCAACAATGTGGAGTTGTAGTCGAGTGACCTGACTCGTGCCATGCAGTGCATGCAATAGAGACAACTGGAACCTGTCTAAAGTACGATGATCTCTTTTTTGTCAACCGCGTCCCCATCAGTGGTAGGCCTAGTTCTTACTTCGCTCGTACCCACCGGTACAACGGTGAAGGAAGTTGCAAAGTATTATGGGTGATCCTTAAGCCGGGCCACGTTTTCGTAATCCTAACCAGAAAATTGTTTCCGACGACATATTCTTGACCAGAAACAAGACAGCGTAGGTACGCGAAAACGTTAACAAATAATTAAATAAAACTTTCGTTACTTTTTACAATCCGCCAAGCTAAACCGATCATCACAAACTTTGGTTCACATTTGGTTCAGAACAATAACGTCATCGCAGCACGACCGAACTTGCGAAAACGCTTCGCCAATGACTAAGACCCAAACATGTTTCTGATTACGGTCGCGAAAACGTGCCCCTGATTGCTTATCGTCAACACACACATATACTTGTTCATCAGAAACCTAAAATACGGAAAAAATATTTTTACTGAACTGCGGCTCAGCTTCGCCACTGTTTTTTTTCTTCTATTTTTCTTATGAAAAATACCCTTTGAAAAGAAACTTTAACCGTATTGTTTGACTAATTAAAAAAATGGTTAGATAGTTAGTTTTAAAAAGGAGATGCACATGTCATTTTCATATAATGTTCATACATCATCCATGCTGGTGTTGAAGAATTTTATGGACACAATTTGGGCCATACAGCATACTTTTAGATAGTTTCAGTACAACAAAGGTGATCGGCTGTTATTCACCATTGCTGATTCAACAATGTAGGGAATAACAGAATAAACTAAAATGACAAAACTTTTAATTCATTGCTCGCAGATGCTGGACCAGAATGGCATGTAGAAGCTGGACCAGATCGTGGCATATAATTATGCCTACTGATATCCAAAACGGCGAGAGGCGTGGTTTGCGCCGGCCTACGGGCTCTGGAAGTTTAAGGCTTCTAGACACCTCAGTGCTGCACATTTGGGGCATATTTCAAACATGAAATCTTTGCAAAGGGTACAGAGAATAAATGTGAAAATATGGCAGAATTATGTAATAATAGGGGAAATACTGGGGATCGTAGCGGGGTGAGGTGCGTTCGCACACGACCACCCTCAGTCGGCCTTTAAGGAGATCATAAACCTTGGCCTAGAATAACAATGTAGCTTTCAGATTAAAAAATATTGGAACAACTATAGACCAGTTCGGTGGGAGCTTGATGGTGCAATATTGATTGTATTTATATCGGAAAAGGTCCCCAATATTTTAGCTTGTAAGACCTATTTCTCAGAATATTTATCAAAATCATGATTTAGCAGTAATTAAGCGCCTCAATTAATGAGCGAGGTTTAGTTTATGTAAAACTTAGATTTGAAGAATGTCATTCTCAAATGTATGTTTTCCATTCTACAAGGGAATAATTCCTTAACAATGCTCTGATGTAACATATGGGAAATCACGTGAGAAATACTAACAAAAACACGGGCGATAAAGGGACATAGGCCTACATTGTCACGACCAGAGCAGACTTGTTAAATGAAGTAAGCTGAAGTTTAAGCTCGTAACCGGCAAGTATCTAAAAGCAGCGGCGGCGCTACGGGGGGGGGGGGGGGATGGGCAAGGGGGCAAATGCCCCCAGTTACTTTCTTTGCCCCCCCCCCAAAAAAAATTCCCCCGATGGCCGAAATTGAATTTAACCCCAAACCATTGAACCCACATTCATGCAATTATGTTCGCGCTGTAAATAATAAACTCAATTTCATCCATATCATTAACTTTAGCACCACCAAAAAGCCCCCCCCCCCCCACAAAAAAAAATAAAATAAAAAAAACAACTTTCCATCGTCGGCAATGTGGATTTATGAATTCTTAACTTAATTAAG
>CM055823.1:7018505-7037588 GCA_029582265.1 Zoroaster sp. YZ-2022
TCCCGGGGGTGGGGTGGACGCTGCGTAGGGCTCATACGTCATAGTCATCCCGTTGGCTGCGCTCGCGCATTTATTCGAGAGTGCTGATGTGGTGTTACCGAGGAAACTCCACCATGGGCCGTCACTGAAGAGGGAGGAGCTCCTACGAACAGAAGCTTTGCAGTCAAGGTTATCCCTAGGAGGAGTGCTTGTGTAGACGCTACATGGAACAGACCACACATTGGCAAGACTTAGTTGACCATCCATTGTGCAGAAATGATCACTGCTGGATCATCTTACTCATTGCGAATCAAGTATATGAATATACATAATTATGTAGCTTAATGAATACAATGTATGTTGCAAAAGTAAATAAATAATTTATAGGTGCATCTGTCCACCCAGAACACTTAGCCGAGCAAAGATTGAAAACCAAAGTTCAATTGTTGATAGTTCGTTTCCCTTTGTTATGAGAGACATAATAGGCAATATGTGATAACCATGCAACGCGTTAAAGTTGGATATATATTTGGAATGATTGGTCTAATACAGGTTATTTCATACAAGAAAAAAATAGTTTTAAAGTGAAGGTGTCCAACAATAATTGTATTATCAGCAAACTGAATTTATGGCAAACTCCCCGAGTCTCACAGAAGATTGCCTTCAGGAGAATGTGAATAGCCGGCCATTGCCACCGCCATCCCGACCTCCCCGCCAGTGGGTTGCTGCTCTGGGAGCCAAGACCCCCCCAAAAAGTCTCCGGTTTCTGGTCTCCGCGCGCGTCGCCTCAGACCCGCGCGTTGCCATCATTTTATTAGGGTTTCGGCCTGGTCGCCGAAACCCAATTGTTTTCATTCGATTATTTTTCTTCTTGTTTCAGCCAAAACCCCATAGGTGTAATACATGAAAGTTGTCGATGGATGATGTCATACTTAGCATCGTCACATCAGTACAAAACATGCACCATATGAAAGCCCGTGAAGTGAATTGGTGTCTAAAACAAAGTACGTCATCAAACGTCATAAGTATCATGTTATTCACATTTTAGTGTGACACTGCGGGCGGGCCGCGCGGGGGTTAAGACGTCGGGTCTTGCCTAAAATTACGTTTGGACGAGTTAGTACTATTTGAACGCCTAAGGAACACACAATGCAACTTTTGTGTACAATGACTTCAATTAATGTGCATTTTCAGCTTATTTCAATATATCATATCTTTCTTAACACTAAACAAAAGAACTTGGGACATCAGTGCCCAAATATTATCAATACATCCGAAGCCCATGTCAGCGTTTTCATCAAAAGCTGAACATCTATAGTTATTGATATTCTTTTATTATTAAAAAAAAATGCTATGAAACGATGTCCAATTGCAACCACAATTGCTGGTTCGATTGGAATTCTGCCGTGCTGTGTTTTAAATGACTTTTTCACATAGGGGTGTGAACGTTTGCCCGATTTGTGAGGCCTCTCTTAGCCACCATACTTTGTATATGGAAAATTTGGTCGCCGCGTATACACGTATTGCGTATTTCCCTGTTTGCAAAACAAAACATATATATTTTTTTTAAAGCGCGTCACCACAACGATTTTGAAGCCGACCGGTGACCAGAAACCGGACACTTTGTGGGGGCCCAAAGCATGGTTGGAAAAATAGAGGAGGTCCTTGGGCAAGCTTCATAGGCATGCTCAAACGCGATGTCGGAGCAGAAACGGTGGAAGAGCTGGCCAAGTGCATGGAGGACAGGTGTAATTGGAATATCCGGAGGCGATCCAACCTGCAGGCGGCCTAGTTGTCTATGAATGTGTTTACACATTCGCTGAAAGCAATATTATGCATCAATGCTGCTCTCTAAAAGTTAGATTGAAGTTCACTCTTACCGAATGAAACTAGGGACAAAATGTTTAACAATTTGTCACTAGTTTCAATTAATCGGTAAGTGTTTCAATCTAAACTCTTTAGAGAAGGTACTCTCTGGGAAGAGTGAAAAACACTCTTTCAAAGAGCTATGTGGCGGACAAGTCTTTTTTGGAGGGAAACCCACTCTGATTCGAGTGAAAAATACAGTAAAAGGCTATCAATTCACTCTTTATCCACTCCAAAAAGACTTGTCCGCCATAGCTCTTTAAAAGAGTGGTTTTCACTCTTTTACATAGAGTATCATACAACTCCCCCGGGTTGCCCTTGTTTTGATAGAGGAAAGCGAGGGGATTTGGTACATTTATTGCCCAAGGGTTGGGAGTTTGGTCTTGCTGACGGGTGGTGATTCGACATCCCCACCACATAATTGTACGGGTGTCATATAGGGATGTCGCGAGGGTACCATGGCCGAGCGATCTAGCTCATAACATTTGTGTTCTGGTATGGCTGATTCATCAGAATGTGGGTTCGAAACCTGGCCTCGACAATGGTACTTGTGTCCTTCAGAAACGCAATTTACTGTACAGTGCTTCTATTCACGCAGGTATATAAATGGGTACCTGTGAGGGTAGCGGTTGATGTGTTTGAAAAATCTTCCGAAGCGCAACGGTAGTTCAGGTCTGTATACTCCCATCCAGGGAGTTGAGAAAGTTTCAGGATATTGGTATTTATTGTCACTTTTGCAGCGCCCCGTCACGGGGAATAATCATTTTATTTTGTCTAACTCGGTCAAGAACAAGAAAAGGGCAACCCGCGGGACAGGTGTTGTGGGTAAACAATAAATAAACAGCGTTGCGTTGTTGTCGATCGCGTCATGGTTGACAGCAGTTCGCGCTGGAAAACAAGAGGGGGTCAGTTTCGGGCGAGTGGTGCGTCATTTACACGAAAAATCATGAAAAGTCAAAAGCCAATTGTCGAGTATGCCATTTTTTATTTATTTATTTATTTTATTGTTTAATTTCACCACACTTTGAAGCCCCTACACTGTGAAAATGGTGTTTAGAATCCCGACACATTTCTAAACACTTAGCTTGTACCCACTTTTCTCCACATGTTTAGCCTAAAATACGGAAGCTTAAATGACCATCCTGTTACCGCGTTACTTAGATAATTTATCGTGGGAAAATGTACAACATATTACGGATTTCAAAGATATTTTTCTCAGAAACACAGAATTCCAATGTATCTGTGAAACATGGAATTCCGTGTTTCACAGATATTCATGCATTATCATGGAATTCCGTATTTCTGAGAAAAATATCTTTGAAATCCGTAATAGCTGGTGCATTTTTCCACGTTTCCACGATAAATTATCTAAGTAACGCGGTAACAAGATGGTCATTTAAGCTTCTGTACTAAAACATGTTTAGATTGTGTCTTTCTGTGATGTATGTTAGAATGCTAAATACCATATGAACAGGACTGATGTCAAAAAGCTAAGCACGTTTAGCTTTGTGACATGTAATAATAATGTGTGGGCTTATATAGCGCACGTATCCACTAACTGAGTGGTGCTCAAGGCGCATATTATTACCCCTGCTCATAAGGCTCATAAATCATTCCTGAAACCATCTCAGCTCCCTGGGGAGTATACAGCTCAATTGCTGCCATTACAGCGCATATAGGGCTAATCAACCAACTCTGCCCCTCACAGGTACCCATTTAACCCCTGGGTGGAGAGAAGCAATTATGGTTAAATGTCTTGCTCAAGGACACAAGTGTCACGGCCGGGATTCGAACCCACATTCTGCTGCTAACACCAGAACTTGAGTCCGGTAAGCTAGACCGCTCGGCCACGACACTCCACAGGGGATGGCCGTTTAGCATTAAAACGCATTCCTGGACGCGTTTATTTTGCATATTTAAATTCTAAACACAATTTTTACAATGGTATTCAAAAAAAAACAACCATGAATGATCAGAAAATTAATACAAATTTATGTTAAGCTAATTCTGGTATAGACCTTCATCGTGGCGCAGCCATTTTTTTTTTCAATACAAGTCCACGTTACCAAACTGAGGCTGGATGGGGAAACCGTCTGGTCCCTTTTCATGCATTGAGAGTTAGCCCTATAATCTCACTTGCGTCTACAAGGAACATGACAAAGATGACGACAGCATGATAAAGGTCTTATAAACATTAACAATCAATTATTCCACGTTTGAATGAATACGAAAAATCTAAATAAGTTGAAACTCTCACAGGTTGGCGTTATACATACATATCTCTTGATTTTTTATGGATGCATTTACGATACGGTCACTTCACCAAATGTGTAAACATGGTGTTTAGAATCCAAAAACATTGCTTGCACTCACTTTATTAACATGTTGAAACTAAAACATTTAGATTGTGCTTTTCTGTGATGTGTGTTTGAATGCTAAATACACTCTTTAAACTAAAATGTTGAATCAACATTTTAAAGAGTTCGGTCAGTGACTACTCTTTATAAAGTTGTGTTGAACTTTTAACAGGGTTGAATTAACATTGATAACGTTAGACTTAACTTGACTCCGTGTTAATTCAACACTTTCTTTTAGTTGAATTTAACTGTATAAAGAGTAGTCACTGACCGAACTCTTAAAAAGTTGATTTAACACTTTAGTTTTAAGAGTGTACCATATGAACAGGTGTCAAAAAAGCTAAGTACGTATCACTCAACTCTGACATGTACAGGGGATGGCCGTTTAGCATTCCTAATGAAACGTGTTTATTTTAAACGGTTTTGCATGTATTTAAATTCTAAACGCCATTTTTACAGTGTGTTTACTGGTTTTAACCGTTGTATGCAGTGCCCGGATATACCTGTACCATGCACCCATTACTGTGATAACAGCGACACAACCCTTGTTTTAATAATCTCACGGGGTTGATGTCAACTATAATATCCCGATTGGGAGATACTGTTATCCCGATTGAAACCCTATTCTCCCAATGAGGACATAACTACGCCTCAATCAGGAAAGTTTTGGGTGACAATGACACTTCTGCCTTGCAAACACGTAATCAGTCGATTTAGATCAGTTACCAACATTCCCGTCTGTTAAAGGTCAGAATTTGAACCATGGACTATTTTTAAAGATAAGGTAGTCCCTACAGAATTGCAACTAGCCTAGTATTATGTTTGTGTATGAACGTTTACCCGATTTGTGAGGCCTCTGTTAGCCACCATACTTTATGGGAAATTTGGTCCCCGCGTATACAATGTATCGCGTATTTCCCTGTTGGCAAAAAATATAAATAAATATATAAAACAATTATGGCCGAAAAACAAAAATAAAAAACACGTAACCGCACCGATTTTTAGGCCGACCGATGACCAGATCTACCCGGAGACAATTTTTGGGGGCCCCAGTCACGTCTGTTGTGGCATAGTACCAAACGCTTCATACTTCGCGGAGTGAGAGCGACCTCTGTTGACATCTGGATTTGGTGGCATCCGTTTTAAATACGACGAGGTAAAATGGGCAGATGGTAAAGTAGAATCACCCATTCATTGTTGGATTTAGTAGTATTTATATGAATGTTATTGTAAATGAAGTTGTCTTCGGTATTACATGAAAACTAAATTGTATACCATTGTACGCACTATCCTATGAATTTAGATCATAATTGTATAACACGTATACGTCACCCCTTTGTAAATAATAGAGTAGGCGTATGACCTCAATGGGGTTATCGTCGTGGCTAGCTAGCTACATGTAGCCTCTAGTACTACTAGTATAATAGTACTAATAGCAAGTTAAAAAATAAAACAAATTATTCGCACGATCGATCCTACTGGATCATAATCGCGAATGCTGTTTGTTAGATCGCTTGTTATCGGTGAGTGGCCGGTAGAAAAGAAGGGTCTCAGATGTACATGTATGTATTATAATCATTTCTTTTCAAAGTAATTCTCAGTCAACAAGGCCAAATGAAGTCCAATCCGGACGACTCATTTTCTAGTTGAAAACCGCGTGTCTCTTCTGCCTTGGTTGAACCATGGAGGAAGGTTGAACCTATTTTTGAACCTAGCTATGATTGAACTTGAAAGCTGAACTTAACTTCAAGCTTAGAGTAGACTAACTCAGCAAGGCCACAATACCAAGTGAACTGTCACTGTTTGTTACACTACCTGTGTTATTCAAGGTCACAGCTAGGCTAGGACAAGGTGGCATCATCAAATTGCTGTACATCCGGCTGTACAATGTACAACAAGGGATCAATGCTGTAAAGTGTCAGAGAATGTGTCAATTTCATATAGCTCATGGATGATTCACATTAAATGTGAGGGCACAACATCTGTGTCATGGTCTCTAGTAGTACTGTGGGATTGCGTCCTGGGAATTGCCTCATTGCTTTAATTTTCAACCTAGCCCCTGGGTGTCGGCTGAATGCAAACCTTAAAGGACATTCAACCTATTGTTTGACAAGAGTCACCAGTGAGGAGTAATTATTAACTGTAGGCCTACTTCATGTTGCTGCGTCAATCATTACTATTGCTAGGCCTGTATTGTGTTAACATCAGCTGCATACAAATACATGTATCTCAATATTGGAAGACATTCAACCAGAACTTGGTGTTATAAGCTCAATGGTTAGATCGAATCACCAGTGGGAAATAAACTATACCTCAAACATTACTAAACCTTTAATAACATCAAGTTGTCATCGCACATACACTAACATTAGCATACATGTAAATTGTGTAGTTAGTCTGCCATTGGCCATTGTGGTCATATGACTTGTACTTGCTTGTATGGCAGATCAACGGAGCTCAAGTCAGGCTTAATAATAATAGAAACACGTGGTTTGCCCACAGTGAAGCTGTCTCCGTAGCGCAACTATTTGTTGAGTCTACTTGTACACCAGCATTTAATTTACAAAATTAGCTTAATTACTGATGTGCACAGATAACTCGGATTCGTGTTTCATCTTCTGGCTGCAAAGACTGACCTCATCTGTGTATTTCTTGTTCACTTTGTACAGTACATTTGTTCTTGTGTTTTAAATGAGCTCTTCTCAAGCGTTACTGTCCGCTTGAATTTGGATACTCTGTTCTTCGTTTAAGAGATTGTTGACTTGATGGAGGTCTGTGATTCGGAGACACTTAGCCCAGTGCCAGTCAGCAGTGCTGCTTCATCACCAGGGAGCTTCAACCATGGGAGTATGGACAGTGTAGGAACGTCACCAGTTGCAAATCACAGGACAGGATCAGGGAACAGGATTGGTAAGTTAATTAGCTTCCGTTAACCCTTTTGACCGTCATTTTTCAGCTCCGTACCTCATTTCTATTAACCCTAACCCCTTGGGTATTTTTACTAGAAAGTATCCTGAATCCACCAAAATCCACCAATTTTGTCACACAAAATGCTGGTGTCCTGAATCCATCAGAATCCACCACTAAATTTCTGGCGGATTTTGGCGGATTCAGGATACCATGCTCACATGAAAATTTCTATAGTATGTTGCTGCATAGAATCCATCAAAATCTAACATATACAAGTGTTGGCTGTCCATCAACCAACATGACTAAGCAGTTAAAAACTACTGAAATCCCGAATCCATCAAAATCCGCCACATGCTCAATGTGGAGGTATCCTGAATCCGCCAAAATTTTCCAATACAGGGGGATGGATTTTGATGGATTCAGGGTGGTTAGGGTTAAAGGGACAGGGGTAGAATGTCGTATCCGACCGCCACTTTTTCTCATTCAATATAACCAATAAATGTAATCTTACCTACCTACATGTAGTAAGGTGGAGAACATATGGATGATGATGATGATGGACATATACTTCAAATTATTCCAGGATATTTATTTCATGAAAAAAAAATCGGGCATTTTTGGTATACGATGACTTCCTCAGTCATGTCAGTCTGATCTTGTAAACTCCACAATTAGTGACCACAGTCATTGTACATGCGCAGTGGCAACTATAATAGGGTCCTTCTATTTACTGAAGGGAGGATTTTTTTTAGAAGGGAAATAAAGTCCGAAAACATAAAAGTGGATTTTAAAGATTTTAAAGATAGTTTTCGATTTCTGTACCACCAAAAATCGATAGAATCATTTTTTAACTGGTCAGTGGTTGCAAAAAAATTCCAAAAAAGCCCTTAAAAAGTGGCGGTCGGATTGGACATTCTTTCCAGGGACAGTATCGTCACGATCGGAGCGGAATTGGTGTCCTCGTTTAAGACGAACACAGTGACTAAAAATTACTGGCTCATTTATGCAGCAACAACAGTAAAATGACCCGATCATGTGGGATTTCATTTTCAGTTACTGAGTCAATCTACATCGACAACTCCACGGCAGTCCGTTGTTTATGTGCATGCGCACCAAAAATGTGGGCCACGCTAGCATTTCAAATTGACGCATGCGTAGTGGTTTCCACCCATTTTTTGGGGGAGATTCTATGAAGTTCGCAAGACTGTTTGATAGCCGTTCGTGTGTGTAGCGATTCGTGATTGTAGTGTTCATGTAGTGCCGTGGGATTGTGTATCATAAACTTATAAATACAGTTTTAAACCAAGACTACATATATATAGCCTAGCGAATAGAGTACCAAATCCATCAAACTCCACCAGCTGCTTTTGTTGGATTCAGGACTGTATATCCAAGCCACAGATGCTTTACATAATTTGCAACTGTACCAATTACAATCAAAGTCCAACAATTGGGGTACCTTTGTACTGCATGTTGATGGATTTTGGAGAATTTTAACCAGTTCGCGTCGGAGGCCGTGTATACACGCACATTTTATTTGGGATAGCGGATCGGAGAGCATCTATACACGCCACAGGATTCTCGGGAATATATTTGTATAGATTCCCGGTCGACGTGGCAACGAGCCATAAGCATACGGTGGAAGATGCAGTTTCCCCGGTCACGCTCTGGTGAGCACCATTGTTCGTGTTTGTGCGGTAAAAATAAACCCGCCACGGGGGTTCGGAAAAACTTTTTTATTCCCAGTGCGAACTGGTTAAGGCGATTTGCATTTTCATGAGGAACCAGATAACCGAAATTGGAAATCTTCGGATACCGGGGCATCTATAAACAATTTTGTAAAAACATGTAAATACTCCCGAATTTATAAAATAACCAATATGAACACAAGTTTTTCTTGTTTAAATTTAGAGTCACAATAAATGTGGACTAATAATTTCCTGCCTATATATTAAGCTTGGGCGATATAGATTTTTTTTTCATCCACGATATATTGGCAAACATATGTCGCGATTTTTGATATTATCGCGATTGTTTTTTTCATTCACACATGATCGCTTTAGAGCCGACAACCACAAGTATGCACCCCCTCTACAAGCGTCACAATAAATCACAAATTCATTTGCATAGCGTGTATGTACTTCTGAAGTAGTTCACTTTTGTTTCTCACTTCCAAAAGCTGAAAAGACTGTTCTAATTTTGTTTCCATGGAATTTCTGACTTGCCTCACAGTCACAATGGCGATTTTTTTTTAATTTATTTTTTTAAATTTTTTTATTTTTTTTTATTTTTAAATTGCGATATATTTTTTAATCTCGATAACTTAAAGGTTCTCGATATCGTAATCGAATAAAAAAAGAAAGAAAGGTATCGCGATATTCGATATTATCGTGTTATCGCACAAGCTTACATCATCCCCATTCCCCACACACATACAAAAAGAAATCATTCATCCATCACTCACACTAATCCAATAACTGCGAATAATAGCCACAATTACCACCAGGTAATGAGTTTTGGTTATATCCGGGACCAGAGACTACCATGTTCAGTCGGAATTTTTTTTATGAATTAGTTTACAGGTAATTAGAATTGAAAAATGGAATCGTGTAATGACAGTTTCGGTCGGGTATCCGGGACGCATATTTTTTTTTCACAGGACGAACATGGGCAATGTCTTTTTAACAAACTCTTTGTTAAAAGACAAGAAACATTTTTTTAGATACACAAATGTAGGAATTTCATAGAAATTGCCCATGTTTGTCCTGGGGGAAAAACAATTATGCATCCGGGACCAGAGACTTCCATTTGTGTGGCTTACATTTGTAAATGTTCAGTAGTTTACAGGTAATTAGAACTGAAGAATGGAACTGGGTAATAATGACAGTTTCGGTCGGGTATCCGGATACCCGGCACACCCTTAATTTTTTAGAGGATTTGGGGTTAGGGTTTTAAGTAACAGTATTAAAGAGGAAACCATTTCAAGAGTTTGGACCATGAGTCAGCGCAGCGAAAACAAATCACTAAAGAGTACAGCGTTGAGTTGGCATAACGCAACATATATATCTTCTACTCTGATTGGCCGAGTTCCTTGCATGCTGGCTTTTGTTTATTAAAGCCACTTTTTGCACCGTGCAACTACATTTAACCAGTTCGCTTCGGAGGCTGTGTATACACGCAATTTTTTTTTGTACAGTGGATCGGAGAGCGTCTAAACACGCGTTCCGATTTGTGTGTGTTACCGGGAGACTTGTCAACATGCCAAACGTGGCGTGCCGTCACGGCGGCTGACTTGTATACACGCAATCGTTTCTTGGGGTCACGGTTCGGTGGCCCCGGACAAAATGCACTGCAAACACTGAACGAGTTCACTCTTTTTATTGATTTTTGCCTAATCCCTTTATCCAAGACCTGTTCCTTTGACGTACAAGCCAAGAATTTGTAAAGACGGATTTAATCCATTGTTTACGAGGCCTTCGATCTCTCTCCAGGTATGCCGTCTTTTCGACTGGTCGCTAATAGGCCGTTGCATCGGAGCTTGCCAACGGTCTAATTGTGCTGAACAAACACAACCGTAATTAAAAAACTAGCCATTTAATTCTCGAAATGTCAATGAGTAAAGGTGTTTATTTGGGTGTCCGAACATAGTTTCATTGACAAAAAAAATTAATGGCTAGAAATTTTTTCAGATTTTTCACTGAAAATAAACCCGCACGGGGGACCGGAAAAAAATAAATATTCCCGACGTCAACTGGTTAAGCTGTTGAGGGCACCTGTTAGATCACCGGTGATCGATAAGATAGTGAGGTGCATTTGAGTATTTTGATGTATTTTGCAGTTATATATCCAGCAATCATTGGCTGGCTGAAATTTCACTAGAAAGATACGCACAGAACAAATATTTTTTGGTATAATTCTTCTCTTTTTGGTATAATAATAATAATATTAATAATAATGATCATTTGTAATGCGCCGGTATCCGTCAAAAGAGACGCTCATGGCGCAGTGCACATCAGTGTAAACAATAGTGTAAACAAAATACATGGTAAGAACAATGCAATATAAAATTACATATGTATACATGATTGTTGGCACGGATTTTGCTGTTAGCACAATGAGATATCACTAGTGTTAGATCACAGTTAGAGGGCGTTTTGACCACATTTGGCATTTAGAGAGATTTAATCACATCTCCCTCCTATAGTTGAACTTTAGTGGTAGGCACGTACATATATTGTATTTGTGGAGTGTCGCGGTCTAGCTTACCGGACTCAAGTTCTGGTGTTCGCAGCAGAATGTGGGTTCGAATCCCGGCCGTGACACTTGTGTCCTTGAGCAAGACACTTAACCATAATTGCTTCTCTCCACCCAGGGGTTAAATGGGTACCTGTGAGGGCAGAGTTGGTTGATTAGCCCTATATGTGCTGTAATGGCAGCAATTGAGCTGTATACTCCCCAGGGAGCTGAGATGGTTTCAGGAATGATTTATGAGCCTTGTGAGCAGGGGTAATAATATGCGCCTTGAGCACCACTCAGTTGGTGGATACGTGTGCTATATAAGTCCACACATTATTATTATTATTATTATTATTATGTACATATATGTACATGTAGGTAGAGTGGTCAAAATCAGTCAACTGACTGTTTTTGACTGTTGAACCAACTGTGCACACAGGGGCATTTTTGTCTGGTTTTGACTGTCATTTTGACCACCCTCAGTAATATAACAGGGAATGATTTCGTGCATAAATATTTGTGTGTGTATGTAATGCTAATTTTGCATAGCAATTCTTGATTTTTGTGTAGCATTTTGCTGTGCGGTACAAGGGAAATCGTTCACTGATATAAGACAATGCTTTTACTAGCCAAAAACAGTCGACTCATTTTAACCTGTAAAATGTACATGTACTATGCAAGGTTTGACAGTGCATTGTCATCATTTGGACTGATTTTGACCCTTTTAGTGACAGATTCTAGGGATTTTAATGCAGTAACTTCATTTACTGAGCCAAACATACTCTCAAAAAACCTGATTATCTTGAAAATGGCAAAACAAAATTGAAATTCCAGAATGATGGAAGTGGTCGCACGACTCAATTTTGTCCATTTCAGTATTTGAAAACTGGGAACAATCCCCAAAACACATGGGTACACTGTAAATGTCTTACAGTTGAACAGTATAAAAAATGTAGTATTTAGCACTAAAAAGTGGAAATTCAAATGGACATGTTCAAAATAACAGTTGTCATGGCAACCAAGAACATCCCCCAGGCTTGAAATTTGTGAACCTCATAATACAGAATGCTGTGTATACTGTGTGAATTCAAATAGTTACCCGTAGTTGTATGCAGAGTAGCATACCAACTGGATTTGTGCAGTCTGTAGAATGTGGGTCATGGACATGAACTTTGAAGTCGTTGACATTTGGAGAGAGCTTGCTTGGGAATTACTTTTTTAAAGGGAAACGTATGTACATGGGTATCTTGACAAAACTGCTTACTGTGCATCATGTTAACCGCTAATACCTTTGGGTTTCTTTTGGAAATGTGGCTTGCTACATGTACATGTAATGGAAACCCTGTTTTATTTTTAATGCAATGAAGTACAGTACACAAATTACACATGTTATTTAAACGGACAATATCGTCACGATCAGAGCAGACTTTCATCAGGGCATGAAATCGGTGTACTCGTTTAACACGATGACTGAAAATTAGACTCGATTATGCAGGAGCAATGGTAATATGACCTTATCATGTGGGGTATTTTTTCAGTCACCGAGTTAATCTAAAACTAGCACTCCGATTCCATGCCCTGTTAATCGTGACGGTATTGTCCCTTTAAACTTGGGAACACTGTTTTTCAGTAATGTAGATGCCCTGTATGCACGTCAATCCAAATCCTTCTTTGTAGTTTTGCATGCTGGTGAAAAAGATTTATAAGTAAAGACTGTTTGCGGTGACACCATGTGAAATTCTCAGTTGAGTACATGTAGTAATTAGTCCTGAAAAGAACTGGAGGTTACAACTCAACGTTTCGATCTGACTCTGGAAGATGATCAGAGCATACTTAAATCTTCGGATACCCGGGTACCCGTACAAATTTTTGTAAAAACACATTTAAATACTCCCGAATGTATAAAATAACCAATATGAACACAACTTTCTCTTGTTTTATTAGAGTCATAATGTAGACTTACTGTAATAATATCCCGTCTCTATTTTAAAAACGACTCGTAGCATCCACATTCCCCACACATTTTGTTAACAAAAAAAAATCAGAGACTTCCATTTGTGTGGCTGAAATCTTCAGTCAAAATTTTAAGAAGTCATTTACAATGTATGGGTAATTGGAACCGAAAAATGGAACCGGGTAATGACAGTTTCGGTCGGGTACCCGGATACCTGGCATAGCCTTTAACCAGAGTCGGCACATCTGTGAAAGGATGTCAGCAAATTCCCCTGCTGCGTGGGGGATGCTTCGAGTCATTTTTAATATCGAGGCGGGAAATTATTACAGTACATGTAAGTCCACATTTATTATGACTCTAAAAAAACAGGAGAAACTTGTGTTCATATTGGTTATTTAACCCTAACCCCCTACATGTAGGTATTCTGGCTAGGAACCTTTCTGAATCCTTATCTTACAAAATGCACCATGCATTTTCGTTAATCTTTCATATTCAGCACTTATGACCTGTACTTCTGTAGTAATTTTGTCCCATTTGAAGAGGTGAAACTACCAGTTTGCAATAGTGCTAAATTTTCCTCCAAAAGTGCCCCTTGGAGGATTTTGCAGGATATCGGGTAGTTACATGTAGGGTTAAATACATTCGGGAGTATTTGTGTTTTTAAAAAATTGTGTCCGACGATTTCCAATTTCAGGTATCCGGTTCGCGAAAATGCCCAGCCTTACATGTTGCACAGGTCTACATGTAATTACCTCATTAAAAAAAATAAAAAAAATAAAATAAAAAAATTCACAAAAATCTAGAAACTTAATTGGTGATGATATCAACCATCCTGAGAATTTTTGCTGTCTGACATACTGTAATGTTTCGGGGAAAACGTGACTACAAATTTTAAATTGGATCATGGCTATGATCCATTTTCTACATTAACCCTCCTACTGTTTGACCATTTGAAACCATTCAAAATTTCCACTTACAAAAATGCCCATTGGTTTTGTACACACATGGTGATACCATTTGAACAGTGTTGGTAGCAAGCTTTACTACCATTCAAATGCATAGAGGGGTCCATTGATTGACCACTTAGAAGTATCCAAACAAGGTTTTGTATTAGCTGTACTACCATTTGGAAAGATCCAAACAAGGTTTTGTATTAGCTGACCTACCATTCAAAACCATTTGGGGAAATCAATACTGCACAGTTATTTCACCATTCAAAACCACAAAAGCGAATGGTTTCAAATGGTGGATCAACTTGTATGAAAAAGGTACCAGAAGTAGGAGGGTTAAAATACTAAACTAAAATGCAAAATATATGTATTTTATATCTGTAATCTTCATTTTTTTGGAGATTACAAATAGAAGTGGCTTTAAAGATTGCCTGTGTTTTATGGGCAATTTCCGGATTTGTTTGTTTTCATTAGTAGAACATCATTTAACCCTCCTACATGTACAGAGCTGCACTTTACTGGGAAGTACATGTAGCTATAGAGGTCAAAGCCAGTCAACTGCCTGCTTTGACTTTTTGACCCAAATGTGTACACAGGGGCATTTTTGACTGGTTTTCACTGACCAACCTGAACAATACCAGACAATGCTTAACCAGTTCGCTTCGGAGGCCGTGTATACACGCAATTTTTTTTTTTTGGTTAGCGGATCGGAGAGCATCTAAACACGCATTCCGATTTTTGTGTGTGTCACCGGGAGACTTGTCAACACGCCACATGTGGCGTGCCGTTATGGCGGCTGACTTGTATACACGCAATCGTTTCTCGGAGTCCATGGGGTCACGGTTCGGTGGCCCCGGACAAAATCTTTTCACAAACACTGAACGAGTTCACTCTTTTTATTGATTTTTGCCTAATCCCTTTATCCAAGACCTGTTCCTTTGACGTACAAGCCAAGAATTTGTAAAGACGGATTTAATCCATTGTTTACGAGGCCTTCAATCTCTCTCCAGGTATGCCGTCTTTTCGACCGGGCGCTGGTCGCTAATAGGCCGTTGCTTCGGAGCTTGCCAATGGTCTAATTGTGCTGAACAAACCACCGTAATTAAAAAACTAGCCATTTAATTCTCGAAATGTCAATGAGTAAAGGTGTTTATTTGGGTGTCCGAACTTAGTTTCATTGACAAAAAAAATTATTAATGGCTAGAAATTTTTTCAGATTTTTCACTGAAAATAAACCCGCACGGGGGACCGGAAATAAATAAATATTCCCGACGTCAACTGGTTAAAATTACCAATCAAAAATGGTCAACTCGTTTTGACCTGTAAATGAACCTTCTACACGAAAGGTTTGACAGTGTTCGACTTTTAAGTGCACCAGATATACATCTTGGCAAGTACATGTATGTATATCAACATTTTGACTGATTTTGACCCTTGTACTCACAGGAACGTTAAAATACTAAAATAATTTTTTTTTAATAGTTGTAATATGGAGATTACAAATAATAATAATAATAATAATAATAATGTGTGGATTTATATAGCGCACGTATCCACCAACTAAGTGGTGCTCAAGGCGCATTATATTATTATCCCTGCTCATAAGGCTCATAAATCATTCCTGAAACCATCTCAGCTCCCTCGGGAGTATACAGCTCAATTGCTGCCATTTTTAGCGCATATAGAGCAAACCAACTCTGCCTTCACAGGTACCCATTTAACCCCTGGGTGGAGAGAAGCAATTATGATTAAGTGTCTTGCTCAAGGACACAAGTGTCACGGCCGTGATTCGAACCCACATTATGTTGCTAACACCAGAACTTGAATCCGGTAAGCTAGACCGCTCGGCCACGACACCCCACAAATAGTAGTGGCTTTAAAGACTGCCTGCGATTTCCGGATTTGTTTGTATTCATTGGAACATGTATTTTACTTTAAATTAACCCTGCAATCAGTGCAATTTTTGAAACAACCCATTCAGGCCACTCCAAGCCATTAGCTGTTGCCAGTGGCCTCCTGTGGTTACCCTTCTGTGCACTGTCACACCACTGAGATTGCAGGGTGTGGTGGTTTCCCATCGATACATTGTAGGCCATACTAATGTTCAAACATTTACAGTGGCCTTGGGTGGCACACAGTTGATTTTGTAAGATTACTTGGAAAGGACAGCAGGCTTGGACATGTATACTGAAGGTTGCTTAAGAACAGAATTTAGTGGATCGGAGTGGCCTCCATGTGTAGGAGGGAAAACAAATACATGTGTACTTTCAAATGAGATTTCAAAACAAAATTGTCAGAAGCTTGGTTTTACAGTACAGTACCAAAATTTATTTTATGACGACTCAAACCGTGCTTCTCGTGATAATTTTGAGAAAAATACATGTAATTTGAACACATTTGTTCTGATGAAAGAGAACATTTTCAGAAACTGCTGTTAAAATACATACACACATGTAGCCAAAAACACAATTGGGCACAGCTACACACTGTAGGTTGTATCATACAGTCTGTACAGTGTGTGTGCTAATATACCTAGGCTGAACTGTACAGACTGCAGTACACTGCATGTTGTGTTATGAAAGATCAGTACAGACAGTTGCTCAGTTCACCCATCTGGAATAATGCAGTATAAATGTAGGTCAGGGATATGAACTCTAAAGTCATTGACATTTTCCATTGCCTTTTGTATTAATGCAGAGGTACATGTACATGTAAGGTTAGCATAGGTATACATTAGACAGTGAATGACATTGCTTTGAACCCATACACTGTAAACATGTAATTTGCAGCACTAGTGGAACAAGCGAATGCTTTTTTGAAGCAGTTCTCATGGCATTTTACTGGTTGCATTTACTTGTCTCTAGAGGTCATGCTAATTACTAAACAAAAGATTGTAGTGAAATTGTATGATAAACTGGAAAGTAAGTGAGTTGTGAAAGTGGAAAAAAGGTGTTTAACCACCGATTTTACGTACGTACTGCGGGGCTCGAAATTAACGCTGGACCGCAGGCCCGAGGCCAGTGATTTTACCGTCGGGCCAGTAAACTTTCCACTGAACAAGTCCGGCGGTCATGTGATTTTCAACTGAATAAAAATAAATATGTATACATTTACCTAAATCACAGTTTCATTCCATGATTATCTTTCATTAAAAAACAAAAAAGGTTGTCTTTGACTCTGAGTGTGATTGTTTTTCTTCCTGTCTGTTGTCAAATTGCACCTCCGAGTGCGCATGCTGCTCCTATAAAAAACACGTTGGCCCACCCATGACGGCGCCGTGGTGCTGGAGAGGGAAATTGCTGGGGAGAACCACCGAACCAACTGTAGCTCGTGTATTATGCCCTGGTCGCGTCGCGCACAGTACCAGCGTCGTTCGTGTTTACAAATACATGGACGATGTACGTGCGTGTGTAGCAAAACAAATACAACACAGGATGTAGTTGATTTGAAGTCTGATACCTTGCAAACGAATTTGTATAGCATTGATGTCGTGTTATTGACGTCTAGGTTTTAATTATGCTTTCATTACCACGAATCCCTGTGTTGCATGGAGATAAGTATGGTCTTGTTTCCATACGTCTTGCTCGCTAAGTCTAGCAATAACGGGTTAAGTGCACTGACTACTAATAATTTTATGACAGATCACGTTGTATCGTTCCGAGTTTTGACACTCGTTTTCTGACGGCCTGATATTCTGTCAGTCAAGAACAGTTTTCAATTTTTCTCGAGAGGCTGAGAAGACTAAGAAAGGTATGTGGAAATTCCTAGATGTAGTGTCAAAGCCTAAATCGCCTACAAAACGATCAGCAAATGAAAAACTTGCACTTGCGCAGAGGTATGAAAAAACGCAGAAAAGCAGTTTCCAAGAAAGTTGGAGAAGTTTGTGGCCTTGGGTTTATGTATCAGAAAATGTTCATGGTAACCCTATAATGCTATTTATTAAAAGTATAAAAAAAACAGTTTATTTGCCACTGCTTTGCCAATCATTCGTTAAAAAGTGGAAGTACATCACTGTTTTTAGCTGAGCAAGTTACATTGTAGTTCCCATCCTTTATTTATTAATACAAATCATACATGCACCGGTTGAGCAAGTTACAATGTAGTTCCCATCCTTTATTTATTAATACAAATCATACATTGCAACGGTTCAACCTGTGAAAATTTCATTATGTTTTTTTTTCAAGGGTTTTGTGCACAAAAAGCTGGGCTTATTTTGACTAACATTTAAAGTTGCCAAAGGGAGAGTTTTGTGTAGCTTTTTTAAGACAAATAGTACAATCACAGCGCGATAATAGGTTTTCTTTCTGGGGAAAAAGTTGTTTAAATTTATGTTTGCCAAGAGATAACTTATTTATTTTTGGTTATGATATTATTTGCAATATTATAAAGAGATTTATGAGAGAGAGGATTGCCTTCCTTAATAAGACTTCAAATAAAAACCTTTTCATGTGTTAAACCTTACCTATTGTAGTATGCGTTTTTGTTGTGTTTTTGTTTTTTTCTTCTCATATGACTTTGGTCTTGTAAAAAATGTTCCGGTCCAGTAAAAATTTTGGGCTACAAGCCCTGTGGTCTTGTGGATTTTTTTCCCAAATTCGAGCCCTGGTACTACAAGTAGATCAACTGTACAATACATGTATTGTATAATACCAAAGGAAACTTATTTCGCAGTGGTTACAAAAAACGAGGAAATGTTAAGTTGTCTGAATTTAATATTTAGTATTCTTGCTCATAGTCTCATGACTTGTGACTCAGACTAGAGTTTCATGACTTGAAACCTGGACTCAACACTGAGGACTCGGACCTTGAGGACTCGGACCTTGAGGACCAA
>CM055823.1:7038088-7056560 GCA_029582265.1 Zoroaster sp. YZ-2022
AACAAATCCAAATACGTATTTAACAAAATAATCGGAAGTAGCATGGTTTTGCAGTATATATTCTGATAGTATCAAAGTATTATTTCCCCTTTCTCAAAGGATATAATGATCCAATTAACCCTCCTATAGGTTTAACAATCAAAGACACTCAAAATTTGTATGTCATTCCCAACCCATTGACTTTGTGCAGTGCACTCAAATAAATGTAAGGACATGTGGCTCTGGTAGGAGGTCAAACCAAAACCACTCGACTGTAACTTATGCAGTACATAACACAGCTGTGTGTGACTCTGCATATAACTTGTAAGACATACACAAGTGTGTTTGACTTTGCCACTATCTCCAGCACTCTTATACACATGTGTGAACAATTGGCAATGCAACCAAAAATACTCAAGTGACTGTCTGTGGGTGCGGTGCTTACTGGGCCAAATTTCAGCCTGGGCATAGGAGGGTTAATGCATACAGTGCTGGTAAAATCCTCCCCCCCTCCCCAGATCCACCACTCTCATATAAAGACATTAGAGTACAATGCTAAATCTGGGAATTGACAAGGGTGGGGTAGGGATATTGGGGGAAGGCACTTACAGAGAATGTAGTTATTTCTTCTGCAAATCTGTTAACACAAATTTACAATTGTTTCCCTTTTCTTTTTTAAATACTTTTTAGAATAATATATTTTTGTTACTCTGTAGTGTGTTGTGAATGAGATAGCCTGTGACCATGTCGGCTGCCTGGTACACGACTGGTTCAACGTGTCCCTTCTTCCTGGTCAGGCCGGGATCGATGAGTATTCGCCACCTCGGCTAGAGCCAGGCTACGTGGTCCTGGTGCAGGTTGAAAGGCTGCGGCAGATGAATGGGATGTTGGCTATAGAAGCCAGGGCACCAGACGATGGGTGAGTTTCCGCTGGTCAGGTTGGGCTGTCTGCACAGTGCATTAGCTGTTGAACGATAGGGCAGGGATAGTTTCGCATTTTGCGTATTTTGCAGTTGATGTGCATACTGTCCTTGGAATATCTCCAGCGATCATTGGCTGATAGAATGATACGTGTGCATTGTATCATAACATACACACATGAAATGTATGCACAATGAATACTTGACCCTATAGTGGCTTTCATCAAGACATTTTGGTAAAATGGTCTACATTAACCCTCCTACTGATAGACCATTTGAAACCATTCAAAATTTCCACTTTCAAAAATGCCCATTGGTTTTGTACACACATGGTGATACCATTTGAACAGTGTTGGTAGCAAGCTTTGCTACCATTCAAATCCATCCAAGGTTTTGTATTAGCTGTACTACCATTTGGAAAGATCTAAACAAGGTTTTGTATTAGCTGACCTACCATTCAAAACCATTTGGGGGAATCAATACTGTAGCATGCCTCGAAATAACCCACGGCACCCACAGCAATTGCCGTGGTGCCCTGTGCTTTTGCTGTGGTGCCCTCTGCAAAGTTCCAATACAAATTTTAATTTTCCTCATAGAAGTGCCCCTTACCAGAGGAAAATTGCTGTGCCCCTTCAAGAATGAAATTCAAGGCCTGCTGTAGTTATTTCACCATTCAAAACCACAAAAGCGAATGGTTTCAAATGGTGCATCAACTTGTATGAAAAAGGTACCAGAAGTAGGAGGGTTAAAATGCCTCCACACCATAACATTCCAAAGATACATGATATAAAAACCCAACTTTGAAAGTTTTTGTTCTTCTCAGGTCTGATCTGATCTTGGAAGCCATTTGCCTTCAGAGCAAAGACACAGACAACGAGTCCAACTCCATCCTCCAGCAGCCGCTTATTTCAGACACCCCAGATGGCCTATCAACACAGAAAACTCCTGGGATGGAGGCTAGTGAGAAAACTAAGAAAAAGAAGAAGAAACAAAAAAATGATGTAGACTCCATCCAGGAGTTATCACATCCGGATGAGCCAAATAATGCATTGACTTTGCAAACCAGTGAAGAGTCTACTCGTAAGAAGAAATTGAAAAAGCGCAAGCTATTGGGATTAAATGAGCCAATCTTCAATGGCCAAACACCAACTGGAGAGGAGACTAGCAATGAGATAAAGAAGAAGAAAAAGAAGCATATTAAAATGGAATCAACAGTTGATCCCAACTTGGATTTAATACCTCAAGACCCCATCAATGAGGTGGTCCAAACATTGACTGGGGAAGAGACTAATCACAAAAAGAAGAAAAAGAAACTTAAGCAAACAAGAACATTGGTAGACTCTGTTCAGCTGTCATTAAATCCTAATGTACATGATGAAGTCAAAACAGAAGAGGAGGAAATTCCCAAGGAGAAAAGGAAGTCATCGACAGCTGCTGATGTAGTCTCCGACAATCCTTTTGCAGAAGATGAAAATCCATCGCTGGAAAAAGAGTTTACAAAGTTGAAGAAAAAGAAAAGCAAATGTAAATTGAGTGACACAACGATAGACTCAAGCCGCAATTCATTACAATTGGACTCTTTTGGTGAGCTTCCCTCATCAAATAATAAGGCCCCAGTCAACAAGAAAAGTAAGAAACGGATGAAAAAAATAAAACAAGACACAAATGACAATGAATTTATAATGGCAGATAGCATCAATGTGGAGCTAAATGAATCCATAATTGGAATCAAAATGGAACCCAGCACCGAGAACAGTGTCATCAGTCAGAGTTCAATGACACCTGGCTCAGATTGGCAGAGCAGCAAGAAATCTCATAAAAAGCACAAACGGAAGAAGGCGGATGATGAGGATTGTGAGAGCCCTGCTGCTAACAGGACGAACAGAGAGAAGAAAAAGAAAGACAAGGTTTAGGGACTAGACTTGTACAATAACCATCCTACTATTGATGCACTTTAGTGGAAAGTTGCTGTAGAGGTCAAAACCAGTCAACTGCCTGTTTTGACTGTTGACCCAAATGTGTACACAGGGGCATTTTTGACTGGTTTTTACTGTAATTTTGACCACCCTGAACAATACAAGACAATGCTTTACCAGTCAAAACATTTTGACCTGTAAATGTGTTTGACATTTAAGTGCATTAGATATACCTTGGCAAGCACATCAACATTTTGACTGATGTTGACCCTTGTAGTAGTTGGAGGGTTAACGTGTAGAACGTGAACTTTTCAACAAATTTCTTGTATCATCGGTTGCTGAAGCACACGACCGCTTATGACGTTGTCATTCACAAGAAAAAAATGAAAACACATTCATATTTGTGACCCGCTTCATCGAAATGAGGAATGTCCCTCAAATTTCACATTTTGAGATATGGATATCAACTTAGAGAATTTAATGGGCTTTCTGATGATGCCAAACATTCATTTCATTCCTGTGTTAGGATGTGATAAATTGATAATGTAATAATGCAGTCATGCACGTTTTGTTGATAGAGTCGGCATACACAGATATTGTATGCATTCTAACATGAAATTCTGATAAATCTCAAACTTGGAAAGATTGATACCAGCATAAGTATCAAATTATAATTTTACCATTTCATTACCAATTCTATACCCTTAAGTTTTGTATCAAAATATTTCAACATAATTATGTTAGTTGGGGAAAAATGCTCACACAATGAACTTGAACATGTTTTATAGGTTGGTGAAATTCTTGCGTTGGGTGATAAACAATTGAATTTCACCAACCTATATATACTAAAAACAATTTAGGGCACACCAGAATAATCTCGGTTTAAATAAAGCAAGATCATTTATTTCAGATAAAGACAATGTTTCACAGAATTGATGAGAAACAACTGCACAATGAAACAGATGATAAAGGATGCATGTAGTGATTACACATTTCATGACATGACTACTAAAAGAGAGAGTGGGTTGCAAATGAAAATCCCGGTTCATGGAACATTTCAAACCTATTTGATGTTAAAAATCCGGTGTTCCCTAAATTGTTTTGAGTAGTATATATCGTGGAACCCGCTGCTATATAGGATTCTAGCTGGCCCATCCTCATCGGGCAAGCTCGGTGGTCGAGACGTCTGCACTAGTAAGCAGGAGGTCGTGGTTCGTATCCCGCCCGAGTCGCCTGTGAAGTATTTCACAGACACTCGGAAAGCACCGAGTTTGCAGTGCTATATACACACGTCGGTGTAGGGCAAAATTAAATCAATTGAAAATTTGTTGTTTATTTTTATTTTTTGTGAGGGAAGTGACGGGTAAGAACACCATCATTTACTTTTAAAACAAAATGAATGTTTGAAACTGTATTCTTCAGTAAACATGATTCTAAATTATCTTTTACTGAATTCGGTCTTATAATTCAACATAATAAAATTATAGTAAATACATTGTTTTTTTCCTTTTTTGTATATTTGTTTATATACTACTCAAAACAGTTTAGGGAACACCGGAATAATTTCAGATAAACACGTTTCACAGAATTGATGAGAAACAACTGCACAATGAAACATGATAAAGGATGCATGTAGTGATTACACATTTCATGACATGACTACTGAAAGAGAGACGGGGTTGCAAATGCAAATCCCGGTTCATGGAACATTTCAAACCTATTTGATGTTAAAAATCCGGTGTTCCCTAAATTGTTTTGAGTAGTATATTTATTTCAAGGGACAGTATCTTCATGATCAAGAGGACATGGAGTGCTAGTTTCAGATTGACTCAGTGACTGAAAATAATATCATATTGCCGTTGCTGCTGCATAAATGAGCCAGTAATTTTCAGTTGCTGTGTTCATCTTAAACTGGAAGTCTGCTCTGATTGTGACGTATTGCCCCTTCAGGCAAAAAAAAAGTCTTTTGTTTCTGGTCATCGGTCGGCTTCAAAATTGGTGCGGTGACATGTTTTTGTTTTGGCCAACAAATACATGATACATATATACGCGAGGACCAAATTTCCCATATACAAAGTATGGTGGCTAAGAGAGGCCTCACACATCGGGCAAACGTTCATACCCCTATGTGAAAAAGTCATTTAAAACACAGCACGGCAGAATTCCAATCGATCCAGCAATTTTGGCTGCAATTGGACAATTGTTTCATAGCAAAAAAAATAATAATAAAAATTTAATTAAAAATACAGACGTGTGGCACTGAGGCGACGCACGCAGAGACCGGAGACGTTTTTTTTGGCCTGAAAGATGCGTCACTCATGGTTTTGGCCATTATCTTTTTCATCAAAAAGTTGCTATTTTACTTGAGGAAAGTATAAGAAATACTTTTTATAAAAAATACATTTTCCCCCCAAAAAGAGTGAAGCATGTTTTTACAGTAAATATATATATACTACTCAAAACAATTTAGGGAACACCGGATTTTTAACATCAAATAGGTTTGAAATGTTCCATGAACCGGGATTTTCATTTGCAACCCCCTCTCTTTCAGTAGTCATGTCATGAAATGTGTAATCACTACATGCTTCTTTTATCATCTGTTTCATTGTGCAGTTGTTTCTCATTAACCCTCCTATGGTTTGAACTTTCAAAATCTGCTTACGGGCCAAAATGGCTATCAATAATTATGAACCCTTTAAAACCCTCCAGAATTTGTTGCTACTGAACAACCACACCTTTCAATACCCTTTGAAAGGTATTGAAACATTTCAACACCAGTTTGTTCAGAGAGTTGTTACACCTTTCGAAACCTTTCATAGGTCCCTTTTGTCAGACAGTTTTCTCACCTTTCAAAACCCTTCAGTACAGCAAACTTGAAAGGTCTGACAATTCTATGGCAAATGCACTGTACATAGGAGGGTTAATTCTGTGAAACATTGTGTTTATCTGAAATAAATGATCTTGCTTTAACTGAGATTATTCCGGTGTTCCCTAAATTGTTTTGAGTAGTATATATATATATATAAATATCATGTTACCTTTGTATCCCATTATTAGTGCACTACTAACAATCATTTTGTGAAATGTTTGATTTACCGATTATAAAAGCAAACATTTTCAGGAATTACAGGTAAAATAAAGGAACACACCTAAACGATTCATTGTTAATCAGATTAGCTCCATAAATTGGGCTAATAATCACTGGACATCCCCGTTTCCTTGGCCTAAACCCTACACAAGCTTTTGACATGCATATTTTCATTCCCTATTGTTCAGATGTTGTATACAGACGAGTTTACATTTGTGTACTAAAAACACAATTCTTCCTGAATTGTTTACAAAAAGGATACTCCAGTAATTTGCTTTTATATACAAAATAGACTGAAGAAATGACATCACATTGTTAAGTGTTGCGTAAAAGAACAAGGAAACAAAATGTATAGAATTAGCCTCCTTGTTGCCATGGAAATATGACATCACAGTGGCCAATCTACCAAATGTTTTTTAAAGCAAAATATTGGTTATTTCCCGTGATTATGCAGTGTTAAGTAACAAGTTTTTGGTAAATTGCCTACCTTCGGAGTACATTACCCCATACCCTGTACGGCAGAAAATCAAAGATATGTATACATAACAGCAAAAGAAACATCACCCCTAAAAATATTCATTATTTTCACTTTATAATTAATATAATTTGTTTAATGAAGAATATGAGTATGGAGTGTAACACGAACACAATGTGGCAAATTTGGTTGACCTCAAAATTCGTCATGCATGACGTCCGAGGACACATAAGCTAAACACGTTCTCAGACTTATCAAAATTTAGGGGGTGACGTTTCTTTTGCTGTTATGTATATTACAGTCTGGCTTCATCTCTTTATACTTAGGAAGTAATTTTTCTTCAAAACCATGAGGATGTTGAAAATGTGTTGCAGGAGATTAAAAATATAGGTTTCGCTGTGATGCCTGTATTTCTGATTTTGATAGAGCAAGTCGTAAATATTGAAATAGTTTGACGTATAATTTTATCTGATACAGACACTCAGAAATTATACATCTGAACAAAAGAAAGACGATGAAACAATATATACACACAAGCTTTTAAAATAATGACCCACATTTAATAAGAAAAAAACATACAGTATAACGTTTATGCTACAGGCAAACGAAGTTAACCCATATCCGCCGATTTACGTGATAACCCGTAGATATGTAAAACGCTACAAACGCCGACCTATGTGATTTTCCATACCGTGTTTTTGTCCAATTCCAATTTACTACGTTTTTCCGATGACTGTATTTCATGATTATAGATTTGAAATTAAACAAGTCTGACATCATAATAAAGTGCATGTTCTCCTCTTTCCATC
This sequence comes from Zoroaster sp. YZ-2022, assembly GCA_029582265.1. Lineage (NCBI taxonomy): Eukaryota > Metazoa > Echinodermata > Asteroidea > Forcipulatida > Zoroasteridae > Zoroaster > Zoroaster sp. YZ-2022. Next base: position 7,045,276 of record CM055823.1, read on the forward strand.
GGTATATAATGTGTCTGTGTCAGTGATTGTAATATTCTCTAAATAAGGAATCTTTCTGATTGTGTGCAAAAACAATGTATCTCTGTGCGGGGGCTTAGGCACATAGTCTTTTGTGTGTTTACATGGTTAGGCGGATATGGGTTAACAACCAATGAAGAATTTATCCAGCCTCATCCACAGGGCATAACCTTGTGCTGAACTATTATTTTAATGGGTCACTATTGTGAATACTAAAATACTTCTTGCTTGTCTGAAAACCACTTGAAATTAGGTACAAAAAAAAAGTCTCCGGTCAACGCGTCAGCATTTAAAAAAAAAATTTTTTTTTTAGGCTATGAAACGATGTCCAATTGCAGCCAAAATTGATGGATCAATTGGATTTCTACTGTACTGTATTTTAAACGACTTTTCACATATTGGTATGAATGTCTGCCCGATTTGTGAGGCCTCTCTCAGCCACCATACTTTGTGTATAGGAAATTTGGTCTGGTTCCACTAACTGCGTATTATGTACTGAGCACAAATATAAACGCCCCATGTAAATTATTTATGTAACATGTAATGGGCGACCCTAAATGATTGCCAGACGCCACTATCGTGTTCTAACGGACAGTAATCTGTAGCATATTGAACAACAAAATGAATTTTGTATGATTTTGCAACCCCTAAGGCTAATAAAAGTTTCAAAGTGCCACATGGGGCGTTTATAATTTTGTTCAGTGTACATGTATCATGATGGCCAAAAAAAACCACAACCTGTCACCACACCTATTTTAAAGCTGACCAGAAACCAGAGGCTTTTTTTTTTGGCTTTTGGATGGGTCAATAAAGATCTACACATTTCAGAGTTTTTGATATAGTGTTAAGCAAGCAATACATCAGGGTGCCATTTGGATTCCCCTAATATGGTAATTTTTCAAATAACAAACTTTGACACCCTAGTTTCAAATCATGGCCTATCCCTTTCATAAGTGTCTGTGACCGTTGAAACCTAATTTTCTACAGAGTTTTGGAAATTCAAACATCTAATTTTGTGGGAGTATGACAATTGTGTGGTGGTTGTTGAGTCTGTTCTTACGCATAGATAAGCACAGAATGACTCATTGGCTAGCAAGAATGTCAACCTTAATATACCAATTTAAAACCCTCCTGCTGAACGTTTGTGGCAAGTAGCTATAGTGGTCAATTGACTGTTGAACCTAATGTGCACACTGGGGCATTTTTGACTGGTTTTGACCACCCTGAACAATACAAGACAATGCTTTTACCAGGCAAATATGGTCGACTCATTTTGACCTGAAACTACTTACTACACATTAGATTTGACAGTGTTCGACTTTTAAGTACACGAGATATAACCTCGTCAAGTATATCAAAATTTTGATATAGGAGGGTTTTAATGATAAACACTACAGATATTATGAATCCAACCTATTCCGTTTTTGCATATCATAAAGGTTTCTTTTTGTGCCATAAATTTTCACCATTATTCACACTTCAACTGCCTCACTTCAAAAAAAGAAAAATGTGCAATCTGACATACAAATTTTATTTCAATTTTTGATCTACATTTACAATTTGAATTATTTTCAATAACTACATTGATTTGCGGATCCACATTCAAAAGTGGCAGGTCGGCTCCTACCAATGTTAATTTGATATCTTCTTGTCATTACGCCACGCCCTCTCGAACAACCCTGGATCCGCCCTGAATTTCCCCAATTTATGGATCCCGGGAGCAAAGGAAACGTTTCATTCATACTCCCCCTCCCCTTCAGCTTCTCTGGATCCGCTCCAGACTAATACCGCTGTTACGTTTTCTGCCCTTGTTTATGAACATGTCATCAATATCGTCTATTGCCACCACGGTTCTGGCCCCGCCCTCGACCACGCCCTCCTCGCCACTGGTTACCTCTCTGCCCTCTGCCATCACCACCTAGGCAATGGATAAAAGTAGAATTTATTTAAGAAATATGAAAAGAATCTTCTAGTTTTTAGAGGATTTTGGAGGATTTGGGAAGGTTAGGGTTAAACCATTTATGCATAGTCTCTTTAGTATATGTATCAATTATCCTGAGAAATTATTTCATATGGGTGGTTTTATCTTATAGAAAACAGGAATTGTTTTGTCGAATTTACATAAAAACCTACAAAATATTTTTTTCACCAGAAATCGAGGACCTATTGTAGAGTTATCATATTGCCCAATATAGCGGGAAATACGAGGAAAACTTGAGCAACAGTTTTTTTTTTCTAAAAAGAAATACTTTTACGATATACCTCTTGAAACTAAAAGGATAAAATGTATGAACGTTACCAAATACAAATGTTGTACCCGTATCTTCCCTACTATTGGTAATCTAAAAATGTTTCCAGTTTCTGGTCCTAGGTGTGGAGTGTCGTGGCCGAGCGGTCTAGCTTACCGGACTCAAGTTCTGGTGTTAGCAGCAGAATGTGGGTTCGAATCCCGGCCGTGACACTTGTGTCCTTGAGCAAGACACTTAACCATAATTGCTTCTCTCCACCCAGGGGTTAAATGGGTACCTGTGAGGGCAGAGTTGGTTGATTAGCCCTATATGCGCTGTAATGGCAGCAATTGAGCTGTATACTCCCCAGGGAGCTGAGATGGTTTCAGGAATGATTTATGAGCCTTATGAGCAGGGTTAATAATATAATGCGCCTTGAGCACCACTCAGTTGGTGGATACGTGCGCTATATAAGTCCACACATTATTATTATTATTATTAGGTCTGCTCCAAAATCGACACGCTTTGGTTTTTGTTAATCTTTTTTTGTACACGGTTATTGGAACCAGATCAACATTTCTCCTACACAAAGTATGGTGGCTAAGAGAGGCCCTCACAAATTATTCATACCCTGTTTAAAAACGCAGTGCGGCAGAATTCAAATTGATCCGGCAATTTTGGCTGCAAATGGACATCATTTTATAGCAAAAACCGAGCGCATGAGACAGAAACCTTTTTTGCCAATCTCTAAAAAATAAAGGATCACAGTTATTATATACCTTGCTTGGTGTAAAGTTGATGATAATAATAATACAGAAGATTTATAATGCGCACATATCCACCAAGAAGTGCTCAAGGCGCTTTACAGTAAACAAGAAATCATACAATAGCATAACAATACAATAGCAAATGCAATATAATACTAAACAAAAATGCATAAATGAATGTTAGTAGTCCTTATAGGCAATACACAGATGATGAGTTTTTAAGTTTTTCTTGAAGGAGTAAACAGTTTGAGATTCACGAATGTACAGAGGCAAATCATTCCAAAGGCGTGGAGCCACAACTTCAAAAGATCTGTCACCCCACGAATGTTTCGATGGTATGATGGTATCAATCATCCCTTGAAATATTCCAACTATGGTTTTATAATTTTAGTAGAATTATATTTGTCTAAACTGCCCCTTGTCACAGGTCACTTACCATAGCTGTCTCCATACTCGGGGTCACTAGGAGCAGTGCCTGCCTTACTACTGTATTTCCCTGATGGGGGTTGGTACATGGCACGAGGCTCATGGGCCTTTTTCTGACCTGCTACAGGGCCAGTGGAGACCTTTTTTGGTGGTGAAGGTTCATTAACGAATGTAATAGGAGTGATGTTGGATCGCTTCTGCCTGCGAATAGAAACAAATGAAATAAGAGATTGGAAAAAAGAAAAGAAAAGGAAAACAGGAAATGATATCTCCAATTTGAATGATGCTATTATAACAAGCTCCTTACATAAAACATGAGTAAGTCAACACAAAGGATGTTGCGATCTGACGCGTGTCATCGGAGAGGTCAACAAAGGTTTTGACCCCCGGTAAGCAACCCCCTGCCCCCAGGAAACATCACAAAGTCCACACAAAGGATGTTGCGATCTGACGCGTGTCATCGGAGTGGTCAACAAAGGTTTTGACCCCCGGTAAAAAACCCTCCCCCAGGAAACATCACAAAGTCCACACAAAGGATGTTGCTATCTGACGCGTGTCATCGGAGAGGTCAACAAAGGTTTTGGAGCCTTGGTAAACAAGTGGCACACTTCATGTAGGTCACAGACTTCTGGTACTATGCCGTGGACTAGGTTAGTACACGAGTGGCACACTTCATGTAGGTAACAGACTTCTGGTACTATGCCGTGGACTAGGTTAGTACACGAGTGGCACACTTCATGTAGGTAACAGACTTCTGGTACTATGCCGTGGACTAGGTTACTACACCAGTGGCACACTCATGTAGGTAACAGACTTCTGGTACTATGCCGTCAGGACTGTGTTACTACACGAGTGGCACACTTCTCATGTAGGTAATAGACTTCTGGTACTGTGCCGTGGATCAGGTTAGTACACGAAAGTGGCACACTCATGGTGGGTAAGAGACTTCTGGCACTATGTCGCGGACTAGGTTACCACACGAGTGGCACACTTCATGTAGGTAATAGACTTCTGGTACTGTGCCGTGGACTAGGTTAGTACACCCAGTGGCACACTCATGTAGGTAACAGACTTCTGGTACTATGCCGTGGACCAGGTTAGTACACGAGTGGCACACTTTCGTAGGTAAGAGACTTCTGCACCATGCTGCGTCGTGGATCAGGTTAGTACACGCAGTGGCACAATTTCACTGGGCGTAGGTAACAGACTCTGGAACTATGCGTCAGGACCAGGTTAGTACACGAGTGGCACACCTACAGGTAACAGACTCTGGTACTATGCCGCGGACCAGGTTAGTACACGAGTGGCACACTTCATGTAGGTAACAGACTTCTGGAACTATGCCGCGGACTAGGTTAGTACACCAGTGGGCACACTTCATGGTAGGTAAGAGACTCTGGTACCATGCCGTGGACCAGGTTAGTACACCCATTGGCACACTCATGTGGTAACAGACTTCTGGTACCATGTCAGGCCCGTGGGTTAGTACACGAGTGGCACACTTCATGTAGGTAACAGACTTCTGGTACTATGCCAGGACTAGGTTAGTACCATTGGCACACTTCATGTAGGTAACAGACTCTGGAACCATGCCGTGGACTGGTTAGTACACGAGTGGCACACTTCATGTAGGTAACAGACTTCGGTACTAGCGTGGACTAGGTTAGTACACCAGTGGCACACTCATGTAGGTAAGAGACTTCTGGTACTGTGCCGTGGTCTAGGTTAGTACACGAGTGGCACACTCATGTAGGTAACAGACTTCTGGTACTATGTCGCCGCGGTTTCAGGTTAGTACACCCGTGGCACACTTCATGTAGGCAGACTTCTGGCACCATGCCGTGGTCAGGTTAGTACACAGTGGCACAACCATGTAGTACAGACTTCTGGTACCATGCCTGTGGTTCAGGTTAGTACACGAGTGGCACACTTCATGTAGGTAACAGACTTCTGGTACTATGCGGTCTAGGTTAGTACACGTGGCACAACCATGTAGGTACAGACTTACAGTACTATGCCGTGGTCTAGGTTAGTACGGTGGCACACTTCATGTAGGTAACAGACTTCTGGTACTATGCCGCGGTCCAGGTTAGTACACGAGTGGGCACAATTCATGTAGGTAACAGACTTCTGGTACATGCCGTGGTCTAGGTTAGCACACAGTGGCACACTTCATGGTAACAGACTTCTGGTACTATGCCGTGGTCTAGTTAGTACATGACTGGCACACCATGTAGGTCTGGTACTATGCCGTGGTCTAGGTTAGTACATGAGTGGCACACTTCATGTAGATAACAGACTTCTGGTACATGTCAGGTTCAGGTTAGTACACGAATGGCACACTTCATGTAGGTAACAGACTTCTGGTACTATGCCGTGGTCTAGGTTAGTACACGAGTGGCACAATTCATGTAGGTAATAGACTTCTGTTATTACTTACCCTAACGGTGAAGGCTCTGGACTTGTGGCGTGTTTCTGAACAGGACGCCATGAAAGAACAATCATGCTTTTGTATGAGGGGGGATTCCGAAATAGGTCCTACAAACCAACAAAACAAATCCAAATTGCATAAAATCATACGATACTAATGGAAAGTTAAAGTGAATTTGTTTATTTGTGAAGAAATAATTCTGTCTGGCATGCTGAATTTGTTTAGAAAACATCAAATGTATTACATATATGAAATGGATCATGGTTGTGATTAACCATCCTTCAAGGGCCAAAATCAGTCAAAATGTTGATATACTTCCCAAGGTATTTCTAGTGCACTTAAAGTCAAACACTGTCAAACCTTACGTGTAGTAAGTACATTTACAGGTCAAAATGAGTCGACCGTTTTTGACTGGTAAAAGCATTGTCTGGTATTGTTCAGGGTGGTCAAAATGACAGTCTTAACCAGTCAAAAATGCCCCTGTGGGCACATTTGGGTCAACAGTCAAAACAGTCAGTTGACTGGTTTTGACCTCTACAGCAACTTTCCACTGAAGTGCATCAATAGTAGGAGGGCTAAGCTTGGGTGAAATTGATTTTTTTCCCATCCAAACATATATCGTGATTTTTCGATAGTATTGCGATTATTTTTTTCCATTCATGCATAATTGCTTTAGAGCCGATAACCACAGGTATGTACCCCTCTACATGCGTCACAATAAATCGTAATTTCGTTTGCAGAGCACGTATGTACTTCTGAAGTAGTTCGCTTTTGTTTCTCACTTTCGAAAGCTGAAAAGACAGTCCTGATTTTCCTTCCACGGAATTTCTGACTTGACTCACAACGGCCATTTTTATTTTTATACCAATGGCGTGCAAGTCTTGAGACTGGCAATCTCTTTTCGTTCACGCTCGACCTACCTTGACTAACGTGTTGATATTTGTTGTGACTCGCAGAGCGATGACTTTCAGTTTGTTCTCCTCTTTCTTCATCTCGTCGCTAGGTTTACCCTGCAGAGCTAGTCTTAACTGTTTCATGTACAGCTGTGTCCCCCGCGCAAAATACTGTAATCTGGATGTAAAAAAGCGATTTAATGTAAAGGGATTATTCCTGTTTGTCATTGGCTAAATGAGTCTTTTGTAAGTTTCATTTGAATAATCTCTGGTACACTAAAAACATTTTATAAAATCTTAGTTTCAATGTCGTGAATACCTTAAGTTTGGACCCTTTTCTATTAAACAGAATACCTGATTCTGACTTCCTATCTGGTCATTTTGACGAAGAAATCTCCATTACAAAATATTAGTTCTGAGAGAATCAATCCGTTAAGTTTTTAGCCCTTTTCTATTAAAAAACCCTGCGAGTCGCCCGATATTCATTTAAGCGCGGCGTAGGCAGCAAATCTACACCGTGTAGTAGGTTGTAAAATCGTTAATTACATGGGTAAATGAACTGATTTTCCCAATGTTAACAGTTTTAACTTGTTTCCGAGGGTCTAGAGATGTTTTCTATAAAAAAAAAAATTGGGGAAAATTTTTGTTTTTCTTAGAAAATTAAATACATAATTAACACTAAAAAACCTCATTTTTCATAAAAAAACTCATTTTTAAACCCAAAATCTGTACTTTATTCACTCAATAGTAGTCCAGTCTATACATACACCATCCTGCCATGTATACAAACCCATGGCCCATTCATAAAAAGCCACCTGCTATCGAAAAACCTCATCAATCACTCAGATACTGCCATCATCCGACCCCCCCCCCCAACAGCCATCCCCCAACAGCCATCCCCCAATATCAACCCCCCCCCAACATAGACGTTTTTATTGGTCGAAATACCTCAGACCTGTCAAATGGCCATCACAGAGGCCTTTGAGATGTCTCCCAGACCGCCGCAGGCATGTTATCTGATGGTAATCAGCCTGTGTTTACGACCTTCGTGAACCCCAACGCTAAGCCACAGTGTGTACACAAATCCCACAGGGACCCCTCAGGCATGGCAGTTGCGGCTGGCTTAAAGGGGTGAACGAACTTCCCCAGTACTTTCAGCTTCTAACACAGTATTTCTAATGGGGATGGAAAGGAACTTATGAAGAATTGAATTTTTTCACCATTTAATTAAGGAATAATTACAGAAAGTTCGTTAACCTACTACACCGTGTAGATGTGCTGCCTACGCGCAGGGTCTATTAAACAGAATACCTGATTCTGACTTCCTATCTGGTCTTTTTGACCATAAAAATATTCGTTACAAAATCTTAGTTTTGACAGAATCAATCCGTTAAGATTTTAAGCCTGTTGTATAAAACAGAATACCTGATTCCGACTTCCTATCTGGTCTTTTTGACCATAAAATCGTCATTACAAAATCTTAGTTTCAATGTCGTAATTTTGACAGAATCAATCCGTTGAGATTTTAAGCCTTTTGTATTAAACAGAATACTTGATTCCGACTACCTATCTGGTCTTTTTGACCATAAAATCGTCATTACAAAATCTTAGTTTCAGTGTCGTAATTTTGACAGAATCAATCCGTTGAGATTTTAAGCCTTTTGTATTAAACAGAATACTTGATTCCGACTACCTATCTGGTCTTTTTGACCATAAAATCGTCATTACAAAATCTTAGTTTCAGTGTCGTAATTTTGACAGAATCAATCCGTTGAGATTTTAAGCCTTTTGTATTAAACAGAATACTTGATTCCGACTACCTATCTGGTCTTTTTGACCATAAAATCGTCATTACAAAATCTTAGTTTCAATGTCGTAATTTTGACAGAATCAATCCGTTGAGATTTTAAGCCTTTTGTATTAAACAGAATACTTGATTCCGACTACCTATCTGGTCTTTTTGACCATAAAATCGTCATTACAAAATCTTAGTTTCAATGTCGTAATTTTGACAGAATTTTAATCCTTTTGTGTTAACCCTCTCAGTACTGAATTGTTTGACCACTCAAGCGTGAAACACACATTCTTACACAACAGAAAGCTTGTGTTCAAAGACCAATTTTACAAACTCTATTATCACCTTGAAGATATCGTTTTACAGCAAAATAAATAATAAAAAATATCTTACTTATTGAATTCCCTTTCATAAAATCCAAAAAACATTAAGATTGGTCAATAAATGTCCAAGTTCTCTTGGTCTTTGTTCTCAGTGTGATCTGTAAACTCAAACACTTTTTGTACACAAACACATGGCGCTCCGTAGGTGTTTGGCATTTCGGATCTTTCAACTCCAATTTGAAGGGATTGCATAATAGCAACCTTATTCTATTTCACCATCAATGGAAAGATCCGATCTTGCTCTTTCCAACCATTGTAAGCTTGGGTATGGAGGGTGAACATGGACAAAACTACAGCTTTATAACAAATGGCCTTTGTGCTCAGGCTTGAGTGCTTTTTTGTGTGAAAGCTTGGTCGACTAAAGTCGACTATGGTAAGGAAAGGGTTAAACAGATTACCTGATTCTGAAATCTTTCAGTCTTTCAGCGTTTTCCTCAGCTGTCAGAAAATCTGGCTGCTTTTTCCCCACTTGGTAGAATGTGTACATGAGACACTCCACATAGGAGAATTGAAGTTTGGGCTCTTCTGTGGCTTTACCGTTTACTGTGTCATCTCCCTCCGGTTCTGCAGGGGGTAAAGGCATGTATTCCTGCAAACGGAAGGGCAGAAAAAGAATTTAGCCACAAGGTTCAAGGAAAAACTGAAGAACTTTTTTGAACAGAAGTATCATTAACCCTAACCTTCCCAAATCCTCCAAAATCCTCTTTGCTGAAGTGAAGGATTTTGAAGGATTGAGGTTACATGCTCTTCGGATTCAAGTTCTGGTGTCAGCAACATAATGTGGGTTCGAATCACGGCCGTGACACTTGTGACCTTGAGCAAGACACTTAATCATAATTGCTTCTCTCCACCCAGGGGTTAAATGGGTACCTGTGAAGGCAGAGTTGGTTTGCTCTATACGGCTTAGAAATGGCAGCAATTGAGCTGTATACCCCCCAGGGAGCTGAGATGGTTTCAGAATGATTTATGAGCCTTATGAGCAGGGATAATATTATAATGCGCCTTGAGCACCACTTAGTTGGTGGATACGTGCGCTATATAAATCCACACATTATTATTATTATTATTAAAGTGAAGGATTTTGGAGGAGTGAGGTTATTAGGCATACTTGCCTTTCCATGGTACATGTACATCCATGTTTGTTGTAGTGATTGCAAGGTCAGTGCTTGGGTCAGTGGACAATTTTTCCCATGCATGCAGGGAGGGTTCCTGGCCATGTACATGTACCACAGACTAGAAACACATGTGTGCATACATGTCATGTGCTTGCTTTACTACTGAAGGATCTTGGAGGATTCAGGTTATGTGTTAGGGTTAGGGTTAGGGTTAGGGTTAGGGTTAGGATTAAAGGTTTGCTGAAATTGACCTATTCTTCAATTTTTACTGGTAAAAGACAACATCTATTATCTTTTATTGACAATCTGTGAAGGGAAATAAGCAAGTTAACTTAAGTTGGAAAATTAATCGAGTGGCGGTCAGAAAAAACAAAAATGTTGCCAGTGGTGGTCATGGGATTCCGAGTGCCGGTGGGGGTTTCTGTCACCAACCACCATGGGCAGAAACCCGTTCATGACAATCAACAAACACAGTTTTGGAGAAAACTCTATGCAAGATCCCTCCCTTACCACTAGTTTATCAAAGACCCTTCCAAGGGCCCCGTCATTTCCGACATCCAGCGTGAATGTTGCCATCTCGGCCAGCTGCCTCAGCATCTCCAGTTTGACGTCAAATTCTGAGGACTCTTTCTTCTTCTCCTCTCCTTCTGTCTTGCTTTCGCTGCCGGGCGCCACGATATCGCTTAGGACAGGGAGGACGTTGTCACATATGTAGACAACAAATTTTGTGGAAGCAACATTCCGCTGTGAGTCGGAAGAGAGGAAATATTTATAGAGAACCCCTGTACTGTCTGTCCATCAATACTAATACATCTTACCAAGATCAACCTCTCGGCTTTCATTTGAACTGTGTTTTCTAGAAATTGCTGATTTTTCTTTTCAGTTTGTTATGGAAACATACATCAGATATGTCAGTAAAGAGCAAAGATCAAATCAATAATGTTCAATATCCGTACAGAAGGATTTCATTGATTAAAAAAAAAACTCATTTTCCTTCAAATATGGACCCATGCAACCAAACACGTATATATATATACATAACAGCAAAAGAAACGTCAGCCCTAAAAATATTTATTATTTTCATTTTATAATTAATATAATTTGTTTAATGAAGAATATTATGAGTATGGAGTGTAACACGAACACAATGTGGCAAATTTGGTTGACCTGGCAGCCAATCATCCTGTCAACATTGTATATTTATTATGTTTAATAATATAATTACTTAA
>CM055823.1:7057060-7135260 GCA_029582265.1 Zoroaster sp. YZ-2022
TAAATTTGAAAATTTTTTCATACCTTAATCGACCTCCATGCACACTTAGCCCTCCGTAAAATACGCCGGTCAAATACGGCCCGTAACTCAGGGTTAACACCCTACATTGTTGTGATTAAAACACAATTATACGAATGAAATTATTTCTAGCGACGACGGCTATAACTTTAAAAATTTTTAAGGGATGCTGACAAATGACAAATTATATATCCAAATTAAAAGCATTAAAGCTAGGTTCTGCTCTCTTTTTAGGAAAATCACATGACTTTTACATTTAGAAATTCTGTTCATAATTTCTAAAGTCAGCGACCACCATGCACACTTAGCCGTCCGCAAAATACCGTCAAAATACGGCCATAACCCAGGGTAGACAGCCTATATTGTTGTGGGATTAAAAAGACAAACATGAATGAAATTATTTCTATGACGGGTTATAACTTCTTAAAAGTTTTATGAGGCCGACAAATTTATATCCAAATTAAAGCTTAGGTTCTCCTCTTTTAGAAATTCACACACTTTTTACATTTAGACAATTCTGTTCATACCTTAAACGGCCTCATCATGCACACTTAGTCCTCCGCAAAATACTGTCAAAAATATACGGGCTCAAAACTCAGGGTAGACAGCCTATGACATTGTTGTGATTAAAACAAAATATTTTATCGTCTAAATTATTTCTATGCGATGGTTATAACTATTAAAAGTCTTTTAAGGGAGTCGCTGACAAAATTTATATCCAAATTAAAGCTTAGGTTTTCCTCTTTTAGGAAATTACATGACTTTTTACATTTAGACAATTTTCATACCTTTAATAGCTAAAACTCCATGCACAATTTAGCCTCCCAAAAATGTTAACTGCCAATATACGGGCCATAACTCAGGCTAGACAACCTATATTGTTGTGATTAAAACACAAATATTGAATGAAATTATTTCTAGCTATGACGGTATAACATTTAAAAGTTTTATGGAGGCTGACAAATTTATATCCAAACAAAGCTTAGGGTTCCTCCTTTAGGAAATCACATGACTATCAGATGACAATTTCTTCACACCTTAATCGACCTCCATGCAGATTTCAGCCTCCGTAAAATACGGTCAAAATACACATACTCAGGGAAAAACACCTGACATGTTGTGATTAAAAACACAAATACGAATGAAATTATTTCTAGCGACGGGTATAACTTTAAAAGTTAAGGGAGGCATGACAAATTATATCTAAATTAAAGCTTAGGTTCTCCCTTTTAGGAAATCACATGACTTTAAGACGTAGATATATTTAGATAATTTCTTCATACCCCTTAAAGGCGACCATTACGCACACCTTAGCCCTCCTGCAAAATACTGTCAAAATACGGGCCATAACTCAGGGTAGACAGCCATATTGTTGCGGATGATTAAAACACAAACACACGAATGAAATTATTTCTAGTTTACTGTTATAACTTTAAAACGCTTTTAAAGGGATGACAAATTTATATCCAAATTAAAGCGTAGAGAAGTCTCCTCTTCTTAGGAAATCACATATGAAACTTTTACATTTAGATAATTTCTTCATACCTTAAATAGCTCCATGCACACCGCTGAACCCTCCGTAAAAAAATACTGTCAAAATACGGGCGGATATAATCTCAGGGTGGGCAGCCGAGCTCATTGTTGCTGTGAATTTAAAAACACAAATACCAACGAATGAAATTATTTCTCTGTGATGACGGTTATAACTTTAAAAAGTTTTACTAGAGAGTGCTGACACAATTTTATATCCAAATTAAAGCTTAGGGTTCTATACTCTTTAGGAAATCACATGACTTCTTTACATTTAGAACAATTTCTTCATACTTAATCGACCACTCCATGTGCACACTTAGCCCTCCGTAAAAGCTATCACCGGTCCGTACGGCAAAAATAACTAACTCAGGGCTAACACAGCTCTACATTGTTGTGATTAAAAAGAACAAATACACGAATAGAAATTATTTCTTCTGGCGACTGGGTATAACTTTAACAGTTTTTAAGGGAGGCCGACAGAAATTTATATCCAGAATTAAAGCATAGGTTCTCCTCTTTAGGAAATCACATGACTTTTACATTTAGATAATTTCTTCCATAACTTAAAGGACCACTATGCACACTTTCTAGCCTCCGCGGTAATAATGCTGTCAAATATTACGGGCCATAACTCAGGGTAGACAACCTATATTGTTGTGATTAAAACACAAATACGAATGAAATTATTTCTAGCGACGGTTCTAACTTTAAAGTTTTTAAGGATGCCGACAAATTTATATCCAAATTAAAGCTTAGGTTCTCCTCTTTAGGAAATCACATGACTTTACATTTAGACAATTCTTCATACCTTAATTCCATGCACACTTAGCCGTCCGCAAAATACTGTCAAAATACGGGCCATAACTCAGGGTAGACAGCCTATATTGTTGTGATTAAAAGACAAATACGAATGAAATTATTTCTAGCGACGGTTATAACTTTAAAAGTCTTTAAGGGAGGCCGACAAATTTATATCCAAATTAAAGCTTAGGTTCTCCTCTTTTAGGAAATCACATGACTTTTACATTTAGACAATTTCTTCATACCTTAAACGGCCTCCATGCACACTTAGTCCTCCGTAAAATACGGTCAATATACGGGCCGTAACTCAGGCTAACACCCGACATTGTTGTGATTAAAACACAAATACGAATGAAATTATTTCTAGCGATGGGTATAACATTAAAAGTTTTTAAGGGAGGCCGACAAATTTATATCCAAATTAAAGCATAGGTTCTCCTCTTTTAGGAAATCACATGACTTTTACATTTAGATAATTTCTTCATAGCTTAAATGGCCTCCATGCGCACTGAACCCTCCGCAAAATGCTGTCAAAATACGGGCCATAACTCAGGGTAGACAACCTATATTGTTGTGATTAAAACACAAATACGAATGAAATTATTTCTAGCGACGGTTATAACTTTAAAAGTTTTTAAGGGATGCCGACAAATTTATATCCAAATTAAAGCTTAGGTTCTCCTCTTTTAGGAAATCACATGACTTTTACATTTAGACAATTTCTTCATACCTTAATCGACCTCCATGCAGACTTAGCCCTCCGTAAAATACGGTCAAAATACGGCCCGTAACTCAGGTTAACACCCGACATTGTTGTGATTAAAACACAAATACGAATGAAATTATTTCTAGCGACGGTATAACTTTAAAAGTTTTTAAGGGAGGCCGACAAATTTATATCCAAATTAAAGCTTAGGTTCTCCTCTTTTAGGAAATCACATGACTTTTACATTTAGATAATTTCTTCATACCTTAAAGGACCACCATGCACACTTAGCCCTCCGCAAAATACTGTCAACATACGGGCCATAACTCAGGGTAGACAGCCTATATTGTTGTGATTAAAAGACAAATACGAATGAAATTATTTCTAGCGACTGTTATAACCTTAAACGTTTTTAAGGGAGGCCGACAAATGTATATCCAAATTAAAGCGTAGGTTCTCCTCTTTTAGGAAATCACATGACTTTTACATTTAGATAATTTCTTCATACCTTAAATGGCCTCCATGCACACTGAACCCTCCGCAAAATACTGTCAAAATACGGGCCATAACTCAGGGTAGACAGCCTATATTGTTGTGATTAAAACACAAATACGAATGAAATTATTTCTAGCGACGGGTTATAACTTTAAAAGTTTTTAAGGGAGGCCGACAATTTTATATCCAAATTAAAGCTTAGGTTCTCTCTTTAGGAAATCACATGACTTTTACATTTAGACAATTTCTTCATACCTTAATCGACCTCCATGCACACTTAGCCCTCCGTAAAATACGGTCAAAATACGGGCCCGTAACTCAGGTAGACAGCCACATTGTTGTGATTAAAACACAAATACGAATGAAATTATTTCTAGCGACGGTAACTTTAACAGTTTTTTAAGGGGAGGCTGACAAATTATATCCAAATTAAAGTAGGGTTCTCCTTTTTAGGAAATCACATGACTTTACATTTAGATAATTTCCTTCATAGCTTAAAGGCACCATGCACACTTAGCCCTCCGCAAAATGCTGTCAAAATACGGGCCATAACTCAGGGTAGACACACCCTATATTGTTGTGATTAAAACACAAATACGAATGAAATTATTTCTAGCGACGGTTATAACTTTAAACGTTTTTAAGGGATGCCGACAAATTTATATCCAAATTAAAGCTTAGGTTCTCCTCTTTTAGGAAATCACATGACTTTTACATTTAGAAATTCTGTTCATACCTTAATGGCCCACCATGCACACTTAGCCGTCCGCAAAATACTGTCAAAATACGGGCCATAACTCAGGGTAACCCCCCTATTTTGGATTAAAAACAACAGAATGAAATTATTTCTAGCGACGGTTATAACTTAAAAGTCTTTAAGGGAGCGAAAAAATTATATCCAAATTAAAGCTTGTTTCTCCTCTTTTAGGAAATCACATGACTTTTTACATTTAGACATTTTCTTCATACCTTAAAACCCCCTCCATGACTTAGTCCTCCGTAAAATACGGTCCAATATACGGGCAATAACTCGGTAAACACTGACATTGTTGTGGTTAAAAACACAAATACGAACAAATTATTATTTTAGACGAGTTATAACTTAAGGTTTTTGGAGCTTTTGACAAATTTATCCAAATTAAAGCTTAGGTTCTCCTTTTAGGAAATCACATGACTTTTACAGATAATTTCTTCATACCTTAAATGGCTCCATGCACACTGAACCCTCCGCAAAATACTGTCAAAATACGGGCCATAACTCAGGGTAGACAGCCTATATTGTTGTGATTAAAACACAAATGCGAATGAAATTATTTCTAGCGACGGGTATAACTTTAAAAGTTTTTAAGGGAGGCCGACAATTTTATATCCAAATTAAAGCTTAGGTTCTCCTCTTTTAGGAAATCACATGACTTTTACATTTAGACAATTTCTTCATACCTTAATCGACCTCCATGCAGACTTAGCCCTCCGTAAAATACGGTCAAAATACGGGCCGTAACTCAGGGTAAACACCCGACATTGTTGTGATTAAAACACAAATACGAATGAAATTATTTCTAGCGACGGTTATAACTTTAAAAGTTTTTAAGGGAGGCCGACAAATTTATATCCAAATTAAAGCTTAGGTTCTCCTCTTTTAGGAAATCACATGACTTTTACATTTATAATTTTTTTTCATACCTTAATGGACCACCATGCACACTTAGCCCTCCGCAAAATACTGTCAAAATACGGGCCATAACTCAGGGTAGACAGCCTATATTGTTGTGATTAAAAGACAAATACGAATGAAATTATTTCTAGCGACGGT
Organism: Zoroaster sp. YZ-2022; assembly: GCA_029582265.1. Classification (NCBI taxonomy): domain Eukaryota; kingdom Metazoa; phylum Echinodermata; class Asteroidea; order Forcipulatida; family Zoroasteridae; genus Zoroaster; species Zoroaster sp. YZ-2022. Next base: position 7,062,427 of record CM055823.1, read on the forward strand.
TATAACCTTAAACGTTTTTAAGGGAGGCCGACAAATGTATATCCAAATTAAAGCGTAGGTTCTCCTCTTTTAGGAAATCACATGACTTTTACATTTAGATAATTTCTTCATACCTTAAATGGCCTCCATGCACACTGAGCCCTCCGCAAAATATGGTCAAAATACGGGCCATAACTCAGGGTAGACAGCCTATATTGTTGTGATTAAAACACAAATGCGAATGAAATTATTTCTAGCGACGGTTATAACTTTAAAAGTTTTTAAGGGAGGCCGACAATTTTATATCCAAATTAAAGCTTAGGTTCTCCTCTTTTAGGAAATCACATGACTTTTACATTTAGACAATTTCTTCATACCTTAATCGACCTCCATGCAGACTTAGCCCTCCGTAAAATACGGTCAAAATACGGGCCATAACTCAGGGTAAACACCCGACATTGTTGTGATTAAAACACAAATACGAATGAAATTATTTCTAGCGACGGGTATAACTTTAAAGGTTTTTAAGGGATGCCGACAAATTTATATCCAAATTAAAGCTTTTGTCTCCCTTTTTTTAGAAATCACATGACTTTTACATTTAGAATTTTTTTTCATACCTTAATGGAGCACCATGCACACTTAGCCCTCCGCAAAGTACTGTCAAAATACGGGCCATAACTCAGGGTAGACAGCCTATATTGTTGTGATTAATAGACAAATACGAATGAAATTATTTCTATGACGGTTATAACTTTAAAAGTTTTAAGGAGGCCGACAAATTTATATCCAAATTAAAGCTTAGGTTCTCCTCTTTTAGGAAATCACATGACTTTTACATTTAGATAATTTCTTCATACCTTAAATGGCCTCCATGCTGACTGAACCCTCCGCAAAATACTGTCAAAATACGGGCCATAACTCAGGGTAGACAGCCTATATTGTTTTGATTAAAACACAAATACGAATGAAATTATTTCTAGCGACGGTTATAACTTTAAAAGTTTTTAAGGGAGGCCGACAATTTTATATCCAAATTAAAGCTTAGGTTCTCCTCTTTTAGGAAATCACATGACTTTTACATTTAGACAATTTCTTCATACCTTAAACAGCCTCCATGCACACTTAGCCCCTTCGCAAAATACTGTCAAAATACGGGCCATAACTCAGGGTAGACAGCCTATATTGTTGTGATTAAAAGACAAATACGAATGAAATTATTTCTAGCGACGGTTATAACTTTAAAAGTCTTTAAGGGAGGCCGACAAATTTATATCCAAATTAAAGCTTAGGTTCTCCTCTTTTAGGAAATCACACGACTTTTACATTTAGACAATTTCTTCATTCCTTAAACGGCCTCCATGCACACTTAGTCCTCCGTAAAATACGTTTAATATACGGGCAATAACTCAGGGTAAACACCCGACATTGTTGTGGTTAAAACACAAATACGAATGAAATTATTTCTAGCGACGGTTATAACTTTAAAAGTTTTTAAGGGAGGCCGACAAATTTATATCCAAATTAAAGCTTAGGTTCTCCTCTCTTAGGAAATCACATGACTTTTACATTTAGATAATTTTTTCATACCTTAATGGACCTCCATGCACACTGAGCCCTCCGTAAAATACTGTCAAAATACGGGCCATAACTCAGGGTAGACAGCCTATATTGTTTTGATTAAAACACAAATACTAATGAAATTATTTCTATCTACGTTTATAACTTTAAAAGTTTTTAAGGGAGGCCGACAAATTTATATCCAAATTAAAGCTTAGGTTCTCCTCTTTTAGGAAATCGCATGACTTTACATTTAGATAATTTCTTCATACCTTAAAGGACCACCATGCACACTTTTAGCTCCTCCGCAAAATACTGTCAAAATACGGGCCATAACTCAGGGTAGACAACCTATATTGTTGTGATTAAAACACAAATACGAATGAAATTATTTCTAGCGACGGTTATAACTTTAAAAGTTTTTAAGGGATGCCGACAAATTTATATCCAAATTAAAGCTTAGGTTCTCCTCTTTTAGGAAATCACATGACTTTTACATTTAGAAAATTTCTTCATACCTTAATCGACCTCCATGCAGACTTAGCCCTCCGTAAAATACGGTCAAAATACGGGCCATAACTCAGGGTAAACACCTGACATTGTTGTGATTAAAACACAAATACGAATGAAATTATTTCTAGCGACGGGTATAACTTTAAAAGTTTTTAAGGGAGGCCGACAAATTTATATCCAAATTAAAGCTTAGGTTCTCCTCTTTTAGGAAATCACATGACTTTTACATTTAGATAATTTCTTCATACCTTAAAGGACCACCATGCACACTTAGCCCTCCGCAAAATACTGTCAAAATACGGGCCATAACTCAGGGTAAACACCCGACATTGTTGTGATTAAAACACAAATACGAATGAAATTATTTCTAGCGACGGGTATAACTTTAAAAGTTTTTAAGGGAGGCCGACAAATTTATATCCAAATTAAAGCTTAGGTTCTCCTCTTTTAGGAAATCACATGACTTTTACATTTAGATAATTTCTTCATACCTTAAAGGACCACCATGCACACTTAGCCCTCCGCAAAATACTGTCAACATACGGGCCATAACTCAGGGTAGACAGCCTATATTGTTGTGATTAAAAGACAAATACGAATGAAAATTATTTCTAGCGACGGTTATAACCTTAAACGTTTTTAAGGGAGGCCGACAAATGTATATCCAAATTAAAGCGTAGGTTCTCCTCTTTTAGGAAATCACATGACTTTTAAGGGATTTTTAAAAGTTTTTAAGGGATGCCGATGTATATTTTGAGCCTGTCACAGTTTTGACCTTTGGGGCTCTTTTGGAAACATTGTGATGTCATTGGTCACATCGTCTATACTCGGCTTCTAAAAACTGGTCAAAATAGGTAATGAAATTATTTGTATGTTTTTAACACAGATGATGCATCTGCAAGTAGATTCAACCTCCAGCAAACCTGTAACTGCTAGGGAAAATCACCCATTTGATGAACCCAGGCACCCACCCACTTAATGAACCGAGGCAATCATTTTGATGAACTCGGGTACCCTCTGCAGGCTCATCAGAGGCAGCTCACAGCTAATGGCATTACTGACATTATCTGTAAGTTTTTATAAAAACAAATTATACCCGACTGAAATTTCTGCTTGGATTGTTCTTACTTAAGGCCAATAAATGTTGATTATAAAGTCAAACAATCTCAGAAAATTGATGAGGGAATTTGGTTTCATTATTTATTATTAATGGAATAAAAGTTTGTCACATCGTCTTAACCTCAGGATGAAGACTGAGGGTCATGGTCACGGGTGATAAAGGACTGAGACAAAGGTGTGGTTCTTTATGGCCCGTAGCCATGACCCTGAGGTCAGTGTCCTGCATTCATAAATGCCAAAGATAGTTTAACAAATCTGATTGGACAAAACTTAATCATGTGAAGGTGTATTAACGGATGGTAAAGCAGAGCAATATGTGACAGCTGTTTGCTTGGAATAGGGTGCTTTTTAACATGCTTCAGTTGATTATGCACCTCATGTCATATTTGCTGCTATGATACTGTACATGTGTTGTGACGCGATCTACGCGTTCCAAACAATTATGCAGTATAAATAGATTGAGTGTGTCATAATGCATTGTGCGTTTACATTGTATATGTAGCCAATTTGCCATCTACAATTACAAGAATTATCTTACATGTTTGTCATAAAACTGAAGATTTAAGGCTGAAGTTTTGGGGATTGAGATTACTTAGTGTTGATTAGTGATGGGACGGTTAACCGACCAAAACTGCACTAACCGTTTATAAAAAAAAGTTGACAAAAGTATAAAAAATCCTGAAAAATGGGTAAGCGGAGGAGTGTCGTCGCCGAGCGGTCTAGCTTGCCGGACTCAAGTTCTGGTGTTAGCAGCAGAATGTGGGTTCGAATCCCAGCCGTGACACTTGTGTCCTTGAGCAAGACACTTAACCATAATTGCTTCTCTCCACCCTGGGGTTAAATGGGTACCTGTGAGGGCAGAGTTGGTTGATTAGCCCTATATGCGCTGTAATGGCAGCAATTGAGCTGTATACTCCCCAGGGAGCTGAGATGGTTTCAGGAATGATTTATGAGCTTTATGAGCAGGGGTAATAATATGCGCCTTGAGCACCACTCAGTTGGTGGATACGTGCGCTATATAAGTCCACTCATTATTATTATTATTATTATTATTATTATTATTATTATTATTATTATTATTATTATTATTATTATTATTATTATTATTATTATTATTATTATTATTATTATTATTATTATTATTATTATTATTATTATTATTATTATTATTATTATTATTATTATTATTATTATTATTATTATTATTATTATTATTATTATTATTATTATTATTATTATTATTATTATTATTATTATTATTATTATTATTATTATTATTATTATTATTATTATTATTATTATTATTATTATTATTATTATTATTATTATTATTATTATTATTATTATTATTATTATTATTATTATTATTATTATTATTATTATTATTATTATTATTATTATTATTATTATTATTATTATTATTATTATTATTATTATTATTATTATTATTATTATTATTATTATTATTATTATTATTATTATTATTATTATTATTATTATTATTATTATTATTATTATTATTATTATTATTATTATTATTATTATTATTATTATTATTATAGGTTTTCCCAGCTTTTAACACATTTATTTTTCGATCAAATTCATATTTGGTTAACTTCAAATTCGTCCCAAAAATGTGGTTCGTGCATTTGTAGTTTTCAATTTCGTCAATGAGCATTTAAATTAAATCTTTGATTGCTTGGTTTAATAATTTTGTTTCTGTATTTCGTCCGGTGCACATCAAATTAGTCCCACCTGTATGTTAAGGCCTTCAATGGCCTTATTCAGAAATCAAATTCGTCTTTGATCAAATCGTTTTAAATCTATTCTCAAACAAATTCGTCAGGTGATTTTAACGTGTGATTGTATCATGCTGCTGCCTTATAAAACGCTTGCATCGGTCTGTAGGCCCATTTACGTTTCGCCATTGGTCAAGCAAACAGGTCGTGATATCAATTTGAGGTTTCACTCGTCTGAAGACAAAATGGCTGCTAGAGCAAATGCTGCGGCCAGAGGTCCAAGAGGCCCTTACAACAAAGTGTCCAACCGAGATCGCAATCGCATTATAGACGCATTTGAAAATGACGCCATGGACTATTTGCAAATAGCCGAAGCCCTTGGCGTCAAACGGCAAACGGCAAGATCAATTGTAAGAATATACTTGCAACAAGATAGACGTGACGCTGTTCCTCGTGGTGGACCCCGGCGACACAAAGTTGATGATGTCATGATTACTGCACTTGAACGCATTGTGAATGACAATCCCCTGTTGACTCTAGAGCAAATAAACGCTGACCTGAGAAGACAACTTCCCGATAAACCGTTCATTTCTCGCAGCACTCTCGCGCGTGCTCTGGATGGAATGCTCTTCACAATGAAGCTTGCAGAAGATGTACCTCGGGGTCGTAATGAAGCCAGAATCCTTCAACAAGGAGTGGACTATGCTCAATGGTTTCTTCGACAAGCTGTTATAAGTCACTGCATCTACATCGATGAGTGCGGTTACAACATCTGGACGCGTCGGTCATTTGGAAGAGCTGCAATAGGTCAGCCAGTTCGCAGGGTTGTCAACAATCAACGCAGAAGAAACTGCAATGTGACTTTCGCAATCTCCAGTGAGGTGGGCCTAGTCCACCACAGCATTAGACTCTGCAACGACCACCTTGCAGAGCTTTCAGCAGTTTTCTGAAGAGACGTGCCAGGATGCTCGGGAGATGTTCCCTGCAGGAGAGCAGATTTTCCTCATATATGACAATGCAAGACCACACACATAAATGCAAACATCCCACCTGATTTAACAATGTTGCCATCAGAAGAACACTGCATATTCAATTCTTTTCTAAACCCGGTAGAGATGGCTCACTCGGCTTTAAAGCCGCAGTAAAAACTCTTTCTCAACCAGAATGGCAAGCGAGGGTGGGGATTTGGGAGAAGCTAGAGAAGCCGGCCTAAATATGCAAGCTTGGAGGGCAACGCTTTTGGAAGAGGTGGCCCAGCAACATGTTGACGTGTTAACTCAAGAGAAATGCGCACGGTGGTATAATCATGCACAAACCTATCTACCTCGGTGCATTGCACGCCAAGAGATTGATGGCTAGAATCGGATATATATGATATATGAACATGTTCATGGACATAGCCTAACTGAAGAATGCTAAATTTGCAGTACTTGTTAATTTATTGGAGATAGATTTTGTTTGTGCTTGGTTATTTCCACAAACCTATTCCCTATCATTTTCGAAGACATACAGACTGATACAAAATGATCGGTGCAACTGCATTAAAGAAGATAATTGGATATTGAAAAGAGTTGAAAATATCATGACATATACTTTTGCTTAATTTGCCTTGAAATTGTTTTTATACCTATGTACATGTACTGGTATTTATATTTTAGAATCAAAATGTATGTCTGGAAAAGCTTAAAAAAGTTTTGTTTAAAAGGAAAGTGATTTAAAGGATACAAAGATACCGATAATTTTATGCATAAATGTAAATCATCATGACTACACGCATTAAAGAATTACATACAAAAAAGAAAGAACGAAAGAAAGAAAGAAAGAAAGAAAGAAAGAATCTTTATTATATATATATATCAATAAAAAATGATAACAAAAATAAAGAAAAGTAACAGGAGCAAAACAAGATCAAAAAGGCCTATATATCCATTAGATTAAATTAAATGGGAATTATGCGAATTTGTTTGCACAAAGACGAATTTATTTGACCGATTGACCACTGTATGCAGTCGCGACGAAATTGAACAATGTTTTATTCCAAATTTAGCAACTAAATATTAAATTACTTGACCAATGTTTTAATATGTTCGGCCACAGACGAAATTGAAAATTACAAATGCACGAACCACATTTTTGGGACGAATTTGAAGTTCACTAAATATGAATTTGATCGATAAATGTGTTAAATAAGCTGGGAAAACCTATATTATTATTATTATTATTATTATTATTATTATTATTATTATTATTATTATTATTATTATTATTATTATTATTATTATTATTATTATTATTATTATTATTATTATTATTATTATTATTATTATTATTATTATTATTATTATTATTATTATTATTATTATTATTATTATTATTATTATTATTATTATTATTATTATTATTATTATTATTATTATTATTATTATTATTATTATTATTATTATTATTATTATTATTATTATTATTATTATTATTATTATTATTATTATTATTATTATTATTATTATTATTATTATTATTATTATTATTATTATTATTATTATTATTATTATTATTATTATTATTATTATTATTATTATTATTATTATTATTATTATTATTATTATTATTATTATTATTATTATTATTATTATTATTATTATTATTATTATTATTATTATTATTATTATTATTATTATTATTATTATTATTATTATTATTATTATTATTATTATTATTATTATTATTATTATTATTATTATTATTATTATTATTAATTATCGTTTTATTATGCGGTAACATTATTATTATTATCTCAACTAACGTTTCGGTTGAGATACAGGTTCTGAAAGAACCGTATCGCACAACTCGTATCTCAACCTTCGTTAAGTGAGAAAGGTTCAAGGAGAACCAATTTCGGGCAACCTCGTTTTTCTCACTGTCGCTAAGGAGAAATATGGTTCAGGAGAACCACGTGGACTTCACGGGTTAATATGGTTCAGGGAGAACCATAGGGACTTCACGGGTTATTCTCAACGTTTCGATTAGCCTGCTCACGTTAGTTGAGATAAACACATGGTGTTACCGCAAACCGAAACGATATCGATATTCCACCATGCAAAGCCTCAAAACTTAGATTGTTCGTATTATTATTATTATTATTATTATTATCGTTTCGGTTTGCGGTAACACCATGTGTTTATCTCAACTCAACGTGAAGCTGAGATACAGGTTCTGAAAAGAACCGTATCGCACAATCGTATCTCAACCTTCGTTAAGTGAGAAAGGTTCAAGGGAGAACCAATTTCGGGCAACTCGTTTTTCTCTACTGTCGCTAAGTGAGAAATATGGTTCAGGGAGAACCATGGGGACTTCACGGGTTAATATGGTTCAGGGAGAACCATTGGTTCTCCCTTGAACCTTTCTCACTTAACGAAGGTTGAGATACGATTGTGCGATACGGTTCTTTTCAGAACCTGTATCTCAGCTTCACGTTAGTTGAGATAAACACATGGTGTTACCGCAAACCGAAACGATATCGATATTCCACCATGCAAAGCCTCAAAACTTATATTATTATTATTATTATTATTATTATTATTATTATTATTATTATTATTATTATTATTATTATTTGGTTGGTAAATGTGAATGCAGTACATGTACGTAATATCCAGATTTGATTAATGTAAGAATGCATTTTACATGAGTGTATCCTCTGATCTTTGATTGAATTCACAATGCAGCATACCAGTGAATCTCAAGTACCACGTTTACCGCTTTGGAATGGAAGAGATCGGGAACCAGGATGCATGGGACAGCCTGTGGGAGAACTACATGAACAGCGATGTGGCTTTAGAGAGGACTGTCCTGCGCTATGCCATGGCACGTACTCGCCAGGTGTGGCTACTCTCAAGGTCAGTATGTCACCCCAGGGGCAGACACAGGGTTACATTTCCTCTTGCTGATCTGTTTTGTTTTTATCAGAATTTGGTTTCAGGGAGGTTAGCTCAATGGAAAAGCTTTACCATGATTGCCATAGTTTAAATGGATAATATCATCATGATCAGAACAGAATTTCAACAGGGAATGGAATTGGTGTCCTAGTTTAAGAAGAACACAGTGACTGAAAATTACTGTCTCATTTATGCAGCAACAGTGCTTATGACCTTATCTAAGAGGTATTATTTTCTGTGACTGAGTTAATCTAAAGCTAGCACTCCATGCCCTGTTGATCGTGACGATATAGCAATGTTTAAGCAACGTTGACTGAGGTTCATCGGGCAGCACCTTTGGGTGTCTTTTGACGACGCCCTGTTTGCTAAATGGACGCCCTGTTTGCTAAATGGACGCCCTTTTTTGATAAATGGACACCCTTTTTGCTAAATGGACGCCCTGTTTGCTAATGGATGCCCTGTTTGCTAAATGGACGCCCTGTTTACAATGGACGCCCTGTTTGCTAAATGGACGCCCTGTTTGCTAAATGGACGCCCTGTTTGCTAAAATGGACGCCCTTGTTTGCTAAATGGACGCCCTGTTTGCTAAATGGACGCCCTGTTTGCTAAATGGACGCCCTGTTTGCTAAATGGACGCCCTGTTTGCTAAATGGACGCCCTGTTTGCTAAATGGACGCCTTGTTTGCTAAATGGACGCCCTGTTTGCTAAATGGACGCCCTGTTTGCTAAATGGACGCCCTGTTTGCTAAATGGACGCCATGTTTGCTAAATGGATGCCCTGTTTGCTAAATGGACGCCCTGTTTGCTAAATGGACACCCTGTTTGCTAAATGGATGCCCTGTTTGCTAAATGGACGCCCTGTTTGCTAAATGGACACCCTGTTTGCTAAATGGACGCCCTGTTTGCTAAATGGACACCATGTTTTATTTGCAATAAACATGCAAATGTATTATAATTGAAATATTTGGACACCCTGTATTTCGAAGAGCAATAAATTTGGACACCTATTTCCAAATCCTGGCTCATACTCATACTGTGGTCAGAACCTGGATGGGAGACCATTATTTTGTCTTTACTAATTAGAAACTTAGCTTCATCTGTGCGTGTGTCTTCATGTACAGCCAGATGGGTTCATATGAAATGGACATAGTGTAAATATGCCCACATTTTATGTATGAACAAGTTGTTGGTAGGGACATGGCTTAGCTGCGAGAGGTCAATACAGGGGTGGATCCAGGGTCTACTAAAAAGGAGGAACACAGCAAAACGGGATGGGCACACTCAAAAAATGTATGCAGGCCTGTGATTTCTTAGGATTTATCCTGATTTTTACAACTCCCTTTGCCTCAAACTTTCTTTGAAAGAAGAGAAGTAGCCACCATGAAATAAAGAAGAAGCGTGTATGTCCAATCCTCTCGATTCTTGTTTGTTGAAAGAGTCTGTAATCCTCAAAAATTAAACATCCAGGAGGTTCAAGGGTTTTTGTGCTTTGTCCTCAGATCAAAAAGGAGATCCAGGCCCGCCACCATTTTTCAGGATTTTTTTACTTTTGTCAAATCACACCCCCTGCGTACATTTATGTGAAGTTTGCCCCTTAGATCTGCCAATGGTCAATTATCTAACATAATCAGTTTAACGTTCATGCTATTATTTCCTCATTCATCTCTAGGTATCTAGAATACCGCCAAGACACCAATAAGATCCGTGAACAGGATTTCTTCTCGACGGTTGGATACATCGCGGGTAATCCTGTTGGGAATCTCCTCGTATGGGACTGGGTTCGAGCTAACTATGACTAACCTTGTGGACAGGTACAATCTTAGCTTTGTGACGGCCCATACAAATAGATGAATCGCACAAATAATCATATAAGCCTACCCTGAATCCTGAGGAGTATGCTACAGTTCTTCTTGGATCACCACACAAAAAGGTTGTCATTTAAAAGCACTCAAAATGCCTTACTGAGTGCTTTTTAAATGACAACATTTTGCCATGTCAAAACATTCTTGGGGTGACAGATCTTTTGAAGTTGTGGCTCCACGCCTTTGGAATGATTTACCTCTGTACATTCGTGAATCTCAATCTGTTGACTCCTTCAAGAAAAACTTAAAAACTCATGTGTATTGTCCTATAAGGACTACTAACATTCATTTATGCATTTTTTTTCTTTTGTTTAGTATTATATTTCATTTGCTATTGTATTGTTATGCTATTGTATGATTATCTTGTTTACTGTAAAGCGCCTTGAGCACTTCTTGGTGGATATGTGCGCATTATAAATCTTCTGTATTATTATTATTATGTCCCCACCCCTCCCTCACCTTCTATGTAGCGATCAACGCTCATGTAATTCTCAGTTGTTCTCCATTGCTTTTGGCAGATTTGGTGTGAGTAACCGGTACCTTGGGCAGATGGTCCCTGGTTTCACAGACGACTGGAACACAGAGCAGAAATTGCAGGAGGTACGTGAGACTGATAATATTAACAAAATTCTTCATAAGAATTCTTCATAAACACATGGTTTTTGGGGTACTTTTACCAGAAATTTGTTTTTTAATCCAAATATTGCTTTTTTTTATTAAGAAAAGGAAAACAAATATTCTAATAAAATAATCAAGAGGATCTTGGTTTTAAAGTTTAAAAAAATATTTGTGTACTTAATTACGGTTAAAGAAACAGTATTGTCTCGATCAGAGCAGATTTTCAACAGGGCATGGAATCGATGTTCTTAGTTTAAGATTTTACACAGTGACTGAAAATTACCAGCTCATTTATGCTGCAGCAATGGTATGACCTTATCATTAGGGTATTTCTTTTCAGTCACTGAGTTAATCTAAACCAGCATTCAGATTCCATGCCCTGTTGATTGTGACGATACAGTCCCTAGAAAACAAGCTTTGAAAATAATTTTTCTTGTCAAAATCCTGGCATTGGTGAGAAATATTTTCTTTTCACAAGTAATAATCCTAAAGCAGGGCCACTGCAGAGGCCATGGGACTTGATTAACACAAAACCCAAACAGTTCATCCAATCCTGTCACTGGATGTCTCATCCGTGTGAAGATCGCAGATAATTGTCCCAATGGAAAATGATTGGAAAACCCTAATGTATGATTTTCTCATCAGATTGAGTCCTTTCTGGGCGGAGTATCCTGACGCAGGGGCTGGTGCCAGGGGAAGACTGCAGGCGGTTGAACGCATAAAGACAAACATCAACTGGCTTGCTAAGAATGAGGACACCATTGCCATGTGGCTGGATACCAACATGTAGTCCCCAATGGTTGCGTTGACATAAACCCTCAACTAAGGTCTCACTTTGACGTCTGATTCTTGTTGGTAAAACTTATATTCATGATGAGGCTCATCAGCCTTAGTAAAGAGGAACATTCTTGATGAGGTTCATTTGCCTTAATATAAATAATATTTAAGATGAGGTTCATCAGCCTTGGTATAATTAATGTTCATAATGAGGCTCAATCATTAACTTTAGTATAATGAATATTCATGATGAGGTTCATCAGTCTCGGTATAATTAATATTCATGATGAGGTTCATCAGCCTTGGTATAATTAATGTTCATAATGAGGCTCAATCATTAACTTTAGTATAATGAATATTCATGATGAGGTTCATCAGTCTCGGTATAATTAATATTCATGATGAGGTTCATCAGCCCTGGTATAATTAATGTTCATAATGAGGCTCAATCATCAACTTTAGTATAATGAATATTCATGATGAGGTTCATCAGTCTCTGTATAATTAATATTCATGATGAGGCTTATCAGCCTTAGTATCATGAATAAGATAATGTTAATCAGCCGTGGTATAATTAACGTTCATGAGGCTCAATCATCAACCTTAGTATAATGAATATTCATGATGAGGTTCATCAGTCCTGGTATAATGAATATTCATGATTGTCACCTCGTTCCTTTTAACTTAGGGACAATACGTATGATATCACGAGACAGACCAAAATAACTCACTAAGACACAAATGAACATTACATTCAAGAGTATTATTATTCAAAATTATAAAAAAATAAAAGATTTACAATATTTACAATTAATCAAATGAATGAATGGTGAGGTCGCTTTCTCAATGAATTAACTTAAACTTATAAACTCAATTTTAAACTCAAACTTCTGCTTAGTACATTGATTTAAAGCGTGAGGAGCTATTAATTTGATGAAAATGAAATTAAATCAGCAATTAATACAACAATTATGATATAGCAAGTTTGATAAAAAATGTAATCAAACTTATGAAATGGCCCTAACAAACTCAACCACATGGATTAATAACTTCTTCAATCTAAATCAATTTTAGTCAGTCAACTCAAAGGAAATCAACTCTAAAATGAAAACATATCATCAACTGAACGTTACATGCTGAACTTGAAACAAAATAGATGAAATGAAATTTCTCAAATTTTCCACAACCTTCTTCCACAACCTTCCCCACGACAAGAGCGGCGGGCGGATGATCGACGTGATCTGGACGACTCTGTCGCCTTGTCTTGGCCCTACTGGTCCCCTGCCGTCACATCGAGACTCGGCCTCACGGGTCAAGGATTCTTGTCTTTAATGGGGTTGTGTTCCGGGGTAACTGGTCATCTAAAATTAAAGAATTTCCTAAACTCAACCAACATTTGTTTCAACATAATATTCCAGCCACTAATCCCAGCATGGTGATTAATTAATGCACAAATCATTCGACACTATAATAACGGCAATAGCCTAATCAAATATTTTAAAGTGAAAACTCCAGGTTTCAATTACATTATTAGGTTGTATCTTGCTACTAGGTGCTTTTTGACAACAAAGGAAATAAAGGTGTACATTAGGTGTACCAAAGATCAGACCACACTTTCTAAAGACATCTTCAAGGTTATTGTGAAAGTGCAAGTTGGCATGATCCATTTATGGGGGTGAGAAACAAGAAATTAACTATGTACACAAAGAAAACTTCAACAATTAAAAAATGGAATGCTCTGACAATGATGAGGCTTATCAGCCTTAGCATAATGAATATTCATGATGAGGCACATTAGCCTTAATATAAATACTATTGATGAGGCTCATCATCAAGCCCTAGTATAATTAATATTCAAGATGATGTTCATCAGCCCTGGTTTAATGAATATTCATGATGTGAAGCTAATCATCCTCATTGCAATCAACATCCATTTAATCCTGTAACAGTATATGAAATCATTAAGTAATCTGGCTGTTTTTGTTCAGTGAAACGGTGGAGGTATATATGGACAAAGTTTATGATAATTAATTCAATACTTTCTTCGTCGTCTTTTCTTTTCTTATTTCGGGTAGGAGACTGGATCCACAATTCAGTTTTTTCTAGTGTAAAATGTACTACATAATTATCATGTTATTTGTGAGATGTACAATTTTAGTCAACTTTTGTCTATTAATTTTAAATTTTTTTCCCATTTTTTATTGTCACTTTCTCATTTTTTCTGTAGCATTGTATTCAAACTATCTTGTATAAAAGGGTTGTTAGTAACTGGTGAACAAACTAATGATACATTTGTACAGAGCCTCTTGTATTCCTGTAAAACTATTTCGATCTTGGACAAATTTTGACAAGTTTGGGTTCAAATCAGGTCAGACTGTGAACCTGCCCTTTTTATTTTGTTGAATTTCATTGGTTGGTGATGTGGTGCATATGCACTGTAAACTTATCACTAGTGCGTAGCTTGTATGTCTGTATGTACCATGTATGACAGTGAATTAGCTGCACGTGGTACCAACCATTTGACTAAATTATTAACCCTAACCACCCCAAATCCTACAAAATCCTCCATGGGGCACTTTTTGGGTAAAATTCAGCACTGTTGTTGAAACTGGTACTTTCACCGCTTCAAATGGGGCAAAAATTACCTGGCAAGAAGTACAGGCCATAAGTGCTGATTGCTGAATATGAAAGATCAATGAAATGCATGGTGCATTTTGAAGATAAAGAGCACTGATGGATTTTGGAGGATTCAGGAAGGTTCCTAGCCAGAATACATAGGGGTTAGGGTTGGGGTTAATAATCAATGTAAGCGAGAGATATAAATCAATATTTTCAGTTTTACAGCTCAGTTTAATATGGACAAAAGTACAATACTTTGAAACTCCAGTTATAATTTGTGATATAAACTTTACTACATAAACTATATAAACTATTTATCACCCGACGCAAGAATTTCATCAATCTATAATTATCACAAAACCTGCTGCTAATATAGGATTCTAGCCGGCCAATCATCATCAGGCAAGCTCGGTGGTCGAGAGGTTAAGACATCTGCACCACTAAGCAGGAGGTAGAGGGTTCGAATCCTGCCCGAGAGTTTTTCACAGACACTCGGAAAAGTACTGAGTAGGCCTATATATCGTCGGTGAAGGGCAAAATTAAATCAATTGATCTAAACTTGTTTATTCTTTTAATGAGTACTTAATTTTAATAATTCCAATGTATTTATTTTTTTAAAGAAAAACCTTGTTTCACTTCCAAATTGTTGATAATTTAACATTTTGAATAATCTATATAATGTCGGATTAGTTAGATTCAGATATGTATTTTTATAATTCAATTTGTAAATATATTTTGGACAATCTATAATGTCAGTAAAGACTGTGGTGACACCATGTGAAATTCTCAATTGTTGAGTAGCAAGTCAGACTGGGAACCTGTCCTTTTTATTTTGTTAAAAACGATTTTGTGAGAAAAGATTTTGTACAAATTTCAGGTCACATGCTGAATTTCATTGGTTGGTGATGTGGTGCATATGCGCTGTAAACTAGTGCTAGTGCATAGCTTGTATGTCTGTATGTGTACCCTTGATAGTGAATTAGCTGCACGTGGTCATTGGCGGATCCGGGGGGAGGGGGGCTAAGGGTGCTGTAGCCCCCCTAAAATTGTAAAAAAAATAATTAAAAATTAAAAATTAAAAAAAAGGGAGAGCAAAAGAGAGAGAGCAAAAAAGAGAGAGAGAGAGGGAGGGGAGGGGAGAACGCACTCCCATTCCCACAGTGTGCTTTGTTTTTCACTCCCTTTGATTATTTCATTGTAATTTTTTTAGTACTGAAAAATAATTGTTTTTGATTCTCAGCCCCCCCCCCCCTAAAAAATGTTCTGGATCCGCCCATGGTGGTACCAACCGTTTGACTAGTCCTGGCTGGTATCGGGTGTCTTTTGTAAGCCCTCACTATGTGAAGTCTGGTTTCAAGCTATAAGATCAGACATGTTCACATGTATTTTTTTTCAGCTAGCAGTCCAAGAGACGTAACCGTTTGAATCCATGATAAACACCTGTGCACCTTGCCAAATTTTCCATGTTTCTGCCATTTGATATAACATGGAGCACTAAAGTATTGTATGCCCATTATATGTGCATTGGAGTTTAAACCATCTAGTAGCGTAGCCAGCGGGGGGGGGGGGAGGGGCAGACTGCCCCACCCGGAAAAAAATAGAGAAGTAAATCGGGACGGTAAAATAAAGAAAAGAGAAAAGGAAAGGAAGAGAGAAAAGGAGGGAGAAAATTGAGGAGGGACTCGAGGAGAAAAAACGAAAGAGGTAAAGAAAGAAATTAGAAGAGTAGGGATTATTGACGAAATGAGGGAGGACGGAGGAGGGAGGGAGGGGAGGAGAGAAGGAAATGTGGGCCTTGGTAATGGAAGAAAGGATGGATAGGACCGTTGGGACGAGTACCAAGGCAGCCTAACTTAAGGCAGGCAAGGTTAGGGCGGGTGGAAACGGCGGTAGGGCAGGGGTAAGGGACCGGAAAGGGCGGGAAGGACGGACCTGGGACGAAGGATGCAGAGGCAGGCAGATTTAGGGAGGGAGGAAAGGATGATTTAGGGAATGGTAAAGGGAGTGAATAATTGATAAAGGGAGAGGAAGGGAAGTTAGATCTGAAGTTTTTATACCCGGTTTTTGTCCCGGAAATCACTTTATCAAATACTGTAAATCAAGTTAATTTCGCTAGCAATTTAATTTCGCTAGGAGGCCCAATTCGCTAAATTAAATTTCTGCCAAATATAATATTTTTTATGGTTTTATATAGCAAGAGGATGTAAATTAGTGAAATTAAATTGCCTCCAAAAAGTGAAGAAATGCCAATTCGCTAAATTAAGTTGCCGTGAAATTAAATTGTTTTGTCTGTTGACACTGTTGAATATACAGTATAGCATTGCATTACCTCACAACTTCCAGGAAGAACGTACATGTACTTCAAACTGGAATTTGCCGATGCTAATCTGAATTCTCTTGAAGAAATGTTGCAGAAGATCAAGGAATGGGACATTAATACAGCATATCCGACATTATGTACTCTGTATAGAATTTTTGGTACAATCGCAATTTCCTCTGCTTCAAGTGAGCGGTCGTTCAGTCGATTGAAGCTGACGAAGTCGTATTTAAGATCCACTATGTCGGAGCAGAGGCTGTCATCACTGGCACTTCTCAGCATAGAACGCGACTTCGCAGAGCACGTTGATTTTGACGCAGTCATTGAGGACTTTTAGTATGATGTCTGTTCCTCGGCGAATGGCAACTCAAATTTAGTATAATAGTTGCTGATAAACAGGGGATGTGGTGATTCATTTTTTTGGGGTTTCATTTGAATAGGAACCCAGGATAGAAACGCTCGCCATTGGCAGCAACAGGGCAGGATTAACACCTCTGAGGGGCTAAAACACAAACTTAAAGGGCCCCACGGGCACGGGTCGTTCGCGTGCGGCCGCGAAGCAACCGTGTGAAGAAACTATGAGCTCGCGCGCGTGCGCAAAATTTTGAGTTTTTTTTCATTTTCTCTAAATATTCACCAATTTGGTGATTGTCAATATTTAGATACCTTATTTGTCCAACTGACAAATAAGTCCTCAACTATACAGTCATTGTAGTCTGTCAGACAGACGCACAAAGGCCTACATGCTAAGCTGGCATTCATTAGAAAATGAGTTTCAATCAGTTGACTTGACTTTCATGAAATAAGTTGATTTAATCAATAAAGGCAAAATAACAAACACAAGGCTACTATTTCAAAGATTTATTAATTTTCATTCACTATTATTCAGTGGTGGAAAGTAACTAAGTACATGTACTCAACTTTTTTATCTATTAGATAAATAAAATAGTCTAAAAAACATTTTTGGAAAAAAACATTTTTGGAAAAAAAATTTTTGGAAATTTTTTGTTTTCATGTTTTTTTTTCGACCACCATGGAGGGCCCCTGATGCCCCAGGGCCCTGGCTTTGATAACAGTGCCCATATGGTAGATCCGGCCCTGGGCAGCAAAAATATATTTTGACATTACAAGAAAGGCAACAAAATGCACTAATGAGAGATATATAAATTGCTCATAAAATATGGACCTTACAGATGGATCTTTCAACTTTTTTGTTAATTAGAGACGAATTTATATAGAAACAAACATTAAAACATTAAAAACTTGAAATTTGAATCAATACAATGAACCAGTATGTACTCGGGTTACGTGCAGAACGTATTTACAACTTGTCTTACAACATTTTATTAAAGGTTTTTATACGACATGTACACAAATAACTTTCAGTGTAATGTGTGTTGTAAACGGTGATTACGAATACGATTAATTATGAATGTTTAAGTTCATCACAGTCATGACAGTGTAGAAATTAATAGCAACAGTTCAGACAGTATAGATCCAAGGAAAGAACAATAAATCACAGATGATCATGTTTGGTACAATATATCGATTGTTTTGATTCAATATTATTCAGTATTTCGCAATTAAATTTAAACCATGAAATCGGGACGATCATCTTAATTTTGCCCCCCCGGACCGACAGGGCTGGCTACGCGCCTGAAACCATCCTTGTCAAAGGTCTGTTATGTTAACAGTATTACATTAATAAGGAAAGCAATAATTTTATTTAAGAAAATCTTAATTAATAAATTGTTAATACTCATTATAAGCAAGATAATCATATTTTTCAGTTTTACAGCTCAGTTTAATATGGACAAAATACAATATTTTAAAACTCTTGAGTTGTAACTATTAGTTCCTTTTAGAACTAATTACTACTCAATTGAGAATTTCATGATCACATGGTGTCACTGCAAACAGTCTTGACTTACCGGTATGTCAGATAAGTTAGAATCAGAAATGTATCTTTATAATTCACTTTGTTCATTAGAATGTCAATAAACTTGATTAGTAAATTGATATGATGATAATTATAAATAGATTGGTTTCTTGGTATCAGTAAGGGTTAAAAGGACAGTATCGGCATGATCAACAGGGCATGGAATCAGAGTGCTAGTTTCAGATTAACTCAGTGACTGAAAATAATACCCCACACGATAAGGTCATATTAATGTTGCTGCTGCATAAATGAGCCAGTAATTTTCTGTGTTCATCTTAAACAAAAACACCAATTCCATGCCCTGTTGAAAGTCTGCTCTGATCGTGACGATATTGCCCCTTTAATGGTATTGTATACTATTGGTAAAAGTGAGCCCAAAGAATGGAATTGTAAGTGGGGGGGACCTGGTTTGGAGGTAATTTTACTGACACAAAACCCAGTTCAGAAATACCAACAAGCCTGTGAATTTACCAACAAACAAATAGTGACTATTTTGGCAACAAGTGGGGACCATCCCTTCTCCCCCCCCCCCCCCACCACCACCATACTGACACTGGTTTGTCAGGAGGATGCATGTGACAGAGCACACTGTTTGAAATGTCGAGAACCATTTTCACTACCGGTACCGGTTCTTTTCATAACCCCACTTCTTCCAAATGAGATTATAAAACATGTTGTTAATTAGTTACTCGTAAACCTAATCTTTCTAATACATAAAGGCCTCCCCCCCCCCCCCCCAAAAAAAATCCTGGCGCGAACTAGACTTGATTTCAAGTCTGAGATCGCGGTTATTTTTGTTTGCATCAGCCACGCAAAACGCTGTTTACCCCTGCTGGCTATCACAGCCCTAACTCGCGCTCTCAGGTTAATGTCGGAGGTTAACTACACAAGATGGCGCTATTTAAAGCGATACTGTATTGGCTTCAGGCAGATAAAAACCACAACCACAGACTTGGAACCAAGTCTAGGCGCGAACTGGCGTGTGGCCAACTTGTTTCTGTCGAAAAAGGTTTTTAGGGCTATTCAGATCAATGAAGGAATTGTGGAAATACGGTAAAGTATCATGTCTTTAGATTATTTGATTACCGTTTTTCAACGGCGGATCTAGGCCCAAAGTTTAGGGGGGGCCAAATGCTCAGTGGAGGGGCGTATTTGCGAGCGCAAAACGTTTCTGCCATCAATGTAGCCTTTTTACGCTTACGATGTGCCGCCCCACTAAGACGTGAGTGGCCAGACTCCTTGCTATCATCAGGTTTCCCCGACATGTTTGAAGTAAGCAATGAAGGGAACCGAGAGGTTTTGCTGTTGGCGAAGCAGTGAAAGTGTACATAAAAGCTCTAAATAATGACAGAAAACAAGAGTAACATTGAGTGGCGCATGTATGTACCCAGGATTTTGTGTTGGGAGGGGCTCATTTTTTTCTGTAAAAGTTTCCATTGACACTTTCCTTTCCTATAGCTACGTGCACAGGAGCTAGCCGGCTCCACTGGGGTGTGGCGTTGTATGATTATGACAAACTTACGCTGCTAATCGTGTGCAAGTTGTAAAAGTTATTAATGCAAATTAATGTTTAAATAAAGCCGCCTGAAATAATCCATTGATGACACAGAACTCTGGAATTAACGGCAGTTATTATTGATCAAAATTGATCCTTTCTACAAAAGGGTAGATTTTCAGAAAAACAATCATGACATGTTTTAAGATATGGCCACTCATCTGGGTTAGGCTGGTGCCCGCATGGAGTCCCCAGAGTGTTATGGTATGTACATACATTATTGTGTAATCCACACAGTGCTGCAAAAACAGCCCACTGTATTTTACGTTGATACTTACTGCTCATATGACGATGGAAGACGAATCTTTCAAGTCACTGCTCCTGCTCGTACTCACAAGATTGAAATGCGTTTTATGCACGCGATGTTCGCGCCAAGTCTAAACGTAGGCCTACATTGCGGACGTTGCATGGCTCACCTAATATCCAGGAAACCCCACACAACCAGTCGCGTGTGCATAAGCCATGCATACAATCACCGTTGCATGGCTCACCTAATATCCAGGAAACCCCACACAACCAGTCGCGTGTGCATAAGCCATGCATGCAATCACCAAGTCTAAACGTAGGCCTACATTGCGGACGTTGCATGGCTCACCTAATATCCAGGAAACCCCACACAACCAGTCGCGTGTGCATAAGCCATGCATACAATCACCGTGTACGCCTCGTCTAATGCAGCTTGGCTTAACTGCACAAACTACCATTCCAAATTGTGTGGCAATGTTGGATCGTGAGTAGGATTATGAACACATTCATGTAGCCAATCAGTGTGTTGTAATTTGCATACTTTAACAAAAGCTGAACGTATAAGCAAGACTTAGCTGCACAAGGAGGGGGCGTAAAGTTGTGGGGTTTTGTTTTGTCTCTCTTTTTCCCCCTTTTTTTCTTCTTTTCTTTTCTTTTCTTTTCTTTTTTTTTTTTTTTTGGGGGGGGGGCGTACAGCTTCGGTTTTTTTGGGGGGCCATGGCCCCCGTTGCCCCCCCCTGGATCCGCCGTTGCCGTTTTTATCATTTTGGACAAACAATCCCGTTAAAAATGGTCCTAAGCAGCGGCGTAGCCAGGGGGGAGGGGCCCTGGGGGGGGCACGTGTCCCCCCACAAATTTCCAGTGCCCCCCCCCCCAGGTGCCCCCCACGAAAAATCCTCATAGTGCCCCAAAAAACAGAAAAGAAAAAGAAAAGGGAAAAAACCCATACCCCTGGGCCCCCCACTGAAAAGCAATCCCCCTGTGCCCCCCCCCCACCCCCACTGAAAAAGTCCTGGCTACGCTGCTGGTCCTATGTTGCTATAATTTTTCTGCATTACTTTGGAAATTAGCATTTATTTTGGGGTGATTTATTTTCGGAGGGGAACAGTACCAAATGTATATCCAGAGACCCGGCAGGACAACCCAAAATACATTTTAAAAGAAAATAGGCGTAAATCAACATTTTAATGTGCATTTCGATTGCTGAGGCTACGTAGTACTGAGGAAAAAGAGAACATTTATGTATTTTGAGAGTTTATTCAGTTCGGACCCCTGGGTTGAATCATGGATGAAGGTCCTTGTACTCCATGTGACCAATGTCATTCACTGTACGTACGTACTCACGGACCAAAGTCATGCGTTGGTCATTTTACAGTTGGGAACTGAAGACGTAACAGGTTGTGTCGCCACATGGTGAGTATTTCAAAATTACGAATTTTGTGTGACAAATTTAGGCATAAAAAAGTTTTTCGATTTTATATACATGTACATTATATAAATATATTATTACATTATAGATGTAAGTATGCTATAAGAACGTACAGTTTGACAAACAATTTGGGGAAATGCGAGGACCTAAAATCTCGGTGACAGAACCTAGTATTACATTTACAATTACAGTAGTACTACCACCAGTCAAATTTACATGTTGTTTAACGTAGCTGCAGTGACTGTATATCAAAAGTCTTATTCATGTCAATGGGTCGAATCAGACCTTAGAGCTACAGACTTTTACATAGGAAATTTGGGACACCCATTCTTAAACGAGTCAAAATAGACTGGTTACACAGATTGATTGACATGATGGGTTCCAGACTATTGCCGTTTGCCTGTATTGTGTCCAAACCTCAGGTTTCCTGTTTGTTATGATGTGGAGAGTCTGTAAATCCTCCAAAATTAAACATCCAGGAGGTTCAGGGGCCTTGTTCTCTAGACCAAAGGGAGACCCAGGCCCGCTACCCATTTTTCAGGATTTTTTAAATATTTTTTAAAAAACTTTTTCAAATCACACCCCTGATAGATATTGTGCGACTAAGATGTTTTTGTAAAAGAATTTGTTTCTTAGCGCACGAGTCATCAGTGTGATGCAAAACACCAACTAAACACAAAGGCAAAATTAACATATGTACTCTCATTTGGCTCATTAACACTCCGACTTCTGGTACCTTTTTCATAAGTTGATCCACCATTTGAAACCATTCGCTTTTGTGGTTTTGAACGGTGAAATAACTGTACAGTATTGATTCTCCCAAATGGTTTTGAATGGTAGGTCACCTAATACAAAACTTTGTTTGGATCTTTCCAAATGGTAGTATAGCTAATACAAAACCTTGTTTGGATACTTCTATTGGTTCTAAGTGGTGAATCAATGGACCCTCTATGCATTTGAATGGATTTGAATGGTAGTAAAGCTTGCTACCAACACTGTTCAAATGGTATCACCATGTGTGTACAAAACCAATGGGCATTTTGGTGGAAATTTTTGGTGGAAATTTTGAATGGTTTCAAATGGTCAAACAGTAGAAGGGTTAATACTGTGTTTGCACCTTACGTGCTGGCTAATTGTAAAAGCTGACACAAGTCCGATTTTGGTGATAACCAAAATGATTGCATGTGTTTAGATGACGTCAAATGCACAAGGTCTATAAAATGGTTACTTGAATGTCTTGCAATAGTTATTTAAAGGTTTGCTGAAATTGAAATCCCAGAAATAATGTTTCTAAGTTGTACTATGTGGGTAGGCTTGTTAGTACTCGATATTAAACCTTCAAATTAAATTGTTAAAATGTATGCATAAAAAACTGAAAGTCTGTAGAGAATAACCCGTGAAGTCCCCATGGTTCTCCCTGAACCATATTTCTCACTTAGCGACAGTAGAGAAAAACGAGTTGCCCGAAATTGGTTCTCCCTTGAACCTTTCTCACTTAACGAAGGTTGAGATACGAGTTGTACGATACGGTTCTTTTCAGAACCTGTACCTCAGCTTCACGTTAGTTGAGATAAACACATGGTGTTACCGCAAACCGAAACGATATCTGTAGAAAAACCTTAGAAACACAGCCTTCATTTGACAACAGAATGATTATGAAGCTTGAGTGATATCGGATATCACAATAATGTTCTTTTATTTGATTATGTTATTGAGTACTTTTCAACTTATCAAGATATCAGTAAATTGTGATGAAAAAATTATCACTATGAAAAAAATAAATTGATTGAGATACTTATTATGGCTGTGCCAGGTATCTGTGTACCCAGATACCCAACCGAAACTATCATTACCTGGTTCCATTTTTCGGTTCCAATTACCCGTAAACAACTTTTTAAAATTCTGACTGCACATGCATGCAACACAAATAGAAGTATACTTTTTTGTGTATTTTGCAGCCATGTTGACTTAAAAAACAAATGGTTGTAAAGAATGATGTAAATAAAACCAGAAATCGTATGATATTCCTGTTTGTTTTTTTAAGGTTTTTTTTCCTCTGACACTGCAGGCCGAGGCAATGTGTTTTATGGTATAACTTCCGTATTTTATAACGTATGAACTTAATTTTTTTATCAAATGGAAGAGGAGAATATGCTCTTTCAGGACCACATAAAAACTCAATTTGTGCTGACATCACCTTAAGACTCATTTCGTAAGATCCGGTCACATTTGATTGATAGCTGAGAGCTATCATATCATTTGTAAATTTGGTCCCTCCTGCTCATGAGAATTTAATTTCCCCATTTCATCTTCCCATTCTGACGTTCAAAATTAATATATGCCATACAATTGATTAAAACCGTTCAAATTAGGGATGATTCGGAAACGAGTCTCGAGTGTATTCCAAAACCCACAATCCCGGCCAAAAATGGTTGGGACACGTGACAATAAACATACCCTCCCCTGTCACCCACTCCCCGCACCCCCCACCAATGTTATCTCCAGCCGGAGCACAGACCTTGGAATGAGAGCCAACATTGTCAGGGGGGCCGGGGGCAGCGAGATTTTACTGGGATTGTAGGACCAACTTGACAATATAAATAGATAATAAATTATGTGAAATTGTTTATTCACTCTTTTTTCACAGGTTGGGTATTTCAGAAATTAATTACACCCCACAAAAAGTCATTGTTATAGCAGTGGGAATTTCCAATTTCTTTTTTCACTGAAATTCTGGCCTGGAAATTCCCAAATTTTTCAGTAAAAATGAGAAGTCTCTAAGAGGTGAAGTTTATTTATTGAATAGCCTGTTACAGAGATCATCATCCATTTGCTCTAAAAGTCGATTCTTTAAATATAAACTGTATGTCACATCTCGACCCAGATTGAGTGATTTAAAAGTCTTTTAGTGTATTTTCTTTCAAGGGTCATGGTTGCATAATAATAATT
Source organism: Zoroaster sp. YZ-2022 (assembly GCA_029582265.1). Lineage (NCBI taxonomy): Eukaryota > Metazoa > Echinodermata > Asteroidea > Forcipulatida > Zoroasteridae > Zoroaster > Zoroaster sp. YZ-2022. The sequence goes on from CM055823.1 coordinate 7,087,583, forward strand.
GTTTGTTACAACTGACCATTTATCTGTTCTTTTACTTTACAATTGTACTTTTGTATGGGGGAGTCCTTTTGGTATGCAGCGCCGTGCTTGAGCGAGCAGCCAGTCTATTGTAAGATAAAAAAGCAGGAGTGTGTGTGGGAGGTTTGTCAGTATGCCAGATAGTGGTTGTGGTGTGTACATGTGCTTCAGTACATGAGTGTCGATCCTTCTCCCCACCGATGCCCAGGCCACCAGCATAGATAGTAAAGATCTGTAGAAGCTTGGCTCGGAGGGGCACAGAATGGAATCTTGAGAATTCAGACAATCGTAAGTTGTTTTTATTCATTCAATTTGGAAGTTTATTTATGGAAATGAAACGGCTTTTAATTTACTTGAAATTAGAACTCATTGTCTTAATTGATTACAACATTACTAGTGAACTGTAATTTGTAATTATTATAGATGGCCCTTGTGTAACCGTTTTCACGACTGCTTTATCAACGACTGCTTTATCAACGACTGCCTTGTTTCAACATTCACCTTTCGAGAACGCAATGAATTTTATGTGTTTGGAGGCTAGACGTCCAGAAAGGTCACAGTAAGCGTCTTACCCGTCCACAAACTACGCAGACTACAAACATCTATCAAGTGGAGGAACAACTGGCTCAACGTAGTACTTATAAACAAAAATACACTGCGGGTTTATAAACGTAATGAAGGAGGGGTACTTTTATAACGGCAGCTTCAGGGATGCAACCGCTTATGCAAGAATGTGAGGTGGTGGATGTTGAGAAATTAATCTATGTATTAAGGTGGTGCGGATTGAATCGAGTCTAGATTAGAATTGTTCAGTGATTTATATTGGATTGGATAAATAGATCTAGATTATAGTTGGTTGAAGTATAAAGTAATTTCATTAATGATTTGTATAAATAATGGAATAATTGGAATAGAATTGTTCAGTGATTTATACTGGATTGGATAAATAGATCTAGATTATAGTTGGTTGAAGTATAAAGTAATTTCATTAGTGATTTGTATAAATAATTGGAATATAATTATTCAGTGATTGATATTGGATTGGATAAATAGATCTAGATTATAGTTGGTTGAAGTATAAAGTAATTTCATTAATGATTTGTATAAATAATTGGAATATAATTATTCAGTGATTGATATTGGATTGGATAAATAGATCTAGATTATAGTTGGTTGAAGTATAAAGTAATTTCATTAATGATTTGTATAAATAATGGAATAATTGGAATAGAATTGTTCAGTGATTTATACTGGATTGGATAAATAGATCTAGATTATAGTTGGTTGAAGTATAAAGTAATTTCATTAATGATTTGTATAAATAATTGGAATATAATTATTCAGTGATTGATATTGGATTGGATAAATAGATCTAGATTATAGTTGGTTGAAGTATAAAGTAATTTCATTAATGATTTGTATAAATAATGGAATAATTGGAATAGAATTGTTCAGTGATTTATACTGGATTGGATAAATAGATCTAGATTATAGTTGGTTGAAGTATAAAGTAATTTCATTAGTGATTTGTATAAATAATTGGAATATAATTATTCAGTGATTGATATTGGATTGGATAAATAGATCTAGATTATAGTTGGTTGAAGTATAAAGTAATTTCATTAGTGATTTGTATAAATAATTGGAATATAATTATTCAGTGATTGATATTGGATTGGATAAATAGATCTAGATTATAGTTGGTTGAAGTATAAAGTAATTTCATAAGTGATTTGTATAAATAATGAACTAATTGGAATGAAATAATTGGAATGGAATAACTAAGTTGTCAAGGATTATAATGATACGTTGGTTAGTCGAGTAATCGTGTGTTCAAGTAATAAAGATCAAGAATACGATTTATAAAGTAATTTCATGAATTAATGGTTATATTAGGCCTATAGTGATTTAGATTAATATTTGAAAGGAATAAATGAATTGTAAAAGAATATAACTAATTTGTAAATAAATTTTTAAATTAATGTAAATATATGTTCTGGATTTCTTTGTGGTGGTTTACTTCTGCAGTATGTGTTTTGCTTCCTAGGTCACCGCGTAGAACCCTCACGGGTTAGTTGTGACACTGTACCTTAAAGGAATTCAAAATGATGAATCTTTAGACAACTGAAGGATCATTAAGATTGCTAATGCACTTTAAAAGTAGTTAATTCATTCTCAATCAGGTTGCAATAAAGACTACATGGTAGAAACTTGATGTCCTACATAGATTTACATAGTACACAAGAATGTGCCATTTTTGCATCAAGTTGATATTTTGTAGAAAACATGTTGGGGTATAATTTTCACCCAAGTTCATCTCGAGGTCATAATACTTCTATTTGCTTCTACATCAAAAATAATTTGGATTCCCATTTTGACCAAAATTGCCCAAAAATGGCCAGCCGTAGCTCAAACTGTTGGTCCAATGGGGCTAAAACTTGAAATATTAGATTTTTTTAGTCAAAATTACCACATGCACCAAATATGAACTAATTTGAAGGGGCCAGGGTTAGTATAATTTTAGTGAGGTCGAGCCTTTTCACAAATATTGTTGGTAACGGCATCACTTCTAAAAAAAATTAAAAACATAGCGGCAGGTTAACTTAAATTATTTTTTATCTAGAAAAACTCGAAACAGAAATTTTATATAAATATGGCAAAGTCACCAATAATATTAAATACAATAAAATGCATTCGGTTTACAGAAACCCACACACACACCGCTACCTAAATGCCGGTCGTTCCACCCACCATCCGTGAAATCCTCCAGTGAATCGCACCCTACTTGAAGGGCACACACTATCAGTGATAAAGAGCACTTGCCATCCGAGTTGAAACATCTTAACGCCGTGTTAAGAGACAATGGGTACAGACCTGATAAGCTTAAGTTCCTCCCGAATAGGAACGCTCCACGATCCTCTGACGCAACCGAAAAACCCATTGCCGTGCTACCGTACATCGGCCACACTTCACACAAGATTCAGCGTATCCTGAGGGAAGCTGACATTAAGGTCTACTACCGGACTCGAAACAAGTTGGAAACGAAGTTACACACCCACAAGGACAGACATGATCCCAGCCGTCACTTAGCGACAGTAGAGAAAAACGAGTTGCCCGAAATTGGTTCTCCCTTGAACCTTTCTCACTTAACGAAGGTTGAGATACGAGTTGTACAATACGGTTCTTTTCAGAACCTGTACCTCAGCTTCACGTTAGTTGAGATAAACACATGGTGTTACCGCAAACCGAAACGATATAGATGCATGTAGTGATTACACATTTCATGACATGACTACTGAAAGAGAGAGGGGGTTGCAAATGAAAATCCCGGTTCATGGAACATTTCAAACCTATTTGATGTTAAAAATCCGGTGTTCCCTAAATTGTTTTGAGTAGTATAATAATAATGCATTAATGGAGACTATTATAGCCCATTTTTCTTGATGTGTTATCTTACATATCAGTCTGATATATTTAGGCTGTGATTTTTCAAAGTATTTTATTTGTATCATCCCCAGGAAAAAAGACACAAAAATGTGACATTTTTAAATGATCTAAATGAATTCCATTAACTGAGAGCACTGCTACCTGATATTTACTTGTCCTTGTGTTAATATTATGACCTGCTATGACCCCCTTCAACTGACTCTTCAACTATCTTCCAAACCATATCAATAAGATCATACTAACGATCGTAACTCATGGTGTCTTTCTATAGGCCTATTACGTACATTTGCGTGATCGACTAATACTGGAAATGAAATGATAATTAACATTAACCCATATGTGCCTAAGCCATAAAACCACGCAAACACTATTCGTGCCTAAGCCATTGCCATGCACACACAACGCTGTGCAGTATGCTAATTAGTTTTAGTAAATTACTGGAGTCCTACAAATAAAAACTACAACAACCTTTATATCATTTGAAAGAGTATGGAATTGTCTTTATTCTCACATATATTTGGTCAACCTATGTTTCCACTGGAAATTGAAATTATGGTGTCCAAATCTGAAATAATTGTGAAATAACATGTGAAAATTCATATCTATTTACATATTTTCACAATATAAAATATTATTAGCAGTTACATGTGAATAAATCAATTTGTATTAGAAACCCCTCCTCAGTAGCTTCAAAATGGCATATAATTTATGTATATTGACCCATGAATATGGAATTTACAGTACAATATAGCGAAACAGATTTGTTTACTTTTCTACTACAATGTATTTCAATTCAACAGATAGAATGCACAAATAAAACAGGGGTTTGTATCATGTGCAATATGTAATGTCCATGAACCATTATCACATCCAAAGACCTCTTACGATATAACAAGACTTGTTTCTTGCATTTCTACATGTACTCATGTCGCTTTTAGTTTCAGTTGTTTACGTGCTTTACCCTTGTGACGTCTATTGGGATCATCATATGGAAACTTCTCCATATAATGATATCGAGCAAAGCATGGATCCGGGCACATGTGGACATTACATATTGTACATGAATATATGGTGTCAACACGTTGAATGTGTACCTTGCATGTGGTGCCAACTGAAATTTTTTGGGGGGCATGATTTAGGGTACGGTTCATACGTACTGTGTCGTCCACGGCTACAGTATTCCCACATTTACGATAAGTATTCCCGTCAATGAGCTGTGAACATAGACGCTCCCGAAACTGGCGCAATTTTATAGTTTGATTGTGAGATTTGTTATAAATAATAAAGCTATTCAATATAGCAATATCTAACATGTACCAAAAAACCTTGTGGTACCACCGCAAACTTTTAGTTAGCAGCTTCGTCACTGTCGTCATCTGATGGCATTGGCTCAGCAGCCATAACTGTGCTACATGATGGCACAATACATGTAGGAACAGATGTTGGTCCTACATCGCTGTCATTGCCGCTGCCGCTGTCATGATGTTGAGACGGGTCAAAATCAAAGTCACTCATGTCATCGGCCTCGTCATCGCTTTCACTTTCAGTGTCACCAAAAATATCAGCATTGGTAACGTATGATCCGGCGTTTAGTTTGTTAGCAAATTGAGAATTTCTGTGCAGTATACGCCGAACAATATTCAAGGGAACAGTGTCCGAATCCGAATCAGAAGAGTAGCAATCGGATGCCGCCATGATGCGATGTCAAACAACACAAAGTCAATCCTGAAGAAATGTAAAATATATGTACATCATTTATTGACAATTATTGTAGCCTAATTTGTATAGCATGTGTGTGTATCACTGTGACATACATGTACATGCAGACTATGTGCGCGCATGGTGGCATTTACAGAGAACACGCGGGCGCCATTCACCATTCACAGCGGAAGTGCCATGGGTCGGTAAATAAATGCAACGGGTTGGGTAAATCTGTTATGTAGCATTACGTAGGTTACCTGCGGAAGTTCCACGGATTCCCGCTAGTGCAGTAATTGTTACATTAGTAACAGTTACATGTACATGTAGGCATACGATATAGGCATCTACATGTAGGCAGGGCTAGGCCTATGCGGTGTTTTCAATTTTCAAATGTTTTACGCTGAAACATTGCAGAACAAATTACAAAGGGAGTGATTGCATAAGCCTACTGATGTGATAAACAAAATGTAAATAATTTACCTTCAGCTTCGCATCAGTTTCATCCACCAACGCCAGTATCTAGGCTAGTATAATGAGTAATGGCCTGGTATAATCTTTCCAACCACAAAATGTACGTCGTGTCGTGTAAGTTCCCAAGACAAATCAATCCTGTTTGGAAGAAAAAATAAAATGTCATAAATTTATTTACATGTTTTGATGTAGCCTAACGTTAGACCTGTCCTAACGTTACATGTACATCAGCATCATCGACCAAGCAGGTACTTTGTACATGTACGCTGAAGTAATCAAACTAACAATGTTTGCCAAATAGTACGCTAACAATTACAGAAATTTATGATATTGATAGGCCTACCAACACGTAGGCCTACTCACACTGCCATAAAATGATAAATATGGATAGCCTAAATGTTAGTATTTTTTGTATTGTTGTGAGTGTTCGTATTGTTCACTCATTTTCGAAGATACATGTAGGATTAGGAAGCATCAAAATTACATCATAAATCTCCTTCCATCGTGCGTAACCAAGCGTTTTGTTTACATGGATATAAATTTGACATGCGAAACTTCGTAGTCATGCAATGTTTATGCCGAACATTGTAAAAAAAAATTGAAATACATGATGTAGGCCTACACATATTCATAGACTACCGGTAGTTACCTTGGTTCCGTTACCTTCACGTTTATCCAGTAGAAAATGGGCAAAAACCGTCCAAATTACAACACCGTATCTCCCGAAAATACACTAGTGGTCGCTGGGTATATACACGCGTAATCTGGGATACGAATCGCAAAACCTGCAAAGAATTTTACTAAAAGTCCCGGAAAAAGCCCTCAAAAACGGAAAACGATTGAAATAAAATGGCGTCTGACGAAGAGAAAACCTCCAAGAGGCTTATGGGATAGCTTATGCCCATATATGGTAACGGGGTTTCCCTGATGATGTAATTCAGTTTGTTCTAGAATGTTCTACGGGAAAATCCGTAGTTCGGTACTTTCAGCATTTGCGCGTTCTACGGGAAAATCCGTAGTTCGGTACATATGGGTTAACCCTCCTACTTTTGGTACCTTTTTCATACAAGTTGATGCACCATTTGAAACCATTCACTTGTGTGGTTTTGAATGGTGAAATAACTGTACAGTATTGATTCCCCAAATGGTTTTCAATGGTAGGTCAGCTAATACAAAACCTTGTTTGGATCTTTCCAAATGGTAGTACAGCTAATACAAAACCTTGTTTGGATACTTCCAAGTGGTGAATCAATGGACCCTCTATGCTGGTGACTTAACCCTTTGCATGCTACCATTCAGTGCACTGACTATTCCCTCCCCGCTGCATTATTTCTGCACAGACACACAAAATAGGCATGGATGCATTCACAAGCTTTTTTCTATATGAAGGAGTATTTGTATTACAAAACTCAAAATAAAAAGATTGTAGAGTATGAAATTTGCAAAACATCAGTCAAAAAATCAGATGTGTGGGATATAAAATGTGGAAGTTACACAACTTTGAAAATATGGAATTACAAATAGTTCAAACCTTACGTTGAGCATACTATTGTGCATGCACATGTGCATACATGTACATGTACATATTGTAAACACACACACAACACATGGGTAGTGGAACTACTGTTCATGCTATAAACTGTCCATTGTTTTTGGTTGTATAATAAAAACCAAATCCAAAAGAGTTCTCTCCGTGCTCGTGTAATTATTGTGTTTGTGCATGTTGTAGATGTACTATTTTATTCCGCGTGATAATATATGAACAGAAAAAAAACAAAGCAAACAATACGCTTCTTGATAAGTCTTGGAACTTTACCACACGCATAAATAATAATGTAACAGAATGTTATGTTCAGGTCTTCAAGTGTTAGTGGTATCCTGGTACACAGTCTGCTTTGTAACCCACAAGTGTGTGGTACCTGCGGAAGCATGGAGATGGGCACATCGGTAGGTCACATTCCTCACAAGAAAATTCTGTTTGGTGGCGCTTTACGCTGCGGTTTGAGCAGACAACACAGTCTGGTCTGCTTTTACGGCCAGCTGCTGTGACAGCCGTTATATGCTTCATGAAGTGTCGATCCGTCAGACGTGCAGGCTGGTCAAGGGATCTACGTCCAGGTCTCATGTTTGGCCTTACGTGTCCTTCTAAAAGACCATGGACAATCGAGTAGCGAAATTTCTCAGGCTTTTGGCGTGTTCCGGCGTGAAGTGATTTCCAAATTATCCAACTGTTGACGAAGGATACTTCGAGCAAGTATACAAAAACTTTCTTCCACCACTTTAGTGTCTTATGAAGGTTTAGATAGTACCACATGCCTTGATCGGCTCTATCAACACCACCCATATATCTCGTGTAGCACTCAATGGCAACGGGCTTGTCAATTGTACGAGGCTGTACTTGACCACGGGCGCGAACATCCTTCTCAAATGTAGATTGATTATGAACTGACGTCATCACATTTACCTGCCGTTTATCATACCAAGACAAAAACAACTGGTCACCGTCTCGCACTGCACGAAGAGGATCCCCCTTTTTCATTTTGGTGGCCTTGATTTCTTGTGGCGTGCCTACACGATTTACACGCAAAGTGCCGCAAGCTCCAATATTGTTTTCGGCAAGCGCACTAAACAAATCTGGAGAGGAGAATAGATTATCCATATAAATATGATGACCTTTATTGTTCAAGGGCTGAGATAATCGGAGCACAACATTTTTGTATAGCCCCACTTCTGTTTCATTGTTGGCTTTACCTTGATATAGTTCCGAGTTCCATATATATCCTGTGTTGGCTTCTGCAACATTCCAGCAGTTGAGCCCCCATTTGTGCGGTTTGTTTGGCTTGTAAACCTTCATACTGGTTCTTCCTTTGAAAGGAATTATGGTCTCATCCACCGATATCTCCCGGCCGGGGTAATATGCTAACTGCCATCGGGACACCAGCATTTCCATTACTTGTTTGATTTTCCCACGACGATCATGATGAGGGTCCCCTGCTTGAGTCAAAAGTGCATTGTTCGTAGTGTGGAAAAGTTGCAGAATTAGATAGAATCTATCCCGAGAGAGAATGGCACGAATACCAGGGGCTTGAATTGTCCATTCCGTGGTCCAATAGGCGTCATAATTTGGGCGTCTATCTATGCCCATAAGCAGCAATATTGCTAGAAATGCCTTGAGTGACTACTAAGACTGTCAAAACCGCCTTTGTTTGCAATTGTAGTTGCTGCGTATCTGTTTGTTTCAATTACAAGCAAATCAATGACATTAGAGTCGAAGAAGTGAGAAAAAATACCATACTCTGAAATATCATCGGCATCTTCCCTGTCAAAAATCATCTGCCCGTGTGGCTGGTTGAAATCCATGAGCCAGTCATGCTGATACGCCCTGTGCAAAGCAACCCGGTAAGCGTCTCCGCCACCTTGCACCCTACGTGCCCGCTGCCGATCACCCGCTGCCGGAGGTTGGTCGCTGTTCGGTGCTAGCTCTGCCGCTTCGTTGTCCGATACGGTTTCATCATTGGTCATGTACACATCACCATCACTATCAACATTATCACTCACCAAAACCTCATCAAAGTCCGAATCATCCGAATCCGAGTCCTCAAATCTCTCTAAAAGCTTCCTCGGCATTCATGGTACACACCCCTTTGTTTTACACTAATCAGAATCGCAACGCTTTGACGATGATTTTTGATGATTTTTGAAAGATTTTGTGAGAAAAGTTTTGAAGATTACATGTGCAAAATGGCGTCCATACAACGATATTATCATAAAATACCCGGATGTAGGTCAGGGGTTAAGAGATTCTTGGATTTTTGCATAAATAGGTGGGCACAGACTCCGGGCGCATATTTGCGCCGTTAGCGGTGTGGGAATAGGAAGCTTGGGCGCAAATTTGCGCCAATAGCACGCAAAGGGTTAAGTGAATGGTTTTGAATGACAGGTCTGCTATACCCTGAAGACCCTAGTGCCATTTTTAAGTGGTAGATCAATTACTTGTACACTGGCCACCATGTGTTAAAACTCCATAGGGTACTGAGATGATGGATAGTCCACTTTATCTACATAATGTTTTTGCAAACACTGCAGGTTTTGTTTTTAAATAATTTATTCCAAGACTGTGTGTGTGGTACTCGAGGGTAAAAACCAAAGATAAGGCGAGACTATACAAAAAACAAAAGTGTACTAACCAGTATCCAGTGAATGATAACCCACTGTGTAGTACATTCACCATTTGACACCATTCAGCTATGTGAAACACACCAAGGTGTAGTGTATCCACCATTCAAAACCATTTGAATGATAAACCACTGTAGTACATTCACCATTTAACCATTCGGCGATGGAAACACCAAGGTGTAGTGTATCGACCATTTAAAACAATTTGAATGGATTTGAATGGTAGTAAAGCTTGCTACCAACACTGTTCAAATGGTATCACCATGTGTGTACAAAACCAATGGGCATTTTCAAAAGGGAGGGGTAATATTTTTCATTAAAGATTGTTTCAAGAGAACACTTTGTAATGTTTTAATTAATTACGAAAAAACGCAAAATCATTTGCGAGTCCTAGTTCTGTGTCCATTTTGTTACGATCGTAAGACATGCAGCTTGTCTCGATGGTTTCCGGCGGAACGTAAACACGGATAATGACAACCAATGTTCCTGTATGTAGTCCGTATAATAATCAGATTGCGCGTCCTGGGGACGAGGATAAAGGTCATGACGTTGTTGTCTGTTCAGTTAAGCTGTGTTGCGTACGTTAACAACGCTTAAACCCAAATGAAAATCGTCTAAATTACATCCTGATTTTTGGCCATCGGCCTTTGATGTTTGTCGATACAGAAAGCCAAGATACTATTAAATAAATTTATCATAAAATTTCCCCTCTATGATGTCGTAAAGTTTGTTTGAAGCGGATTTTTTTATTGTACCAATGGCTGCCAATGCTGGATTTTACCGTAATAATGTTGCAAACATTAATTCTCAAAAGTAAACTGAAGATTTGAGTGCAATTCGTGGCAGAATCGCCAATCTTAAATGCCACAATGTAACGGTGTTAGAGTATGAGCTGTAAGTAAACGGCAACAAATGTGAATGTCAATTTTGGTCGTAACGGAAAGACATTCATGCGTGATCATTTCTCACATGTTTGTCATATCTATATGTTGCGAGTTTGGTGGTTAGCTTTGCATTGTATAAGAACGACAATATTTCTTAACAGTGTCTGTTTGTCTGTAAACGGCAACAAATGTGAATGTCAATTTTGGTCGTAACGGAAAGACATTCATGCGTGATCATTTCTCACATGTTTGTCATATCTATATAAGTAAGACTAATTGCGGTGACACCATGTGGAATCTCAATTGAGTAGTAATTAGTTCTGAAAAGAACTGGGGGTACAACTCGACGTTTCGATCAGTATGCTCTGATCGTCCTCGGGACTAATTACTACAGGACTAATTACTACTCAATTGAGATTCCACATGGTGTCACCGCAATTAGTCTTACTTATCATCCTCGCCATGCAAAGCTACAAGTTTTACTCATATCTATATGTTGCGAGTTTGGTGGTTAGCTTTGCATTGTATAAGAACGACAATATTTCTTAACAGTGTCTGTTTGCGTTCCAAATACATTTTAAAGTAGCATGCCCAAGATTTGAAGGTTATATCTCAAACTGAAAAAACATCTGAATATTTTTCTTGTTTGTACCTTGTCTGCTCATAGTGAGACATGTACAAAGTCAAAGGGAGCTTAACCTTTCTGTACACCATACACCTATAAGACACTGTGTTACATATGTTAGAAATGCAACTAGTTAACTTTGAATGCTAAAAAAGTGGACTTCCTATCGACGAACTATCTTGACCCATTTTAAGTAGCTTGCTTGAGGTATAAACATTGAAATAGTGTCTGCATAGTTCCCGACAGTTATTAATTTTTTACCATGTGGGTCACACTTTCTTCACCTAGTGTTATATTACTGCTCATAATCTAATTGCAAAATTGATGTCTTTTGAAGCAGAAATTGATGTTATAATACAAAATTTTGGATAATTTCAAAAATATGATTGTGACGTCATCAATGATAATTTCATTGAACTGGAAGTTCATGCGAACACATTGTCAGTGCTAGACCTTAGCGGTCGCCCGGTCGCTAAATGCAAGTGAAAATAGCGGCGGGCGAGTCAAAAGCCTATTGTGAGATAACATAGAAACAGAAAGTGTTCTTTAACAGGCGAAAACAGGAAGGGAAATGGTGGGAAAAGGCATCATTTTATTCAACATATTTAATATTAATAATAATAATAATAACAATGTGTGGACTTATATAGCGCACGTATCCACCAACTAAGTGGTGCTCAAGGCGCATTATATCATTACCCCTGCTCATAAGGCTCATAAATCATTCCTGAAAACATCTCGGCTCCCTGGGATATACAGCTCAATTGCTGCCATTACAGCGCATATAGGGCTAATCAACCAACTCTGCCTTCACAGGTACCCATTTAACCCCTGGGTGGAGAGCAGCAATTATGGTTAAGTGTCTTGCTCAAGGACACAAGTGTCACGGCCGAGATTCGAACCCACATTCTGCTGCTAACACCAGAACTTGAGTCCGGTAAGTTAGACCGCTCGGCCACGACACTCCATGTACAGGTTTTATAGGTATGACCCTGACGTAGTATGAGGGAAAGCGGGCTAGTAGCTTAGATATCATTACTCATAAACTCAAATGTTAAGGTCAGTTCTTTTACAGAATTAGAGTTGATATAATTTGTTTTTACATTAGCAAGTTTTTTGACAGCACAGATAAATACATTAAATCATTAGAAATGTCGGTTAAACTGTTTGCTTACCGTAATTTCCTGCGTATAAGACGCTCGGTGTATAAGGCGCATTACCCCAGAATCGGGGGAATGTGATTAAAGTGTCAACGTACAAGGCGCACCGCCGTATAAGGCGCACCATGACCGCTCAGTAGTGCAGTGCATGCCAGAAGCGCTATAGCACGACCATGCCGCCACCACCACGCGCGCGTCGTACTAGGAAAGTAGTCTGGTTGCGGCCCAAGTGATCCCGCGGTGTTGTGCGTAATACACTGTGATTAATAATCGAGGTGAAAAACAGACACGGCAAAGTTGACAACCTTGCACACATCGCATAGAGACTTAGTCATTAGAAAGCGTTGTAGATAAAAATGCGCGATCGTATGCGATGTTGGGCATGCTATTTTTAGAAACAGGGAATTCTGCTTTTGGTACGTCACACACGAGTCTTTCGTGAGTATTATTTACGGTGAATGAATGCATGAAAATCTTGCGCTAACGACCTTCATTGGAAAACACGGCCGCTTTGTTAGGTTGAGGTCCACCGAAAGTTACACAAGCGGTAATCATCACTTTGATCTCAAGCGACACCAGATAAGGCGCACCATTAGATAAGACGCAGTGACGTTTTCGTACCTTTGAAAGTCAGATAAGCCGCGTCTTATACGCAGGAAATTACGGTACTCTCTTTGAATCAAGATATACATTGAAGGGAAGGTACAACATTGGTAATGTTGGCTAAACTGCTTCTATGAGTATGCTTACTCTCTTTGAATCAAGATATACATTGAAGGGAAGGTACAACATTGGTAATGTTGGCAAAACTGCTTCTATGAGTATGCTTAGGCTACTCTCTTTGAATCAAGATATACATTGAATCAAAGGTACAACATTGGTAATGTTGACAAAACTGCTTCTATGAATATGCTTACTCTCTTTGAATCAAGATATACATTGAAGGGAAGGTACAACATTGGTAATGTTGGCAAAACTGCTTCTATGAGTATGCTTACTCTCTTTGAATCAAGATATACATTGAAGGGAAGGTACAACATTGGTAATGTTGGCAAAACTGCTTCTATGAGTATGCTTACTCTCTTTGAATCAAGATATACATTGAAGGGAAGGTACAACATTGGTCATGTTGGCAAAACTGCTTCTATGAGTATGCTTAGGCTACTCTCTTTGAATCAAGATATACATTGAATCAAAGGTACAACATTGGTAATGTTGACAAAACTGCTTCTATGAATATGCTTGCTCTCTTTGAATCAAGATATAATAATAATAATAATAATGTATAGATTTATATAGCGCACGTATCCACCAACTAAGTGGCGCTCAAGGCGCATTATATTATTATCCCTGCTCATAAGGCTCATAAGGCTCATAAATCATTCCTGAAACCATCTCAGCTCCCTGGGGAGTATACAGCTCAATTGCTGCCATTTCTAGCACATATAGAGCAAACCATCTCTGCCTTCACAGGTACCCATTTAACCCCTGGGTGGAGAGAAGCAATTATGGTTAAGTGTCTTGCTCAAGGACACAGGTGTCACGGCCGGGGCTCGAACCCACACTCTGCTGCTGGCAACACCAGAACTTGAGTTCAGTGCGCTAGACCACTCGGCCACGACAATCCACTTTCCGTGCATTATACAACACACGGGACCTACGGCTTTACGTCCCATCCGAAGGACGAAGCAATTATGGTTAAGTACCTTGCTCAAGGACACAAATGTCATGACCGGGGCTCGAACCCACACCCTGCTGCTGGCAACACCAGAACTTGAGTTCGGTCGCTGAGACCGCTCGGCCACGACACTCCAATATACATTGAACCAAAGGTACAACATTGGTAATGTTGACAAAACTGCTTCTATGAGTATGCTTACTCTCTTTGAATCCAGATATGACATAAAACACAATAAAGGGGGCCACTTTCCTACCGTCACGTTAGCAGTTTTTCTAATGGTTGTAATTTTTTGTTTAGTATCTGAAACCACCCAAAAATAATTTCAACATTTGAATAGACATGCATGCTTATCCAAAAGATAATTTGAATTGATTATTACTATTTTTTTAATCACCTTAAAATTTCCATCAACAAATGGACGAAAAGTGAGGTAACTTTTTCCGTCCAATTTTTATGGAAATTTGAGGGTAAAAAAATAAAGAATAATAAAATCAAATAAATCAACTCAAATTAGTTCTAGTATAAGCCTGCATGTCCATTCACATGTTGAAACACTTTTTGGTCGGTTTCAGGTACTTAAAAATAAATAACAACCATTGGAAAAACTGCTAACATGACGGATGCAAAGTGGCCCCCTTTATTGTGTTTTATGTCATATACATTGAAGGGAAGGTACAACATTGGTAATGTTGACAAAACTGCTTCTATGAGTATGCTTACTCTCTTTGAATCAAGATATACATCAAAGGGAAAGTACAACATTGGTAATTTTGGCATAACTGCTTCTATGAGTATGCTTACTCTCTTTGAATCAAGATGTACATTGAAGGGAAGGTACAACATTGGTAATGTTGGCAAAACTGCTTC
This sequence comes from Zoroaster sp. YZ-2022, assembly GCA_029582265.1. Classification (NCBI taxonomy): domain Eukaryota; kingdom Metazoa; phylum Echinodermata; class Asteroidea; order Forcipulatida; family Zoroasteridae; genus Zoroaster; species Zoroaster sp. YZ-2022. The sequence goes on from CM055823.1 coordinate 7,102,613, forward strand.
TATATGAGTATGCTTACTCTCTTTGAATCAAGATATACATTGAAGGGAAGGTACTGTGTTGGTAATTTTGGCATAACTGCTTCTATGAGTACGCTTACACTGTAAACATAAGTTAGTCATTGGTGCTCATAAATTAGTCAAAACGACTAATTTAGATTAGTCAAGTCTCAATGACTAATTAAATCAACGTAGGACTAATGTTTAGTCACAAATGACCAATTTAGGTTAGTCATTGCTGATGTTTGTGACTAATAAAAATAAGTCATTCGTTATGAACAAAATTTGATTATTTCAAGTTTATAATTGCTTTCAGAATGAATTTTCGCTGGGGTTTATTTCAAGTCATTCGGACTTATGATCTTTTTCATTAACACATATTTTTAAACATTTTTGTAGTATTAAATTCATATGAAAATGGTCATGATAATTTTTTGTGATACATTTTGTGCACCATTTGATTCATTCAGTGATAATTGAATGTTATTTCTTTCAAATCGGTGACAAAATCACAAATAATTTGCCTGGATGGGAACATTATTACTTCGTCAATGACTAATGTGTCTCGTCATACGACTAAGAAAAACGAAATTGGTACGGTTATGCAACTGCTAAGTTCCTTATTGGTTGAACGCAACTGGTAGTTTGCGGTTTGCGTATTGTCCATGCGTTGAACGGGTACCATTGAAATTGAACCGCGCCATGTTTGCATTATTGGCCGCCATTGTATCGACGTGTTAATGCATTGTGCGATTGCTTATTGTGTGCAAAGCGATATTGTTTGCTAGAACGCTGTCATAATCCACTGCAATCTTGCATTCATCAAAGCCATCAAACATCAAAATAATGTCAACGAACTCAGGAATGTCATCAACTGCAAGGTAAGTTCAGTTTTCGTTGTATTAAGTGAATGTTTTATTAGTTGAGGCCTTATTTTCGGTCACACTATTTAGCCGCCAACTCGGACGGTTTCCACGACAACTCAATACGACTCCGACAACTCAAGACAACAAGTTACAAAATACCTTCAAATGCGGTATTTATTGCCAGAGTGTATCTGGAAACACGGCTCAACATTATTTGCACTTGCATGCATACTTATTTTTCAAGGAAAAATAGTTTTTTTCTTCGTAAAAATAACCGATTTTCTCCGTCCGAAGATGCCTGCGCAATGACATCAGACCGCACCATTGTGTTAGGTTTTTGTCACTGTTTACGTTTGTAGGGGTTGGGAATGACCCACATTATAATCTTGCTTTTGTTTTTTATTATTTCTTAATTTCCTTTTTTACTCATTTCTTTATTTAACTTCCTTATTTCCTCAATTCTTTATTTGATTTCTTTATTTAAGTTTCTTTATTTCTTTATTATTTTCTATTATTTTCTATTGTTTTTATTTTTTATTTCATTAGTTTTGATAAATACATTTGTTTAGCTTGGTCAATGACTTAGAAAAATTTAATTGCATAAAATAAATGTAAATATAATTGTTACTGTTTTTTCATTAAATAAAGAAATGCAGACTCTAAGGCGTACTACTACTTTATGAGCTTTATATCGCTTCCATTTAAAAAAGTATATTCAGTCAATCAGTGCTAAAAGCAAATAAATATTTATTACAGAAATAATAATAAAATGATTAAATATAAAGTGGACATTACATGTCAAGAGGCCTGTAACTTAAAGAGCAAATGTGGGTTTCATATTTCGATTTGTAATTTTATTTTATGTTTTTTCTTGATTTGATATTAACAGATGCTATCCGAGTTCAAGAGACTGCAGGGAACAAGAGCTGGAGTAGAAGAACTTCTGGATGAAGGCCTGAAGAAGTATGAAAGTGCCATCCTGAAGCTGTTTGGGTCGGCCAGGAAATTGGAAGACTTGCACCAGAAGGCTCTGGATAACATCCTCTGCAATGGGATGGAATTGCTAGAAAAGGTCAGTTGGTTTAGGATGATAAACCTAGTTAAAGCCCCTATACAACATTATTAGTTCCATTCCAGAATAAAATAAATGTAAGCAAGTCTTAATTGATGTGAAGATTATGTGATTTAAAGTTATTCTGCCTGAAGTGCAGACATTTAAGAGAAATTATGAAAATAAGATTCAGACAGAAAAACAGAATCTGCGAAATTGCTGTCTTATGTGATTCACCTCAACAATCACCATTTCAGTTTTCTAGGTTTTATCCATAATGTGAGCACATTTGCACTTGGGTGAAACTTAAGCACGGTTAGTCAATCAGAGTTGCCAAAATAATATTGTAGAGGGCTTTAAATAAGAAGCTTTTGTCAAATGATTGATTATATTTTTGTACTAAATGTGGTCTTTTATAAACATTGTTTCAGAGGCAACTTCTGTCAGTCATACTTGGTATTCCGGCTTTGTTTTTAAGAGAAAAGACAAGCAGTATGTTGCTACTTGCTAAGGAGAGTGTAAGTACATAATGTGTGTTGTGTTTGATATGCAAAGAACTACAGTGTAGCTTGAAAATATTGTATTGAATAAATTAAACATTTAAAAATAAATTGAGGCTTCTGTAGTTTATAAACAATCTAAGGAGTTTTGGTACCTTATATGCAACAGCTGTGAAACTGCATATACTCCTTTGGAGTGAAGTGGTTTTGAGAATTTTTTTATATTTGACATTCCAGTCAGTATATTCTGAGAATGCTTATACCCAATTTGAACTTTTACAGCAGTGGTAACACCAGCCCTGTAGTTCATGGGCATTCCAGCAAGATTTACTCTTTCATGCTTTTACACCTCAATGAGGAGCTGTCTCCTGATTCATGTTGAGAGCTGTTCAAAAGCATAGTGGCAGTTCAACCACTGGTTTTTGGTTGTGACCTCCTTTTCTGCTACATTGGAACTGGAGCTGTTGCGCTTACAAAACATCTGTTGAATATCATTTGCCTAAAGACATCATTTGCCTAAAAGACATCAAGCTTTAATCTAATTGTAAAGTATTTTTGGTTTTATGTTCTCATTGATATACAGGAAGATGGCGCACCATACATTAAATGAGACGATTCGGACCTCTCAGATACCTGGCCTGTTTTTATATTTTCAACTTGGCATATCCAGCAAGTTTTAAGAAGACGCTAACCTTCTTCTAGAAAGTTATCCTGAATGTACAGGATAATGTGAAGATCGAAGCGTGCAGTGGTCACATTACTTGAGAGATTAAACCAGCATCTTGACGAGTAATGTGACCAACAACATGGTTTTAGCCAGAGGGTTGTCTTGGTGTCTTTGAATTCACTGAATGTGTGAAAATAATTAAGACTCCCTGGTTTCAATTGACAACACATTTGGAATCAGTTATGGTGCTATTCGTGAGATTTATTCTTGCCTTTTCATTAAAACGGAAAATCACTTGCCAAAATAATGTTCCTTTGCAATACCACCCTAATTTTATAAGGTAATAAGCAATGTCTGGAAGGGCCAAACCTTATTTCAATTTGTAATTTAATTTGAGTAGTGGTACATGTATGAGGTTTGTTACACTCTGACTCATTCGATTACATTTGTCATTTTATCACTCAGTTTATAAGTTTAAATGCAAACCAGTTATACTTTTATTTTTACAATAACTTGTGCTACATTATAGTTGCATTATATTTGAACATGGTTTTTATATTTACTGCACAAAATTGTAAGTTACTAAATTTACTTGCCACTAAGAAACCTGGAAACCTGGAAACCTGGATTGCAAAAATGTATGTACTACTATTGTGTGTGTGTGTGTGTGGGGGGGGGGGTGCGCTTATTATCTCCGCCTTTGCTGTTGCAACCCAACTACTGGGGGGTGGGGTAATAAACAGATGTGGCATATATTCCTCGTGTCTACATTTGTTTTGCTGTTTTGCCACTTATTGCAATTTGAAGAGATTCACTGAAGCTGAACTTGTGGATATATTTAATTTACTTTTTTTACTTTATAGTTATTATGTTTTATTAATGTACTTTTATTCAAACCAAAGAACAAGACTTTGTATTACGGGTTATACCTCGTTGAGGTATCATGCAGCTTTAAAAGTGTTTTTTTATTTATTTTTTTATTTTTTTTTAGATACCGGTATGTGATGTATGACACATCACATATCTAAGAAAAAAATACACTTTTAAAGCTGCATAATATCTCAACGAGGTGTAACCCTTAATACAAGGTCTTTGTGAAGATGCAATGTATTCAAACTTTGTTTTAAGAGTATACACATTTTGTTACACAGTTAAGTGAAGGTAAAACCCGATTACATTGAAATAAATATTTTTGACAAAATTATGATTTAATTTGCTTAATTTCTTTTGTTTTTACATGAAATGAAGCCTTAGTCGTGTGACTAATGTGATTAGTCATCACTTTGAATGACTAATTGCAAAAGTCAGATGACTAACGTTTAGTCATTTCAGACGTTTTTGGATTGTCAGATGACTAATTAAAATAAGTCACATTTGACTAATATTTGTCTTGTATTTGACTAATTAATGTTAGTCATCTGGCTTGTCTGACTAATTTTTATTAGTCATTTCAGACGTAGGGCAGGACTAATTTTTATTAGTCAAAATGACTAATTTATGTTTACAGTGTACTCTCTTTGAATCAAGATATATACTGAGACGCAATAGAAACTTACCACTTTTTCGACCTTAAATTATCAGTAATCACAATGCACAAATGTAATATGTGCACTTATTTTGGCAAGTCAGTGTACCCCCTACAGACAAATCGGTCACACATGGTCACGTGATCTTTGAGTCGTTCTCTTCATGGCCCAGGTGCGTAACACCTGGTTTGGCCATCAGCGATTGCTCAAGGGGTATGTGATTTTAATTAGCAGCACGTGATGTCTTATTTTGAACCATTACAATTTTATGCTATTCCAAAACAAAGTGGTAAGTTTCTATTGCGTCTCAGTATACATTGAAGGGAAGGTACAACATTGGTAATGTTGGCAAAACTGCTTCTATAGAGTATGCTTACTCTGTGAATCAAAGATATACATTGAAGGGAAGGTACAACATTGGTAATGTTGGCAAAACTACTTAGAACTATGAGTATGCTTACTCTCTTTGAATCAAGATAGACATTGAACCAAAGGTACAACATTGGTAATGTTGGTAAAACAGGTTCCATGAGGATGCTAAGTTAATAGAAAAGTGTGAAAAAAGCATTTAAAAGTTTTATAGAAAGTACTAGGAGCACCTTTTATCAATTTGCACTTTTTGTGCATTTGCTCTGAAGTAAAAGTACTTAAGACAGAATAATTTGACAGGGATTTGGTACCAATAGCACATCATGTTAGCTTTTTGAATAAAAATATGTTATTTTGTTGTCTGATAATACCAATGTTGTACCGTATGTTTCCCTTAAAATCATTTCAAAATCTTTAAAATAAATGTTCATTTACTCATTTGTAATTTTCTTCAGAAAGGATGCATCAACCATAACAATACTCCAATCCTGAACAACTGACTGAAATCAGCCATCGTCAATCACTCACATCATCAAGGACCACCAAATCGACTGGCAGGCAGCCCAACTCATCATACCCATTGACACATGGCACCCCAGACGCATCAGAGAGGCCATCGAGATCGTCAAAGCCGCGACACTGTGCCACAGGACATCGGCTTCTACATCAGTGATATTTGGCGACCACTAATATGGACTGAAGGATCTTCTATATCCAAAGTCCACCCCCGACTGAGGATCTCCTATATCCTAAGTTAACCACCCTCATTCCCCGTGCTTGTCAACAACTGATTCGGTTCAATGAGCACACATTCCTTCCAACTCCTAGGATCCACAGTTCCCGCCTGCACGCCTCCAACGAACTAATCTTCCAGCAGCTTACTAAGCAGAAGCATTTCCCAGAGTCCGGCATTATCCTGAGGGACGATCAGAGCACACTGATCGAAAGCGTCGAAGTTGTACCTCCAGTTCTTATCAGAACTAATTACTACTCAATTGAGAATTTCACATGGTGTCACCGCAATTAGTCTTACTTATCCTCCCTCACCATGCAAAGCTGTTACAGGTTTTACAGCATCAAGTTCTTTCATCTTAGAGGTGGATCTAGAGAAGAGAATATCTTGATAACGGTAAGTGTTTTACTCTTAATTCAGTAAATGGCAAAGGAAAATTAAAAGTCTCAGGTTTCTTGTTTGTGGGGATGTGGAGAGTCTGTAAATCCTCCAAAATTAAACATCCAGGAGGTTCAGGGGGTTTTGTCCTCGAGACCAAAGGGACACCCAGACCCGCTACTCATTTTTTACTTTTGTCAAATCACGCCACTGATAGATATTGTGCAACTAAGATTTGTTTTTGTAAAAGAATTTGTTTCTTAGCGCGCGAGTCATCAGTGTGATGCAAAACACCAACTAAACACAAAGACAAAGTAAATGTATGTACTCTCATTTGGCTCATTAACCCTCCTACTATAGCTGTAATTTAGTGGGAAGTTGCTACAGAGGTCAAAACTAGTCAACTGCCTGTTTTGAGTGTTGACCCAAATGTGCACATAGGGGCATTTTTTGACTTTGCTTTTACCAGTCAAAAAAATCGGGTCGACTCATTTTGACATGTAAATGTACTTACTACGTAAGGTTTGACAGTGTTCGACTTTTAAGTGCACTAGATATACCTTGGCAATTATATAAAAATTTTGACTGATTTTGACCCTTATTGTACACGGCTGATCCACACGCATTGGACGTGTACTAATAAAGTCAAGAGTGTTCATGCAGCGCCCTCAAGAGTTCTGTAGTATCAAATGCAAAGATGGCGGCGCCCATGGCGCGTAGTTACAATAAACAAAATTATAAAAAACGTAACAACACTAACATACACTTTAAAAACACTTTAAAAACACTTTAAAAACACTTTAAATTACAAAAGCTTAACAATCAACAAACGTTTCACTTCTGCATATGTAAAATCCTTACACAGAACGGTTTTTTGATGACCTTTGGATGCATTATGACTTTGGTCATACCGATCGCTAAATAATTATTGGCGCTTGAAAATGACCCGTAAAAATAAAGCAAGGCTCAATCATTCGATATAAATTCGTAGGAGTAAAGTTCATGATATTTGCTATATCGTATCATGAATAAAAATGTAGGACATTTTATTTAAGTGTCTTTTTAGCTTTGTTAAATGTGCCCAGAAACCACGTAAACACAAAACCGGCGGGGCGTTGGCGATTAGTCGCGTGTTGGCTCCCCAATCGACCTATTAAGTTATGCGCTTTCGTTGGTGGATACCAGCGATGCAGTTGAAACAGCGACGTGGGTAATACAAACCACACAGCAAAATATTTCTTTCTATTCTGAAGTTGTATTAAGCGTTGCATACATTTTCAAAGTTTTATCAGTGTAATGAGTTTTAAATTTCATCAAGTCGCACTAGGAAAAATCTGCAGAGTTTGTGCCAATAGAATTAAAATTACTCTCCGTGGATCCAGGAGTAAAATACCCGAAGTGTGTGAGTACAGAAAGGAGTTGTTTAGCATCTTTGAAATAAATACTTGGGAGGACAGTGCAGATCAGCATCCGTCAAATTTGTGCGAAAGTGCTGCAGAAAGTTAAGGCACTGTAAATCTAATACGAGATGTTACACTCCGAGCGCTTTGACTAAAACACAGCACATTCAAAGAACTTGGCCAAAGCATACAAGAACTGGCCACTGTTTCGTATGTGATTTGTACAATAAACAAATTTCAGCAGGATCACATGTACAGTGCAAACCAAAGCGTGGCAGACCAAAAGCAACACAAAGTTGCAGCCCCTCTCCTCCCCTCCCATTTTCACTGATTGAAGGCAACATCTTCCAACATGTAACTGTAAAAACAGACAATATTGAATACCCTGCAGAGTTTGACATCATTGGTCATGATTGGGAGCAGTCACTCTTCACATGTGGAATTTGCCTTTGCATCATTGGACAACCTTGTGTACAAACACCATGCCAGCACAATTACTGTGCACAATGTTTGACACTGTGTTACAGGCATGCAGCAAATGAAGTAATAAACTGCCCCATATGCAATCAAAAGATCAGATTCCAAGATGTAACTGAAAGTCCCCGTCCTCAAGTTTCAGCTGGAAAACCTGAATGTGAACTGTACCAGGTGTAATGCTATTGGCAAAGTTCAACGATTGCTGCATCATGACTGTCAAGTTATGTATGTTAAACACTCATCAGTTGCCCTTCACCACAATGGCCAGTAAGCCCAAGGAAACAGCAGACTGAAAATCTAAATCCAACCAATGCGGCCCGTTTACTTAAACGTCTGGCTGAATCACACAAAGCTGGCAATCCAATTCCCACTGAAATTGAAGAGGCCACTGACAAGTGGGTGTGGCTCAAGCTTCAAAAATGCCCAGCCAGGAATGGCCATACCAATACGCACTGGAGGTCGGGTAAGTAAATACTTTGTTTTACCTTACAAATAAATTAATATGATTTCAAGATGTAATTTCATAATATTATTTAATTTCATGAATATTATTTCATTTCATTTCATGTCATTTCAGTTTAGTTAAGTTCAAGTTCATTTCATTATATTTTAACATTTCAAAACAATACATACAATATTAATTTGGTTTTACCCTTTACACTGATGTTTGATATTGATAAGCATTGTATACTCCGTGCTTTTCGAGTACTGTGGAAAAATCCACAGGCTACTCGCCGGTGGGATTCAACTCGCATTCTTTATCCCCCGATGCAATTGTTTACATCTATTAACCCTAACCCCCTGGACAACAAAGCAAGTTGTGTGATTTTGTGTGATTTTTATTGTTCAGAAACAATGCTTAGGGGGTTAGGGTTAAACACATACAATATTCACAATATAAAATTAAAAATCTCCAATAAAAGTTTGCAATAAATTTAAACTACAGAAAAATGAATAATTATGTAAACAGACATTTGGAGTGATCCAGGAGAGATCAGGTTTATGTCATTACATCTGCTGTATTGTTTCTGTATTATAAAACCATTTTTTCTCTAATAATGCATAATTTTCCCCAGCCTGCTCATATTCAAAAGGTCACTAAGCCATCAAAGTCAAGTGAAAATATCTCCACATCATACAAGCGACAGCGAACTGCTGCAATATCATCTTTCCGGCAAATTATCAGCAAAGGAGCTTCCGAAACTCAGCAGGCCGATGAACTCCAGTGTCTGCCAACCAGTTCGTCACAGAAAGAAGACCATCAAAGAACTTCCACTGCTGATGGTTCTTTAGCCATGATGCATGACTGCCACCTGGGCTGGGACCAAATGAGAAAATTCAGACGTAATTCGACATATTGCAATGTGCATGCATAAACAGCAAAATGTCACTTCAAATATTGTTTTCATTATTAAAACGAAAATAAATAAATACATTAAAGTTTAAAAATAGTAAATTCACTTGCTACTACATTTAAAACAGAAAACATTTTTTATAAACAGATACATGAAGAGTAACAGCCAGACCAATATGTTCTGAACGGAAAATGAGAAGAAAACAAGAGAGCTGCTGAAGGATAATCTTGTTGGGAAGAGAGTTCAGCTGTTTTTAGCACCGCGGCAGCAGCGATCAATGGTCTGGAGATGAAAGATGTGCCTTTGTTCGTGAAGGATCTAGCCATTATGATTACAGACTACCTGGATCGTCTTGACGGGTATATTCTAATTTAAAATGGCATGGTTTATTTTGATTTTGATTTGATTTTTAAATGATCTAACAGGTGAATCACTAATATAAATTAGCTAGAGGATTGATTTCTTTGTCATTACTTCCAGCAGGGATGCTAACATGGCATGATGGCTTAAATTCAAAGAATGAGGTATGGTTAAAGATCGGTGGCGACAAAGGGAAATTCATTTAAAATGAACTTCCAATTGCCAACGTTCTTCATCCAAACTCCCAGTCAACACGGTCGTATTCGCATGCTTTGAAGGAACAGACTTTTCCGGCCAACCTGCAGCTTTACACTTCCACCAATACTGGAACAGATTGCACTACTTTCAACTCTAAGATGGCGGTAAGAATGCATAATGGAATCACTTTAATCATAACCACTCATTATTTTCCTTTAGGATGAGGGTTATTAATAAAGATAATAAGTACGAACACATGTTTCTATATGGTACCAAGTTTGTGACAGGTATTCTCCATGTTTTTTTTTCTTTCTAGGGACCGAACACTGAGATTATTCCATTTTGGAGATTATGAGCTCTAAAGCTGTATATGGCATCAACGGATGTAATGGTAAGTTCACATAGCAGGGTTGTCAATATTAACATTAATCAACGAAGGGTCTCAGTAATTCACTTGTTAATTTTGTTGTTGTATTTTTATCTTCCTTCCTAGATACTGCTTTGCATCTACTGTAAAAGCCAGCAAGCAAGACATGCAGTATTCATACCAAGAGGCGGGGCCCATGTATAGCAAGGACGCTGGATTCAATGAAATCTGATTTGAAAGCATTTCAAGAAGATGGTGCAAAAGAAACAACGAGCAAAAGATGTCTCTTTCAGTGTTGTTCGTAGAGACAATGATGCCCATTGAAATTGACCATGTAAGTTGAAGTTGTAATTTTTGTTTAATCCTTACACAGTACAATGTACATGTATTGGATTATTTACACAAATGTTACTTGGGCCAAAAAAAGAATGTGTATCCAGTAACACTGGAAGAGCAGGTGGTTAAAGAGTAGTAATATTTTATTTATGTACTGTGTGTTATAAACACTGTAAAAAAAAAATTACTTATTACTTGTAGGTACTTTTGCCATACTTTTTCCAGTCATTGTTTGCGGGACATTGTTTTTCAATATTTATTTTAATTATTAGTGCCAACCCATATACAATCAAACATTTAGTTTTTGTCGGGTTACAATGTATCTGCAAGTGAAACATAACCTTATTTTTTTTTATTGGCCTGGTCATTTACAGGTGGTTCTTCCTACTCTCCATATTTCCCTTTGGAGTTTATAAGAAACTCTTTGATTTGTTCGAAAATTCCTGTCACAAAACTTTGACATTACAGTTGTGCCAAATTCAAGCAGGCAGAAACAACTGAAGAGCCTTCTCCGACCAGTTTTGAGGAACAAGTTATTGCTGAAGTCAAACGACAGGAACTGATCGAGGGCAACTTAACGAGAAACGTGAACGTCTTGAGGAGATAGAGGAGGAACTACCCTCTGCCGTTATTCATGACAGTCTGGCAGCAGACATCAGCATGCAGCAAATGAAGCCCTTAAGTTGAGGCAGGAAATAGAAAAACATGTAAGGACAATAATGCTTACAATCAAAATAAATACATGATTTGCTTAAGCAATAGCAAATCGAGTTTCTTCCATTTCCATGTTCACTTAATTTGTTTTTTAGTACACAAATTAAATTATTGTCTGGTGTATTCTTAAAGGAAACTGAAGCAGCAACAGCAGTCTTGCGCTTCGGTACAGGTCCAGTAGCCAGTTCACTGGATAAAGTGCTCTCAACTTTCAAGATCTACAGACAGGCGTATCACGGAAAGTCTTTCGTGGGCAACCATGTCCAAAAATGCTGCAAAGGTAATGAATGCTTAGGAATGATTACATCTTCATGTGTTATCTTGTTAAATGTATCATCACATGTCATAATTCCTACCATCATCTTGATTATAAATTTCAGCTTGAAGTAATAGATGCATTAACATCGGTTCCACGGCAAAGAGTTGAGGAACATATGAAAGACATGGACAATATTCCTATAGCAGTACAGATGCTTTACTCGCCAAGCAGCAACTTATGTGGCATTTTCAAAAACATATTTTGAAATTTGCTGTGTGCATCAAGCTATTAACCATGCAGAATACATTGAAGAAGTGAACATTCATCGAACGGGTATTGGTCCCCAAAGCAATTACATGACAGTACTTGCATTACAGTTGTACTAAAATGACCTGAACTATGCTCTCAAAAAATTTTCAAAATGATTTATTCTTATTTGTTCCCCAAAACTGCAGAGATCGCCATTAAAGAATTCATGTATACATATCGACAAATGTTCCACGGTCAAAATGTGACACCGAAACTACACTTACTGAGGACCATGCAATTGAGCAGCTTCGAAGGTTCAAGGTTTGGCTTCCTAAATGAGCAGGAGGGAGCTCATCCATACAGCTTTTAACCGCAGGACTAACTGTTCATGGTATGCGAGATGACCTGCAGAGGCTGATGACAATCATGAAACGCAACCACATAAGTACAGCACCAGAAGTCAGAGCAAGAGTCATCAAGCCAATAACTGCTTACAGAAAAAGAACCCATTAGCATGATATATGTCATGTACATGTACAAAAATACCTCATTATAAATACAAATATTGGATGCATAGTGCAATGTCACAGAATATAATCACGAGGTGACATCGGACTGTTCCATTTTACGAGGTGAAGCCGAGTGAAATGGAACAGTCCAGATGTCACCAGTGATTACATTCTGTGACATTGTTATACGAATGAAAGGCATCCAATATTTTTGTTATATCTAACTCACATAGATCCCTGTCATTTGATGCTTTTAAATCAATTTTATTACAGTTTGAAACACTTGGTTAATAGAACAAGCCCTCTCCAATGCGTCACCGTGATCTGAGACGGCGCCACATAAGTATGCACAGCCGGGTCAATGACCGCGAGCCATCCTATATTGCGCCATAGGAGAACACGTGATGTGTGTCCACCAATCATTAATTACAAAGATCTGTGTGTGAGTTATATAAATCAAGTTATCAACTGCAAAGGGATATTCTGTTCTCTTCCTCCATGGTCTATCCAATGACAGCTGACAGCTGCTGCCCTTGCATTGACTAATTCGGCGAGACAAATTTACGGGCCACCATTTAAGTGTAACACATCCGTGTGCATGCCATGCACACAAACCCTTTTACACGCAAGTCATGACTATACATACTTTTTCATGTCTCTGTAACTGTAAGTGTAATGCTCCGCAGTTCTGGGTAAAAATGCTTACAATTCTTTACTTGCCCATGTATTGCAACCCTTATAAATAAATCAAAAGAAGTGGATATTTAGCGGCACCGGCTAAATTTAAGTAAACAATATTTTGCCGCTACTTGTACAGCGCCCTCTATAATTGTAAAAAATATTAATTCGTCCCACATAGCTTTACAGTTACACATTTTTTTTTTCTAATTTAATTAGACTAGCCCTAGGCTAGGGCCTAATAAGGAACTAAAATGAAGCCTGCTTTAACTTGGAAAACACATTTTAAATTATACCTCCATGGTTTTAACCCGTTATTTCCAAACACAAACCAACGTTAAGCCCAACGACGTTAGGCCTACCTGATGAGTGATAACAACACGACAGACATGACAAACCCCAACTGCCAAAGGACAGGTCATTTTGGATTTGACAATGTTCATGCATGGTCTGGAGGAGGAAGTATTCCTCCTCCATAGTTCACTGTGGACAAAAAATGACAGTCATCTATTCTAACTTTAATCTAACGTTACTTAACTGTGTTACTGTGTTAATTAAAGTTCATTATTTATTTTTATATTTTATGGAAGTTGGAATTCTTTCTAGGCTACCACTTTTACCACACCATGAAAATTTCCCGTCAACAACAATGCATAACGTTAGAGAGCTATGATTTTTATGGATGAACATGCAACAACGTCAACGAGCAACGTTAATAAAAATAAATAGTAAGCCTACTGTGTAACGTTACGCTAGCCCTAGCCTTAAATTTTACATGGATTTTGTACGTGGCGTGTGGTTGCAATTTCAATTTAAGCCCTCATTATATCGCGTGTATTATCCACGCAGAGGGGCGACGCATGTTTGGCGAGCAACAATTTCATAGCCAATTTCACGACAACTTTCCTCAACAAAATAAAATGTCCTACACTTACCACTGGCGTTAATGTAGAAAGCAACATCTAAAGTGTCCTCACTGACGATTTGAATGACTTCGTAAGCCACTTTCATTTAGAAAAAAGGCCGTCTTCTTCGACAACCGTTAATAAAATCGCTACTTACTAAAGCAAGGAGAACCCGCAAGAATCAGCGAAAACAACCTGGCATGGGATGAACGGCATCTGGAAAATCATTGTGGGGTCAGATAAATTATTATTCATCATAGTAACCCCAATGAATATGTGTGACATGTTGTGTAGGATCAAACAATAGGAATTTTTGAATAGCTGCGTATTTGGTAAACGGTCAACACGTCACCAACCTGCATGCATAAATAAGTGACGTCATACACGCGGTGAAAAGATTCGGACGACAGAGGGCGTACTTTAATAACAGGTGAAACAGCCGTGTGTAGTCAGAGGCTTAATACTGTGTTTGCACCTCACGTACTGGCTAATTCTAAAAGCTGACATCAGTCTGATTTTGGTGATAACCAAATGATTGCATGTCAAATGCACAAGGTCTATAAAATGGTTACTTGAATGTCTTGCAATAGTTATTTAAAGGTTTGCTGACATAGAAACAACAGAAATAATGTTTGTATTCAAAAGCTGTAGGCCCTACTACATTGTATGTGGGTAGGCTTGTTAGTACTCTATATTAAACCTTCAAATTAAGTTGTTAAAATGTATGGATCAAGTCTTGGAAATATAGAGCCTTCATTTGACATCAACAGAATGATCAGTTAATATTAAAGTTTGAGTGATAAATTTTATATCACGATAATATTCTTTATACAGATTCAAATGAAACAAACAACAAAACTTTGTGATACGGCACAGTCTTGAAACTGCTTTTATTGCCAAAACATAAAACTGGTGCCAGCTGCCATGTTCTTTTATGCGATTATGCTATTGAGAACTTTTCAACTTATCGAGATATCAGTAAATTGTGATGAAAATGAGAAATTGATAGAGATTATAGTTATTAGATGGCTGCGCCAGGTTTATGGCATTGATACCCAACCGAAACTATCATTACCTGGTTCCATTTTTTGGTTAACAACTAGTTGGTACCAGTTTGTACCAGTTTGAGGACTTTATTCTAATATGCAATTTATGGTCACAAATAATCTATAAATCACCAAATAACCTTCTAAAAAGATAGCTTAGTGTTAGTTTTCTGAAATTTTTTACCGTAAAATGTAGAAATACTGTCAAACTGCATGCCCATTCATATTCCTGATGGCTGTTTAAAGATAGTTGCCAAAAGTACCATTGAAAATTTCCTTGTTGGCACATGGAGTGACAAAATTAGTTCCAACTCGAGGTATTGAGTGTGTAGAAAACAAACTCTGGGTGTTCGAGTGTGCATCATTTGTGATGACGTCATCACCTAAAGTTGTTAAAAGACAAGAGTTACTTCAGGAGATGTGAGTTTTCATAATATATAATTAAAAAAACATAATGTGCTATATACTGAATACATTAACTTCCGGTTCAGTCATCCCATATAATTTTAAATTCTTCCAAACATAAATTCCGGTTCAATCATGTGATGTCATTCATATTTCAAAATGTTTTCCTCATAATATGGGTGTCAATTGTGCCAAATTTTGTAAAATTGTGTCTGATGTTTTCAAGATAGCAAAAGTGACTTTTTAAAACCTGCAGCTAGAGATCGCTGTTAAGAGCGATGGCGTCACCAATATATTTTTGAAAAGAGCAGATCCCACTTAACATATAAACCCGAATGGTTTTTTTTCGAGTACCTTTTCAGAGTTTTTTTTAAACTTGAACTTCCAGTTTGGACCAGAAGTAAGGGTCAAAATAGGATCATGTCTGTGTATCAAATGTCGAGTCCTCCATGTTCTGTATGATTATGAAGGAATCAAGAAAGTATCTATTGTGGTTTATGAGATATAAAATATATTGTTTTAATTATAATTATGTAATAATTCATTAGATTACATCACCATGACGTCACAATGTTACCTGGAATATATGTTAAGGTCTAACTATGTTAAGTTTTATGGTTCTTTGAACTCCGCAACTATGTTTTGGCTATACAAATACATTTACAGAACAGTGATTCTGAATAGTTGTTCATTTAAACTTACGGTTTCGATCGGAATGAGAGGTCAGATTAGGGTCATGTCTGTGAAACGAATTGACATAGTTCAAGGTCTTTAAGATGATGCAAAGATTGTGAAAATATCTTCTGTGGTTCATGAGATATGATTTTTTTGAATATTCAACCTCGGTTTCATCCGGAAGAAGTCAGATTGGGGTCACGTCTGTGTACGAAAATCACATAATTCAAGATCTTTCAGATGATGCAAGATTGTGAAAATATCTTTTAAAACTGTTTTTAGCTCTGGATAAGTCTTACTGAGGAGAAGAAAAAAAAAAACTTTAAAAACGAACAATAAAGAGGTGTTTTGCTGTCGCCGAACACCCAAAAAATAACTAGGTAAAACTTGTAGCTTTGCATGGTGAGGATGATAAGTAAGACTAATTGCGGTGACACCATGTGGAATCTCAATTGAGTAGTCACTAGAAAAATAACTGAACAATAATAAGAGATGTTCGCTGTGGCTCGAACACATGTCCAAATGTTTACACTGAACAATGGATGTCGATGAGGAAATCGGACGTTTTTCCAAGAATTTAGTCAGGATTTGTTATATAAGGCATCTGACACACAGGCAACGTGTGCACCGGAAACCCCCATGACCAGTATTTTGCTATATTAAAAAAAAATTGTCATAATGCAATATGAAATATTGTTGCCTGGAAATTTAAATATTCTGAATTTTATGTCGGAAGGGTTGTGCTTTATATACAAAATTGGAAATTTGCTGATTGCTTAACCCCCCCTCCCAAACCCCACAGGAAAATCTCACACAGGCAATTTACAGACAAGGAAAAACATTCACATTTCAATTGTTTAAAGCTGTCCAAAAATGTCAATGTCAATGTGAGATTTAAAATATACTAAAAACAATGGGACACTGTAATAATCTCAGTTTAAAGCAAGATTTTATTTCAGATAAACACAATGTTTCACAGAATTGATGAGAAACAACTGCACAATGAAACGGATGATAAAGGATGCATGTAGTGATTACACATTTCATGACATAACTACTAAAAAAGAGAGGGGTTGCAAATGAAAATCCCGGTTCATGGAACATTTCAAACATATTTAATGTTAAAAATCCGGTGATCCCTAAATCGTTTTGAGTAGTATATACTGCCTAAACACAAAGTTTTAGGGTATCTTTGGCATATTTTAAACAAAAATAAATGTTTCATGATCGAAATTAATACATAATCAAATAGATTTTGAACCCTTTTGATATGGCTGCAACATTTTACATTTTGATTTTAACTGCTGCCAACGTTACGTACGTGTACAAAATTCCACATCCACGGACTAATCCACGCTGACCTGAATTATTGTTAATATTATAACTAACCCCTTCTGCGGATGTGATTTAGCATCGTTGATACCCTAATTCATGTAAAAATTTTTGATTGGCTCATTCACAATATAATGTGTCATTCCAGCCAATGAATTGGAAACGAAACAACCCCGATCGTCTGTTGCATGGTTTTTAAAAATGGCAGCCACCAGATCGATACGTGATATGTACACGAATGTCAACAAGTGAAGTTTTGGATGAAATACACATCAAAATTCTGACTCGATTTAGCAGGTAGTGAATCTGAAAGTGAATCAGACAGTGGAGACTCAGCTGGACAGTGACTTTAGCGAATTTGACAGTGATTTTCGTTATCCAAAATGATCATTCAAATGGCAGTAGGGATGGCAGTGATATAGTGATACTAGTACATGTAGTACACGCGGGTCTCGGTCTCTGTTGAAATAATACTAGGCCATCTCAAAGAAGTGGCGGTGGTCATGGGCGTTCGATGGCCGTGGAGACCCCAATGGACAGGACTAGGGGCTTCGCGAAGGGCTGCTACAGTTGTAAATTGGCCCCAGCCGTGGAATCCAGCCTGATAATGATAACGGGTTGGAATATAGACAACAGTGATGTGGTTAACACTGACTTCACTGGGCAAGGAGGGGAAGCCGAATGTCCCCAGCCAAATAATCCAAGTGAGTGGTTTGAACTGTTTTTCAAGCAAGCTGATCTTTGTGATTATTGCACATGAAACAAAACCTATATTATAGACAATATGTGGCTAGGCCTACTACTCCCAGGACCAAATTCGTCAACAATCTTCAATATTGGTGATTGGATCGACACAAAATGAGACTTTGTATAATGGAAATTTTGAATTTTAACAAACAACCAATTGTTGCTTTTGAAGGTTACATAGCTAGAAACTATAAATAAACATGGAAAATACAATATATGAACATTTGGACATCTAAGACCAAGCTAAAATACTTCTACAGAAAATGGGTAAATTTAGTGAAAATAGCCGGCAGGGAGTTGTGGAATTTATTACAAGTGGCCGGCAGTCTAAGGGTTAATGGAAATTGTTTTTGGTTACAATTTCTCTTATTAAATGTGGCACATCTTATGTGAAGTGCAGTACAAAATTGTTCAGTTGTTCATGCAAAGACTTTCGTGTCACAGGTATACAATACAAAATTAAAAAGAAGTAGATTTGAATGATATATGAAAAAATACCTTTGTGCTGTCTCTTAACCCTCCTGTTACTGTATGCCAAAACCTGCCAAATTTGCACTGTGTAGTAAGCATAGGGCCCAAAGCATTAACCTGCCAATGCATGTCATAACACTTGTATAGTAAGTACATCCACATGCCAAAACCCTTTGGAGGGTTTGGAAAGGTATTGGCACTAAGTCATAAAGTAAAGCTAAGTAATCCTCAATAAAGTTCATCCAACTGTCAAAACCTTTCAGAAGGTGCTTGAGCTTACCTGTACATAAACAGTAATCCCTAAGATATACACATTCTATCAGTATATTACTTGCCATAGGGATTTTAAATGTGACTAACAGTAAACAGTTATGTACACAAACTATGTATAGGCCATTTGGTAGTTTACACCACACTTTCAAAACCTGCCAGTGTAGTGCATAGTGAAGCAATTACATAACCTTTCAAACCCTCCGCTGACAGAGTTTGAAAGGTGCAGTTTCACGCCAAAACTGCAATTTTATAGGAGGTTAAGTCACCACAACATAATTACCTAGGTAGGTTACCGAAAACAAGGATAACGTTTTAAAAACAAAAATATCAATGGTACAGTATGTCTGTTACAGTAGGAAAACAAAAACAAAACAAAATGCTTTTATACTGGTAAACATTTGGGGCATATTATTAGACCTTCACTCATAAACACAAAACAGTAGTTTTACAGTTTTGTTGTTGTTGAAAGCCAATAAGGCTCTAACACCCAGCTCGTCGTGGCATTGTCCCTACTTCTAACACCTTGCTCATATACCAGTACACATTTTTCCAAGAAGGTCCATGCACCTTGACATCGGTGGTGGTATCTGCAGTCAAGAACATAATGTGCCTTGTATAATGCCGTCAACTGATTTCATGATAGAGGGTCTACTTCAATTATTACTTTTTCTTTTTTGCATATGTGCAATTTTAGTGGGTTTTTTCTAGTAATTCTGTGTATGTGCCTTGTCTAAATATTTTGTACTTTATTTTATTGCTTGCTGTGTAGTAATTTCTCAGTGTATTTGTAAATTTTCCTCCCTGATTTAAATCTTCTACAATTTTTTTAAATGATAATTATTGTAACATTCTTGCAATTTGGCTTTTTGGCCACAAGATGAATGAAATATAATTCAATCATTCATTCAATTAGATGGCTAGGGCAATGCATTTTTTCACGATGACAAAGACCACTCGTTGGTTCTATCGAAGTACCAGAACATATGGCTGTGGTATTATCTATAACACAAAAATAGCATAAAGAAAGAAAGTGAGATTTTAAAAAATTGTTTTATGTTTTGGGGAGGTGGAATGTTGGGGAAGGAAAAGGTTGTGCTATAAATTAAGACCTAACGTGTATATTTTGAAACTATAGTGCCAACCTCAAACATGACCTCTGTGCATACAAACTGTGATATGAATACAACCGTGACATTTTGAGGCACACACTTTCTTATCTGAAGATTAATAATTTCCCCAAGGTACTTCAGAGATGAGGTAAAACTGAAGCAGCCACCTGCTTCGTTTCATTGCAAGGTTCACTTGAAATAAACCAGTGCAGTAACTAGGGGTATACACATGCTGTGTGAAGGAACACTTTGTTTTTGTCCTAGGGGCATTTTGGGGTGTCCATGTACCACTCTTGTGTTCAGTATGCAATATTTTAAGGTATGCATAGAAAAAGCATTGTGTATTTAGTTTTTGTGGCATTTTGGAGACTGCATGTATACAAGGGTTAAGGTTTTGTAACTAGTTACTTTAACATTACATGTGAACGTTAATTCATTATTAGTTTGCTTATTGATTTAACGTTGGATCAACTTTTATAGCATATAAATGTTGAAAGTTAGTGCTGTGAAAATTAAATATCGGGTTTAACCACTGTTAGATATAAGACATAAAAACAAAGGGGGCCACTTTGCTCGCCACGTTAGCAGTTTTTTCCAATGGTTATTTATTTAAGTACCTGAAACCGACCAAAAGTGTTTCAACATGTGAATGGACATGCAGGCTTATAATACTAGAACCATTTGAGTTGATTTATTTAATTTTTAAATTTTTAAATTTTTTACCTCAAATTTCCATAAAAAATTGGACGGAAAAGTTACCTCACTTTTCCGTCCATTTGTTGATGGAAATGTTAGTAATTAAAAAATAATAATAATAATCAACTCAAATTATCTTTTAGGTAAGCATGCATGTCTATTCAAATGTTGAAATTCTTTTTGGGTGGTTTCAGATATTTAAAATAAATTACAACCATTAGAAAAACTGCTAACTGACGGTAGGAAAATTTTGTTGTTTATGTCATAAATATTAACCCAGATAGCACATTAACGTTGAAACAATGTTGTATTAACGTTACATGCAAATGTAGTTTGCTCATTGATATTACATTCAATTAATGTGACGACGTGAACTTTTGCCCCAACGTCACATGCAAACATGCCCAGATAACACATGAATGTTGAAACGTTTTTAATGTTTGGCTTTAATGTTACAAATGTTAATTCAACGTTATACTTTGCTCATTGAAATTATGTTCAATCAACATTAGCACAGGAACAGTGAAATGGCATGATTTACTGAAAGTTATATGCTTTTAAAGAGTATCTAGGTCATGTTTGTGTAAAAAATAAAATCATAGTGAAAATGCTATGACAACACATGAATGTTGAAACATTTTATTAACATTTGCCCTTAATGTAACTTTAACATTATTTTAACGTTACATACAAATGTTAATTCAACATTACACGTATTTTGCTCATTGATATTAGCAACGTGAACGCGTTGAAACAACGTTGATGTTCAAAACGGGACATTCATTTCAAGTTGGTCATTTGAAAAAGTACTCTAATAGAACATTGAAACAAACATAGTTAAATGGTATAATTGTGGCATATACCTGGTGGCATATAAAAGGATGAAATAAAAAAAAATGATATTTCAAGTTGATCTTTTGGACCAAAAGTCTAGTAGAACAAAATCTTACTGAAATATTGTGATTTTACTCAAAGTAATGGTGCTTGTAGAAAGTGGAAATATCACTTTAACCACTAGATACAAATATTAAGGGATGGAGCCTCACATATGAATGCTTTACATTTGCAATGATTGTTTTAAGAAATACTGATCCTCAAAGGACATGTTTCTTATAAAAGAAACGAACAAACATGTTAGTGCAAATATCGCTTTAACCCTAACTCCCTAGACAACAAAAGCAGTTGGAGGATTTTGAAGGATTTTTATTGTTCAGTAACAATGCTTAGGGAGTTAGGGTTAACCATCACTGATATTACTAAATACACATAAACAAATTCATCAGTAAATATTATTTTAGATCATTATTTTAGATCATAGAGTAAACGACAACACTCTAAAAGATTCACACTAAACTCAATGGTTCAAATGCATAAATTCTTTTCCCAATTTATTGCAATGTTGTACTCCTGTAGTAATAACTGTACAGATAATACTGCAAACAATGTCGACCTATCATGTATTTATACCCAAATTATTGCAATTTTGTACTAGTCTACTAATATTTGTACAAATAATACTGCAAACAATTAATGTTAACTTATCATGTATTTACAGTACTGATGTCACACGTCTCAACAATATTTTTAAAATCATATTCTTAGTGTCTTGATCATCTACTAGTATATCAATCGGGGTGATTTTGACTAGCTAGGTGGCAGTAGACTTGGTAATTTTATTTCCCATTGTTCACGTTATTCTGAGCATAGTGCACATTGCATTCCGAACAATGGGAAACCTGGTTTAAAGTGTTCTGTTTTAGTGTGACTCATGCGCCATATGAAAGCCCGTAATGTGACTTCTAAAACCAATGACATCATTACCTCTGTAAATATTATTTTATGAACATTTTTAGTCTAATCTGCGAAGATTATGATGTAGTCGATATAAACTTTGGGTAGAATGTGGTACAATCCTTTGTCCTCAAACACAAAACCCTTTATCACGATAGCAATAAAGTGTTCTGTTGTCATTCAGCTTTTAATCCGTGGTGGTTTCGCTTGTAAGGGAAATTGCTGGACTGTACACATTGGTATGATTGCCGGTGACGACGTAGTGTTTGTACACATGGGTTGATTCTGCAATACGATGTTTCTTTGCGTTTGTTTGAATCATTTGAGAATCATTGCACATTTAATGGAAGGGCATTGACTTGATTCGTTACATACAAACTCTCAAACAATGAAATTTGTGTGTACAATGATTACAGTTCATGTTTTAAGTTTATTTCAATGTATCGTAACTTTATAAATACCAAAACAAAGAGCCCCTGTGTTCTTTTTGCGAACACTTCATTTACAACTAATATTGCAAACAATGTCAACTTATCATGTGTTTACAGTACTGATGTCGCACATCTCAATAAAATTTGTTATCATCTATATCAATGGGGTCTTTGAAACAGCAGACTTAGATGCTAATTTTTTTGAACAGTGAAAAAAACCCTGATCAGTTGCCAGCTAGCATCCTAAAGTCTCCCACTCAGGTTCTCATCTGAGGCTTGGGCGGTTCCAGCGGTACCGGTTCTACCCGATTTCAATTAAGAATCGGGCCGCGGTTCCACTCTTTAAAGAAACGGTACTCGCAAGAGTCAGTTCGAACCGAGTCCTTCAAATACCGGTTTCCAGAGCCGAGTCCCAGTCGGAGCCGGCTCCAGCAAAAAACCTGACTCTGAGGACCGACCGGATCCAATTTAAACACGCAGTTTTGAGGCCATCTCTGGAGCCTGGGGCGGCTCCCTTCAAAATACCTGATTTTCTTTGAGTGACCGACAAAATGTAACATCTAGACTTCACAAACTTGTGAAGGCGCCCACACGCATAACTTCAAGCAAACCGCAATGTCTGTGGATTCGTAGTATCATTGTTTGAGTTGTTTTATAAAGTGGCCCCATAACATGGATACTTTGGTTATAATGGATGTTCTTACAAATGTTGACAGCACGTGTCTTGAAGTGGAGGATCAAGGGGGCCCGTAATATGGATAAACCAGGACGAAGTTAACAGTCATGTTGCTTGTGTTCTTTGTGTACTTTCAATACAGCAAAACGACATGGACGGTGAAATGGGTGCCTTGTAGGGGTAGCAATTGCTTAATTGCTCCAACCCCCGTTTATAAATTGGCCCCATAACATGGATACTTTGGTTATAATGGAGATGTTCTTACAAATGTTGACAGCACGTGTCTTGAGAAGTGGAGTGATCAAGGGGGCCCCGTAATATGGATAAACTTGTGACGAAGTTAACAGTCATGTTGCTTGTGTTCTTTGTGTACTTTCAATACAGCAAAACGACATGGACGGTAGTACGGTACCTTGTAGGGGGTGGTGCAATTGCTTAATTGCTCCAACCCCTGTTTATAAATTGGCCCCATAACATGGATACTTTGGTTATGGAAATGTTGTTAAAAATGTTAACAGCACGTGTCTTGTGAAGTGGAATGATCAAGGTAGCCCCGTAATATGGATAATCTTGTGACGAACTTAGGCATGTTGCTAGTGTTCTTAATGTAATTTCAATAGGCATGGAGGGTAGTACGGTACTTGTGCATAGGGGTATAATTGCTTAATTGCTCCAACCCCTGAAGCATGTGCATGCAAAGCCATGGCATGTACTCGCATGGCTTGTAACGTTGTTTCATAACGTAGGATAATGGAAACAAATCTGTAACTTAGCTTAACGTTTCCAAAAGGTTCTTCAAGTTTCTGAAACATATTTTAAATTAAACATCATCACTGCATTTGCGGTTGAAAATTGAAACTTGTTCGCTTCGTTAGGGACACAACGGTTTGAATAGACCGTAGGGCCTATGTTTTATTATTTTCTGTAATCCTTATTTTTGTTGTTGAATCTCTTGAACTGATTCCGACTCGGAACCGAGTCTTTTTTGAGAACCAACCGGTTCCAAAATTGTGGAACCGCCCAAGTTTAGTCTCATCTAGCCACCTGTCCTGTACTCGGGTCCTGCATAAAATAAGTTTGGACGAGTTAGTACTACTTGGACCATCCTTTGCATTTATCCACATACAAATTGGGTCAAACGCAGTTAATGCATTGTAAGTTTATTTGAATATATCGTAACTTTCTTAATATTAACCTCCCTTACAAATTGATATAGAGGTCAAAATCAGTCAACTACCTGTTTTGACTGTTGACCCAAATATTACACACAAGGGGGAAATTTTTGACTGGTTTTACTGTCATTTTGACCACCCTCAACAATACCAGACAGTGCTTTTCTGGTCAAAAACACTTGACTCCCTATTTTGATCCTTGTAGTCGTAGGAGGGCTAAATGAAGAACTCGCGACACCAGTGCCCAATATTATCAATATATCCAAAACTCGTGTTCATTTTCATCAAACACTTAATCTCTAGTTTATAATTTCTTTTTACCAAATTCCTAGAATTTTGATAAAATATAGACATCAATTGACATGATAGCTTCTGTCAAAAGCCCACAATGGCAATTTAATTTTTTCCCCAGTTTTTTGAGATTGTAAGGTGGTTCTACAGTCATTAAGTTTAATTAAAGTTTAATTGTGTTTATAAAATAGTCGTTGAGGTCTTAGCAACCTAAAAATGTGTAAAAAGAAATAAAATCTGGCACATACACAAATTACCCTTTTAGCGACTTTTGGTTTCACCATGGCAACATCAGACATAACAGTCTTGCCATTGTAACCCTCCGATGAGGGAGATAGCCACTACTTTATCAAAACGCGGCACCCCTCCACTTTTCAGTGGCACCCCTATCCCCTAGGGTATTAATTATATTAAAATTGTTATCTCTGCATTCCCCATTGATTTTTTTTACATCCAAATGACTTCCACACATACATGTACCCTGCTATTGTCTAGAATTATTTTCAACCCCAGATGACAAGACGTTGGCATATCCCCTCTTTTCAGTGGCACCCTAATTTACCTACTGTAAAAAACAGTAGGGCTCACTTTCGCCGCAGGTTGTAATTATATTTAAAAAAAATTCTCTGCATTCCCCATTGACGTTTACATCCAAAATGACTTCCACATGCCCCCGTTATTGTCTAGTATTATTGTCAACCCCAGATGACACAACGGCTGTAAAGTGTATCTCTCAGTGTTGGAGCAAAGGCTTGATCCTCAAGCGCCAAGGCCAAGAGCCTCTAGTATAAAATTAATAATAATATAAAACATGTCACATCATAACGGAATCGCTTATAGTAAGAAAAAAAACTCACGCATAAATTTAAGACTGAGTAGAAGTTCAGGTTCGTGGATACCATTTAAATATAACAAAAAGAATGGTTTGCTTCCATACTGATGCACATTATTCTAAACCGAGTATAACAAAAGCTGGGGATCTAAGAACGGTTTTTTTTAACTGATGTTACCTCGTTATTATGTAACATGGAAGTAATTTTATTTTCTGGGCCATCATGGTTTTAGAAATATTAGCATTACCTAAAACAGACCAGGTATTATATCACCCAGAATTTGTCAAAAATCATGGACCAAAACCACTGAATGGCTTTTGAGGATTACTTCCAGCACCTGTATCAAAAGTTCAGAAAATCCAAAAATATGGAGACATGCTGGGGGGGGGAATTTAAAACGGACAAGGTCACAAGACCCGGGCAACTACCGTCAATAAGCCTACTGTGCATAATCTACAAAGTGATGGAGAGACTAATATGTACAATCGTATCCAACCCATTGTGGATCCTCAACTCCCCACCTGAGCAGGCCGCCTTTCCCAGACAGGACGCTGTACAACAGACCAATAACACTCCTCACAGAAGACAACTTCAAAAGGTATCAAGAACGGTGCTGTACTGGTCGATCTATCAGCGGCATATGACACGGTATGGCATAAAGGTCTTGCCCTAAAACTACACAAAATCATACCTGATAATACCTTAGTAAACTTTCTCATGACAATGATCACCTGCAGAAGCTTTTACAATGACGGTTGGCGAAGAAACCAGTGAAAAATGCTTCCTGAAAAACGGGATCCCGCAGGGCTCAGTGCTACTTCCGATTTAATTCAACATTTACACTGCTGACCTACCAACCACTGTCTCAAAGAATATATCTACGCAGATGACCAAAGCACTCCTAACCTCTGCCAAAACTTAACAAGCTTGAAAAACAATGGCAGCCCGATATGGAATCCCGGCCGTTACTTCAAAAACTGGAGACGACTAAACATCACCAAACTGTTTAGCAACCAGACTGGGCTAACTACAAAATCAAAGTCGTTTGCAATGGCACAAACCCATCCCGAAGGATGATTTCCCCAAGTATCTTGGTGTGCGCAAGTGAGCGCCGCACCAATACCTTGCCTTGGCGGCGTGCTGCTGGGTTGTGACTCCCATCTGCTTCATCAAACAAACGCCAAAAACCCACCACAACTCGACTGTCAAAACGAAAGGAAAACTGGGCACCAAACCGCGGGCGTGAATATGGCAAGAATCAGAATCCCGGGATATTTAACTACATTTTGCCACTGTTGGGTCAAACTTAACGGACCAAGAACTGGCCGATTTGGGACATAACATGCTCACATGGGACTAAGTGACAATAAAATGTACCTGTGGTCAAGATGACCAGACTGTACATCACATCGTTCATGACTGTATTATTTACAGATGTGATGGAAATTTAACTGAACTCGACCAGTCTGTATTAAACTGGATCCATAACCCAACCTTGTCATGTTAACTTTGGCGAACCATACGATAAATAAAATAAATAAAGGTCCAGCAGCACGAATCGAGATGATGTTCTATCTACCCCATATAACTGTATGCAAGTTAAGTATAATTATATCTCCCCTGGCCCCACAAGTACAAGTATACAAAAAATTATTATAGCTTTGTTTTGGGGGAAGCAGCAAAATGTACTATCATGGTAGCAAAATGTGATACTGTAAAAGTGAAAGTGTGTCAACACACAAATCTAGGGCGTTTTCCCTCCTCCATGGTAAAACATGACTAAATTAGATACTGCAGACTTTGCAGACGGCTGACTCCAAGTTGTATGTTTGTAGAAAAGCAAAATTTCAAACAAATTTACCTGAAAAATTCAAAAATCGATGGGCCTTGAAGAGCAATTAAGGCCCTAAAGTTGCAAGGCTTTGACCCTCAAGGCCAAGTCTTTTGCCGCTAAGGCCAAGGCCCTAAAATCAAGCCTTAAGGCCAAGGCTCAGCATCAAGGCACTACATCACTGGTATCTCTCTCCTGTATAACCTTGCAAACAGTAAACAGCCGTATACTTTATCTCTCCATCTTGTAACACAACCCAGACACTCTGTCTGGGATTATGCCTGGCACTGGCTGTCCAAGACATCAAACAACACAGCCAGATGCTGAACAGATGGTTCCACTTATCTAAAGGTTAGATCTGGGTAGGTCTTTATGTTTACACAATGAATGGTAGATTTTGTGCACAAACATATGGCAGCAATTTCTTTTCCAGCCCAGAAAAAAAAAACTACACAGCTCTGGGAACTGACACCCCTTCTAAGATATGTGGAATGGTCCACCTTAGGATATCAATGACTCCCAGGCATCTGTGGCTTTTTATTCTGGGAAAAACAATGAAATAAATAACTTCTGCCACTCGCGAGTGGCACGCTATCTCACCGGAGGGTATTAAATTAAATGTAATACATATTCTAATGTTTGTATTTTGTATGAAGAAGAATAAATCACTTGGCCAGCATGTTTAATAAAACCTTCGATATGCCTGGAGAATAAATACATTCATTCCAACGAGAAGGATTGACAGATCTACTGTTAATTTATGCCGAGTTCATAAACCATCAAAAGGATTCTTGCTGGAAACCGCCGTACCAAAATTTTTGAGGAAAATAATGTGATAACGCTGAAGATACATGTATCTGTAGACAGAACTTTTGTAGAAAAACAGTTTAAAACTAGAGATTCAGAGTTTGTCTTGACACAAACTCTACATGTACATGTAGGTGTTCGGGAGGAAGTAGATTGTTTAAAATATTAAACTTTGACTTCCGGTGTGGACAGGAACTAAAGGTCAAATTGGGGTCACCTTTGTGTGAAATTATTTTGACAATTAACGATCTGTACAATGGTGCAAAGATTGAAGTTACTCTTGTGGATAATTTTTTGTAATAGTAAACTTTGACTTCCGGTTTGAACAGGAAGTAATGGTCAAATGGGGTCACTCTTTTGTAAATATTTTTGACAATTAACGATCAGTACAATGGTGCAAAAATGTAATTTACCTCTTGTCGTTGCTGAGATATGTTTTTTAATATTAAACTTTGACTTCCGGTTTGGACAGGACGAAGGTCAAAGTGGGGTCATGTTTGTAAACATTTTTGACAATTAACAATCTGTACAATAGTGCAAAAATGTGAATTTACCTCTTGTGGTTGCTGAGATATGATTATTAAAATATTAAACTTTGACTTCCGGTTTGGACAGGAAGTAAGGTCAAATTAGTCACCTTTGTAAATATTTTTCCTCAATTAACAATCTATACAATGGTACAAAAATTGTGAATTTACCTTTTGTGGTTGTTGAGATATGATTTTTTTAAATATTAAACTTTGATTTATTGTAATTCGATATCTGATGACCTAATCATGACGTCACAAATTATGTTTCATCTACGTGTTATGTTCTAAGTATATGCCAAGTTTCAAGTTCATATGAAGTGTGCAAGTATGTGTTTTTTTGTAGACAATCGATCCGGAAAAGGAGAAGAAAAAAAAAAGAAAAAAAACCGAACAAAAACAATAGGTGCTCGCGCTGTAGCTCGAACACCTAATGAATACAGGAATAAACAGTTCTACGAGGACAGCACAGCACAGTTCTTTATAACCGTTTAGCATCATAAATGTAAGTAGTGCTAACTAAGTAATGGCCGGCGCGTAATCTAGGAACAAACACGGGCGCAATCTGGGGAAAAATGCAGATAGCGGGCAAGGAACATTATTATGGTTTCGGCAAGCGGTTGCCAATCGCGCATCGGAGATTGGACTTGAAAATGCCCCTGGTGAATTCCAGCCGTAGTGATTGGCTGAAAAATCAGACGTGGCGGGCCATGGCGGGACGTCGCATTTTAAAACATCCAGGACATTTGAAGCCACAAAAACCACCAAAAATAGGGTCGATTTGTTAACAAGTTTGGCGAAGATACTATGAAGATATAATAATAATAATAACTAGAGATTCAGAGTTTGTCTCGACACAAACTCAAGGTGTTCGGGAGGATGTAAGGTCAAATTGGGGTCAACTTTGTTTAAATATTTTGTGACAATTAACGATCTGTACAATGGAGCAAAAAAATTTAATTTACCTCTTGTGGTTGCTGAGATGATTTTTTGAAATATTAAACTTTGACTTCCGGTTTGGACAGGAAGTAAGGTCAAATTGGGGTCATCTTTTTTGTAAATATATTTTTATTGACAATTAGCGATCTGTACAATGGCAGTACAAAAATTGTGAATTTACCTCTCTGTGGTTGTTGAGATATGATTTTTTTTTAAATATTAAATGCTTGACTTCCGGTTTGGACAGGAAGTAAGGTCAAATTGGTGTCATCTTTTGTAAATATCTTTTGACAATTAACGGTCTGTACAATGGTATAAAAATTGTGAATTTACCTGTTTTGGTTGTTGAGATATGATTTTTAAAATATGAAACTTTGACTTCCGGTTTTGGACAGGATAGTCAGGTCAATTAGGGTCACTCTTTTTGTGTAGATATTTTTTGACAATTAACAGTCTATACAATGGTACAAAAATGTCAATCTTCTACCTCTTGGTGGTTGTTGAGATATGATTTTTTAATATTAAACTTTGACTTCCGGTTTGGACAGGAAGTAAGGTCAAATTGGGGTCACTCTTTTGTAAAGTATTTATTGACAATTAACGATTCAGCATGCAATGGTACAAAATTGTGAATTTACCTCTTGTAGTTGTTGAGATATGATTTTTTTAAATATGTAAACTTTGATCTTCGTTTGGACAGGAAGTAAGGTCAAATTAGATCACCTTTATGTAAAATATTTTTCGACAATTAAACAATCTATACAATGGATACAAAAAATGTCAATTTCACCTCTTTTGTGGTTACATGGAGATATGATTTTGTTAAATTGATTAAACTTTGACTCCGGTTTGGACAGGAAGTAAGGTCAGAATTGGGGTCACCTTTGTGTAAATATTTTTGACAATTAACAATCCTGTACAATGATACAAAAATGTCAATTTACCCTCCTTGGTGGGTTGTGGAGATATGATTTTTTAAACATTAAACTTTGCACTTCCGGTTTGGACAGGAAGTAAGGTCAAATTAAGTCACCTTTGTGTAAATATTTTTGACAATTAACAATCTATACAATGATACAAAAAATGTAAATTTACACCTCTTGTGGTTGTGGAGATATGATTTTTTAAACATTAAACTTTGACTTCCGGTTTGGACAGGAAGTAAGGTCAAATTGGGGTCACCTTTAGTATAATATTTTTGACAATTAAACAATCTGTACAATGGTGCAAAACTGTCAATTTACCTGTTGTTGAGATATGATTTTACGTGCATACATAATTAGTACCCACCAGAGCTGATTTACATTC
The DNA here is from genome assembly GCA_029582265.1 of Zoroaster sp. YZ-2022. NCBI lineage: Eukaryota > Metazoa > Echinodermata > Asteroidea > Forcipulatida > Zoroasteridae > Zoroaster > Zoroaster sp. YZ-2022. Next base: position 7,133,867 of record CM055823.1, read on the forward strand.
ACCAAATTACGTGGCATACATAATTAGCACGACCAGAGCTGATTTACATTCACCAACAGAGGGCGCAATTCTTTTTAGCGTTGAAAAAGCTTCGTAAGTGGTAGATCTTTTCTTATTTGCAAGCGTAATCAAAACGCTTTAACTAATAAAAGAAATCCATTGACATCGAAATTGATATCTGATGACCTAATAATGACGTTACAAATTATGTTTCCATCTACGTGTTATGTTCCACAGAAAGTATGTGCCACGCTTCAAGTTCATATGAAGTTTGCAAGTATGTTTTTTGTAGACAATCGATCCGGAAAAGTGAGAAGAAAAGAAAAAAAAAAAAAAGCGAACAAAAACAATAGGTGTTTACACCATACAGTAGCTCGAACACCTAACTCAGATATAAGTTTTGTCTAGCAACAAAAAACAAAGTGTTCAAGTTGAAGTTAAAATAGGTTACGCCATCAATTCAAGTGTTGGAGAAGTCAAATGTTAACGTCTGTTGAAGTTCTCATGAGAAGTTTATTTGAGATACAATACAATACCTTGAATTTAGAAATTATTTTAATGTTAAACTCTGCAACTTCCGGTTTGGGACAGATGGTAAGAGGTCACAATTGGGGTCATGTTTTTGTAAATACTTTTGACAATTAACTATCCTGTACAATGGTTGCAAAAACTTTGTGAATTTCAGCCTCTCTGTGGTTGTTGAGATATGATTTTTTTAAATATTAAACTTTCATCTCGGTTTGGACAGGAAGTAAGGGTCAGAATTGGGTATAAATATATTTTGACAATTAACGATTCTAGTACAATGAATTACAAAATTTTTAATTTACTCTTGTGGTTGTTGAGATATGATTTTTTAATATTAAACTTTGACTTCCAGTTTGGAGACAGGAAGTAAGGTCAAATTGGGGTCTGTTGCCTTTTTGTAAATATTTTTTGACAATTAACAATCTGTACAATGGCGCGAAAACTGAATTTTCACTCTGTTGTGGTTGTTGAGAATATGATTTTTTTTTAAATATTAAACTTTGTCTTCCGGTTTTGAGCCAGGAAGTAAGGTCAAATTAAGTCACCTTTGTGTAAATATTTTGACACCATGTAACAATCTATACAATGATACAAAATGTCAATGTTATCCATCTTGTGGGTTGTGGAGATGATTTTTAAACTTTGACTTCCGGTTTGGACAGGGGAAGTAAGGTCAATTATTCAATGGGGTCCCTTTTGTGTAAATATTTTTTGACACTAATAATCTCATGCCAATGATACAAAAAAATTTCGAATTTACCCTCTTGTGGTTGTGGAGATATGATTTTTTAAACATTAAACTTTTTGGACTCCGGTTTGGACAGGAAGTAGCACAAATTGGGGTCATCTTTGTGTAAATAATTTTT
>CM055823.1:7135760-7385760 GCA_029582265.1 Zoroaster sp. YZ-2022
TACATGTATGCACACAATAATGAATGAACATTGTAATGACCAGCGAACGGGCTCTTCCAAGTTGGAAGCTATGCCGTCAGAAAAATCCAATGAAATCTTGCGATTCATGTGTACTTACCGAAAAGAAATGAAGAGCTTCTCGTACACACTGTATTAATCTATCTACACAGTCTGGATCAGTTGGCTGAAACAAAGTAAAGTTCGTTAAAACATAAACACAGATGATGTCATCGCTAAAACATACCGCTTCACTGCTAGGCTGGTCAGCTAAAAGTAGTTATATCAGATTACAATACAACATTAACCCTCCTACTGATAGACCATTTGAAACCATTCAAAATTTCCACTTTCAAAAATGCCCATTGGTTTTGTACACACATGGTGATACCATTTGAACAGTGTTGGTAGCAAGCTTTACTACCATTCAAATGGTCCATTGATTCACCACTTAGAAGTATCCAAACAAGGTTTTGTATTAGCTGTACTACCATTTGGAAAGATCCAAATAAGGTTTTGTATTAGCTGACCTACCATTCAAAACCATTTGGGGAATCAATACTGTACACAGTTATTTCACCCTTCAAAACCACAAAAGCGAATGGTTTCAAATGGTGCATCAACTTGTATGAAAAAGGTACCAGAAGTAGGAGGGTTAATTTATTCTCTAAATAATATTTTACAAATTTTGTCCTTCCTAGAAAACCCATGATTGCTAAGATTCTAGTCAATAGAGCCAGGATTTGCAACAACCTCACTCAAATATTGCTTTAAATTCATGTAACGACGACCACTGGGCACAGCCATGTTGGTTATGTAGAGCGCCACTTAGGATCATACAACTCACTGCCCAACCATTCAATTGCCTGGCTGACTGTTCCAGCGGCCGACAAACCATTCAATTGGCTGACATCACTGGCTGGCTTCTCATCAGACTGGCAGGCCAACCATTCAATTGGTTGGCAAACCCTTTAATAGTCTGGTCAATCATAGATCTGTCTGGTTTATTAACCCTCCTACTATTGCTGCACTTTAGTGCCAAGTTGCTACAGAGGTCAAAATCAGTAAACTGCCCGTTCTGACGGTTGGCACAAATGTGCACACAGGGGCATTGACTGGATTTTACTGTCATTTTGACCACCCTGAACAACACCAGACAATGCTTTTACCAGTCAAAAACCATTGACTCATTTTAACCTGTAAATGTACTTACTACACGTAAGGTTTGACAGTGTTTGACTAGTATATCAACATTTTGACAGATTTTGACCCTTGTAGTATTGGGAGGGTTAAACAATTCATTGGCCAACCATTCAATTGACCAACCAACAATTCAAAAAGCTTACTAGCCGTTCAACAAGCTGACCAACAGTTCTATTGGCTGGCCAATACATCTGGCCAACCAACCAATCAACGAGTTTGCCAGCCAAACTGTTGGTTCGGAGGTAAAGCATCCACTCATTATAAAGTACCAACCTGGAATGGTGCCTCCAAATCTGCTTGCTCAGCGACCAACTCCACCATTTGTTGTCTGCCACTCAGTGTCTGCATTGCTGGCATTCTTGATAACAATTGCATGAAGATTACAAATTCCTCACCTGTCACATCTGCTAACACCTGTCATGAACAAAAGAACACTATGAATGACACCTGTCATGAACAAAAGGAGTACACTATGAATAACAAGGACACCTGTCATGAACAAAAATGACACCTGTCATGAACAAAAGGAGTACACTATGAATAACAATGACACCTGTCATGAACAAAAGAGTACACTATGAATAACAAGGACATCTGTCATGAACAAAAGAGTACACTATGAATAACAATGACACCTGTCATGAACAAAAGGAGTACACTATGAATAACAATGACACCTGTCATGAACAAAAGGAGTACACAATGAATAACACCTGCCATGAATGAACATGTGAACTTAAAGGGAAGGACCAACATCGGTCATTGCCCAATTACAAAATGACTGAATCCAAAAGGTAACTTGATGAGAAGGTCGTAAAAGGCTTTTTAAAGAACACACCAAATTATATGCACTTTTTCAAAAATGAAAACTGCTTGCTCCAAGCGTATTAAGAATGTTAAATGCTGTTTCACACTTTTAACAGACTTAGACTCTGCATTGAGCTTGTACTTTCATAGGCTGGTTGTTTAACTGTAACTATCCCAAATCCTCCAAAAACCTTCCGGTTTTGATGGATTCAGTATTCCGCAGTAGGCCTATAGCACAGTGATTAGAGCATGTAGCGATGTGTACCAAATCCATCAAACTCCACCGGCTGCTTTTGTTGGATTCAGTACTCCACAGTATAGCCCAGTGAATAGAGCATGTAGCCATGTGTACCAAATCCATCAAACTCCACCGGCTGCTTTTGTTGGATTCAGTACTCCACAGTATAGCCCAGTGAATAGAGCATGTACCGTGTGTACCAAATCCATCAAACTCCACCGGCTGCTTTTGTTGGATTCAGTATTCCGCAGTATAGCCCAGCGAATCGACCATGTAGTAGCCATGTGTATCAAATCCATCAAACTCCACCGGCTGCTTTTGTTGGATTCAGTGCTCCACAGTATAGCCCAGTGAATAGAGCATGTAGCCATGTGTACCAAATCTATCAAACTCCACCGGCTGCTTTTGTTGGATTCAGTACTCCACAGTATAGCCCAGTGAATAGAGCATGTAGCCATGTGTACCAAATCCATCAAACTCCACCGGCTGCTTTTGTTGGATTCAGTGCTCCACAGTATAGCCCAGTGAATAGAGCATGTAGCCATGTGTACCAAATCTATCAAACTCCACCGGCTGCTTTTGTTGGATTCAGTACTCCACAGTATAGCCCAGCGAATAGAGTATGTAGCCATGTGTACCAAATCCATCAAACTCCACCGGCTGCTTTTGTTGGATTCAGGACTGTGTCTAGCCAAGCCATGGATGCTTTGCATTTGCCACTGTACCAATTCCATCAAACTCCACCGGCTGCTTTTGTTGGATTCAGGACTGTGTATAGCCAAGCCATGGATGCTTTGCATTTGCCACTGTACCAAATCCATCAAAGTCCAACAATTCGGGTACCTTTTCACTGCATGTTGATGGATTTTTGGAGGATTTGGGATGGTTTCTAGCCAAAATATCTAGGGGGGTTAGAGTTAATGGATATCTTATATCAAAGAGAGTAAGCATAACCAAAGAAGTGGTTTTGGCAACATTAACCAATGTTCCCTTAACCATAACCATAACAAGATGCAACAAAAGTTAAAAGATTGCATTTTCAGGCATTTCACAGACACCTGCGGAATGCAACACAATACACCAACAGAAAAGTGTGCAGCCTGCTCAATGCAACAAGATCTACCAGCTAGAACAATGGTTCTTTTGTTCTCCGATGAGGGCAACAAGATGCAACAGGCATGTCACAGACTGAATGCAACGCAATACACCAACAGAAAAGTGTGCAGGGCTGCTCAATGCAACAAGACCCACCAGCTAGAACAATGATTCTTTTGTTCTCCGCTGAGGGCAACAAGATGCAACAACTGTTTACATTTGTTGCATCTTGTTGAGCATTGAGCATGGTTAGCGTTAAGAACACGGCTTATGATTTTCAGAAAGAGAACCCACCTCCTTTGTTTTTTCAATGATGAACTCCTCGACCTCCTTGGGAAGTGTGTCTGACATGCCCAGCTTAAGACGGCTATTTATAAACTTGATGGCTCTCTCTCTCACCGTGTCTTCGCCAGATAGGATTTGACTAAAAAGACCTCCCAGTGTCCCTGTGTGATATAGAAAATTTGTAAATTTAATAACCTTCCTACACATGGAGGCCACTCCGATCCACTAAATTCTGTTCTTTAGCAACCTTCAGTACATACAAGTACAAGCCTGCTGTCCTTTCCAAGTAATCTTACAAAATCAACTGTGTGTCACCCAAGGCCACTGTAAATGTTTGAACATATTAGTATGGCCTACAATGCATCGACGGGAGACCACTTTACCCTGTAATCTCAGTGGTGTGACAGTGCACAGAAGGGTAACCATAGGAGGCCACTGGCAACAGCTACTGGCTTGGAGTGGCCTGAATGGGTTGTTTCAAAAATTAATAATAATAATAATGCTAATAATAATGTGGACTTATATAGCGCACGTATCCACCAAACTGGTGCTCAATGCGCATTACGTTATTACCCCTGCTCATCAGGCTCATAAATCATTCCTGAAACCATCTCAGCTCCCTGGGGAGTATACAGCTCAATTGCTGCCATTACAGCGCTTATAGGGCTAATCAAACACAACAACCAACTATGCCCTCACAGGTACCCATTTACCCCTGGGTGGAGAGAAGCAATTATGGTAAAGTGTCTTGCTCAAGGACACAAGCACCATGGTCGCGGTTGGGACTGCACTGATTGTAGGAGGGATAATATTAATACCCAAATACTTGATTTGTAATGTAAAACCAACTTCTTTGTATAAAGCACGATGTAAATATGATTTGTTCAACTTGGCATTAGGCAAAAAAAAAATTATTTGGTTTCTGATCGCTGTGCAGACCAGAAATCAGAGACTTAACCCTCCTGTAGGTTTAACAATCAAAGACACTCAAAATTTGTATGTAACTCCCAACCCATTGACTTTGTGCAGTGCACTCAAATAAATGCAAGGACATGTGGCTATGGTAGGAGGTCAAACCAAAACCACTCGACTGTAACTTATGCAGTACATACACAGCTCTGTGTGACTCTGCATATAACTTGTAAGACATACACAAGTGTGTTTGACTTTGCCACTATCTCCAGCACTCTTATACACATGTGTGAACAATTGGCAATGCAACCAAAAATACTCAAGTGACTGTCTGTGGGTGCGGTGCTTACTGGGCCAAATTTCAGCCTGGGCATAGGAGGGTTAATACACATTTGTATGCATGTTAACATCACTGTTATACCCTACATGTATGTGACTGCAACCATTAATCCTCCTACTATATAGCTGCACTTTAGTGGGAAGTAGCTATACAGGTCAAAAATCTGTCAACTGCCCATTTTGACCGTTGACCCAAATGTGCACACAGAGGCATTTTGACTGCTTTTTATACCTTGGCAAGTATATCAAATTATTTTTGACTGATTTTGACCCTTGTAGTAGGAGGGTTAAAAATCAGTCAAAATGTTGATATACTTGCCAAGGTATATCTAGTGCACTTAAAAGTCGAACACTGTCGAAACCTTAGGTGTTGTAAGCACATTTAAAGGTCAAAATGAGTTGACCGTTCTTGACTGGTAAAAGCATTATCTTGTACTGTTGAGGGTGGTCAAAATGACAGTCAAAACCAATCAAAAATATCCCCATGTGTGCACAGTTGGTTCAATAGTCAAAAACAGACAGTTGACCGACTTTAATAATAAATAATAATGTGTGGATTTATATAGCGCACGTATCCACCAACTAAGTGGTGCTCAAGGCGCATTATATTATTATCCCTGCTCATAAGGCTCATAAATCATTCCTGAAACCATCTCAGCTCCCTGGGGAGTATACAGCTCAATTGCTGCCATTTCTAGCGCATATAGAGCAAACCAACTCTGCCTTCACAGGTACCCATTTAACCCCTGGGTGGAGAGAAGCAATTATGGTTAAGTGTCTTGCTCAAGAACACAAGTGTCACGGCCGGGATTCGAACCCACATTCTGCTGCTAACACCAGAACTTGAGTCCAGTAAGCTAGACCGCTCGGCCACGACACTCCACTTGCCACAAATATTCAGCTCCAGTAGGGTTAAAACTGATAATTTTATCAATCATTCACAAAAGCATATTTGTCTGAATAACTTTTCATTTTTGAGAGTAGTGATGTAATTTCCAGCTCATTGGTCTTGGGAAAATATTTGCAGTTGGATTCCCCCACTAAACTCGGTCCTCTCAGGGAGGCAGGAAAGACCGAGTATACTCACCTTTCATGTCGATTTTGAAAAGTGATATCAGGGAGATATTGACTATGTTGACCTCATGGGGGTCATCTGACTGGAGCAGCTGGGTCAGCACGTCAGCGATGCGTAGCAGGTGGTCTGTGTTTTCTTTACACAGGTTGGGTAGCTCCTTGATAGCTGAACGGCGAATCTGCAATATGTAAAATTTTTACAAGTTAATAATTTTGTTTTTCCTTTATTAACCCTCCTACTGATAGACCATTTGAAACCATTCAAAATTTCCACTTTCAAAAATGCCCATTGGTTTTGTACACACATGGTGATACCATTTGAACAGTGTTGGAAGCAAGCTTTACTACCATTCAAATCCATTCAAATGCATAGAGGGTCCATTGATTTACCACTTAGAAGTATCCAAACAAGGTTTTGTATTAGCTGTACTACCATTTGGAAAGATCCAAACAAGGTTTTGTATTAGCTGACCTACCATTCAAAACCATTTGGGGAATCAATACTGTACACAGTTATTTCACCATTCAAAACCACAAAAGCGAATGGTTTCAAATGGTGCATCAACTTGTATGAAAAAGGTACCAAAAGTAGGAGGGTTAAAATATCCTGTTAGGATCCAAACAAGAGTTAAGTAAGTAGAATTTTGAAATACCATTTAAAACCACTATACACACAACCACCAAATGATCACAGGTTTACACAAAACTTATTTGAAATATATAGATCTGTTTCCAAGGTAGAAGGCAGGATTTGGAAATAAGACGTCCAAATTTGTAATTCTTCAGTGTCCAAATGATTTATGCGACAACAGTTAAAATCTGTTGGAGCTTGTTGAAGTGAGCAGAGAAAAAAAGATCTTCTGTTATTCATTATATATTGACCAGGCTTCAAACTCATTGAGCAGGGTGTCTAGCCAGTTATTGAAGGGGGTTAGGGCAGCTTCACACTTGGACAACTGATGGATGTTATTGCATTGAGCAGGGTGTCTAGCCAGTTTAATACAGAATAGGCGTTAGGGTAAGCAAACGTGCTGACCATGCCCTATCGCCACCAACCCATATTGTACTTACCATGCAGTCATCATCCTCACACAAATCCAGTTGTGCATTGATGGCCGTGTCGGCCAGCTCTCCAAAGAACTTGAAGAACCGTGGAATGAACTGGGCTGCCAGCTTCTTCTCACTGGGGCCAGCCGTAATGCCGCTCAGGATTGAACGGTACTCTTCCTGGTGCTACATGTATGGGTGGTGGGGAGAAATAAATATGACAGACATTAGGTCACCAAAAAGGATGGTCATCTTTCAAATGCAATGCTTGAGTTAATTACTAACATAGGAATATAGCAGTCGCCCAGGTATAATTCTCAATTTACTAACTACTCAAAATTCAAGAACTGACAAGATTGCTTTTCAAAATTACCATATTAACTTTAATTTGAGTCAATTGGTAGGCGTGCCAAGTTGTACTTTTGCTATCTCGTACTTTTGTCAACTCGTACTCTTGCCAACTTGTACATGTACTTACGCAAAAACATACTTATGGGACGTCAACTCATACACATGCCAGCTTGAATTTAAATTGATACTGAATTCATTAAACAACTTAATTACAGTTGATCGGACAAGAGGAATATTATTTGGTTAGAAAATTTTTCAAAAGACTTAATTAAATGTTAAAATTAAACCTGACGAGAATATTTTTTTGGATCTTTTATTTTTTGTGATTTTTATCATCAGTACAACTGTTTAGTAGGACTGTTTGGTTGTTTTCATCAAGGGAAAAGGGGGTAAATACTAATTTTATTTAAAAACTTAATTGGTTGCCCCGAAAACGACAATTTGTCTGGTTTGATTGACAGGCATGAAAATGATCTCTAAGAATGAAAACTCGGTGGTTATCTGTAATTCAACTTTGTTGTTAAGTTCTTTCAGGTACACCATGTATTAATCTCTTCTTGAAAGAAGTGATGGCTCTGAGAAGAGCCATTGTCTCTTATAAACATATTTATAACTTTATTTTTGAGTTTTCAGTGCATTTAGAACATGTTGTTGTCAGTTGTCGTGAGTTGTCGGTTTTTAGTTGTCCGCTAGTTGGAAAGAATGTCGTATCCAACTGCCACTTTTTTATTGTTTTTTTTTTTTTTTAATTCTGCAACCATTAGCCAGTTAAGAAGTGATTTTATCTATTTTTTAGGGTATAGAAAGCAAAAACTATCTTTAAATAATATCTTCTAAGGTTTTCAAAAGTTACGGGTAAACACGACACACCAAAATTCCATTTTCTTCTATTTCTAATATACAAGTACAAGTTGGTTGGAGTACGAGTTGGTTGGGATACGAGTTGGTTGGGGTACGAGTTAACTCGAATTCATCGTATACAAATGGCGGAGCCAGAGTAGAATGCAGGGCCAAATTTTCAACACCTTTTTTCCCTTTTTCTGAATTTGACCTAGGAACCGCAGTTGTGTATTTTTAATTCAAATTATGTAAATTTATAAGTAAACTTCGGTGTGACCCTGCATTCTATAGTTGTACATGTAGGGGCCTACCTCATTCCTCGAGTTACACGTATGACAACGCCAACGGTAGAGTTAAGGGTCGAGTTGTCTCAACAGTCGAGTTATCACGTAAATTCAGTTTTTATTTATTTATTTTTTCTCATGGCAATATCAGTGATCACAAACGTTTCACCCATTATTAAATATATATTCTTACCTCTCCTGCCTTATCACCAGCATCTGCAAGTACCCCATAGTCCTTGTAAAGCTGTTCAACGGTAACCATGTTTAAATGCTGTTAATCGTACCGCTTATCAGCCAAAATACTTCCACCAGGGTTTTGAGATTCACGCTGATATGGACGCCGCGTGGAATTCAGTCTGCCACAAGGGGGCGCTATACAACAAACGTAGCCTAGAACAGTAGACGCGCACATCAGTCGACTGGCAGTTACATGTCCAAGGTCCGATCAACGGCCGGGGGTGGGGGGGGGGGGCTGTGATGCAGATGAGCACACTGCGTTATAAACCCATTCCGTATAGAAATAATTGGTCTACGTACAGTTCTTTGAAGTTTAGCCTATTATACTATTGCATGTGAATATTATTTTAAAAACATACAAAAATATCGCAGCCAGAGGGGGGGGGGGGGGCTGGGTATTTCTGGCTACGCATGTGGATGTGGGAGTGCATCTTTAAAGGCCTAGTTGTGTAATAATATGTTTTAAAACCGTCATGTAATTTAATGCCTAATAACTATAAGATACTGACTTAATGGATAACATCAGAAGTCTTGTATCTACACAAAATAATCATAATGCACTTCCAATAGAAGCATAGTACAAGGCAAGCAGTCATAATTTTATTACTTTTCTTACGCTATAACACTTTCCATTATAGGCATACATTAAATTAGGCCTAGGCGGGCGCGAATAGTGAAATTTACTATTCTATTAATGGCGCAGAAACATTTCGCGAATATTCGACTCTTCGCGAATAGTTGGCAAAATGTTTCCCGCGGTTTATAAGCACGTGCCCATAGTTGCAGGTATTCGTGCTAGCCCGATTAATCGAATAGTTCAAAATCCGCGAATAATTATGAGTACTATTAGCAGCAACTATTCGCAAATATTCGAATAATCGAACTATTCGCCCAGTCGTACATTAAAGTACAACATTGGTATTTGGTGACGTACGCTTTGGTTTCAAGAAATAATATCATAAACCTAACCTGCACAATCATAATGGTTATTCGTCATTTCCTTTCGAACCTGTGAACTGTTTCCCAAGCACAATGGGTTATTTTTTATATTATATTTACTGTTCTTTTAAGATGATAAAACTTTAGACGGATTAGTTTGTCAGGAGATGATTGATAATATTCAACTTTTATTTTTAAAATTGTTTTAACGAAAACAATCTTTAATTTGATTATCTATTAATTACCTATGCTGTACCTTCCATTAAAAGAACCTTCATAAATACGATTAAAATAATTTGAAAGTTTGCAAAAACTTTAAATACAATTTAGGTTTCAGTACATACTGAACAACATAATTGGATTAAAGAAAAACTATCGGTCGATTTATTTCTCCATTAATAATAATAATAATAATGTGTGGACTTATATAGCGCACGTATCCACCAACTGAGTGGTGGTGCTCAAGGCGCATTATATTATTACCCCTGCTCGTAAGGCTCATAAATCATTCCTGAAACCATCTCAGCTCCCTGGGGAGTATACAGCTCAATTGCTGCCATTACAGCGCATATAGGGCTAATCAACAAACTCTGCCCTCACAGGTACCCATTTAACCCCTGGGTGGAGAGAAGCATTTATGGTTAAGTGTCTTGCTCAAGGAAACAAGTGTCATGTCACGGCCGGGTTTTGAACCCACATTCTGCTACTAACACCAGAACTTGAGTCCGGTAAGCTAGACCGCTCGGCCACTACACTCGCCATTGGAACACTATTAATCTTTCACAGCGGCTAGCCAGGACTTTTTCAGTAGAGGGGTCAAGGCGGGGATTGTTTTTCAGTGGGGGCCCAGGGGTATGGGTTTTTCCCTTTTCTTTTTCTTTTCTTTTTTTGGGGCACTATCGGGATTTTCAATATGTTACAATAAAAACAATAATATTATATACTACTTGAAACCGTTTATGCATAGAGTCACCTCGCTCTTGGTGTATAAATACATAACATTGTGCAGTAATTCCATTACAACTCTAAACAGTCTCCTGATGTGGATGACGTTTAAAGAGAAAGTACAACATTAATAATTGGAAACGAAGTAAATCATCAAACTAACCTGTGAAAATTTCACCACGATGTGTTCACGTTCCTGAGAAAACAACGCAAAACTGTTAGTTGTTTTGATGTTTAAAAATATTTATACCAACTTTATACCAAGTTATTTAGGTTTCGTACAGATGCTGGGCCCTGCCGAAACAGCCTCTTCAAGTGGGGTTACGTCTCTTCCCCACTGCGACTGCGGTGAGCCCCAGACCATGAGCCACGTCGTAGAAGACTGCCCTCTAACACGTCTTGAGGGTGGAATCGCGATGACACTGCCAAGGAGTGGCTATCGGAAAACCTGCAAACCTTCGCTCGGAGATGAAGCATAATATACGACAACAACAACCAGTTCTTTTCAGAACTAATTACTACTCAATTGAGCATTTCACATGGTGTCACCGCAATTAGTCCTACTTATCCTCCTCACCATGCAAAGCTACAAGTTTTACCTAACAACAACCAAGTAATTTGATAATCTGGTAATAATATTAATAAATAATATTACCAATGTTGTACCTTCCCTTACCTTAATAAATACAACTGAACATTGAACAATTTGCTGAAACTTTCCTACAATTTATGTTTAATACATAATAAGCAGCATATGGGTTTATTACTTACCTGAAGCTATAGACGATGTGACCAAAGACAACACATGCTTTACACAAGAGCTCCAAAGGTCAAACTGCGCCGGGCTCAAAATGTACACTGGTCTATGACAAGAAACCATCAAATCTGATATTTTGAGATATCAGCAGAACATTTTATTTTTTAATAAGGCATTAACATTACATCTCATTCATCTGAAAATTAAACAAATTCTTGACGTAGGCCTATCGGTGGAGAAGTACAAAATGTACAAACTCCTGCCGAGCAGGAAATCACCCTGGTACTCTAAGGGTCATGCAAAGTGTAAACAAGTCACATGGTCTATAGGCTTCACTTTTATTAAACCGCTTGTTTCTTTTGACTGACTTACAAATTATCTATAAAGCTGGTTAACCACACTGTAAAAACGTTGGGCAACATGGGGTTGGGTAAGGTTATTTCTCCCAGAATTGGTCAGTATTTACCACAACTGTTCACATATTTGGGCAATAAATTATCCAACATTTGGCAAAGGTAAACCAACTGTATAACCTGTTGATATGTTGACCAGTGTTGGGCAACATATCAACAGTGTTTGCCCAATATTTCTTACGGTGCATGAAACACGTAATTTTATTAAAATAAATAATTATAGAACACTATAATTATAAAATACAATACACCATAAAATACAACCTTATGTTTGAAAAAAGTGCAAAATGTTAACCATGAGTTATAGAGTGCAGATAATTATAAAGAAAAATATTCACTGAGAAGCAGTCAATATTCTATCAATTTGTTCATATGTTAGGAGGTGTACGTACCTGTGCAGTTACAAAGAAGCTATGTATAGGTATATAATGTTATATAACACTTTTAGAGCTATAATAGGATTCTACAAATAGACAAATTTAAGGTCTTAAATATTGATGATTGCTTTCTAAAAAAAAAAATATATATATAGCTAGATTTGATAAAGAGAAATCATTTCTCATAGAATTATAAAGATGGTTTTCTAGGCTAATTATAGATTATTCTCCAATAATATTTGTCTGTTTTTCTATAATTTGAATTTTAAAATATTATCTTCTGTTAAGAGTGTGAATAATGTACTGGTCGATAGAGATGATTATAATAATCTATATTATTCTCTGCAGTGAGGGATGCAGTAAATGGGTGGAGGATAAGGTGAATGAATTACTGCGCCCTGCTTTAGTCCCCACTACACTGTAAAAATGGTGTTCAGAATTTAAACGCACGCAAAATAAACGCGTCTATAGGAATGCGTTTAAATGCTAAACGGCCATCCTCTGTACATCATGTCACAAAGCTAAAACGTGCTTAGCTTTTTGACACCTGTTCATATGGTTTTCAGCATCCAAACACACATCACAGAAAAGCACAATCTAAACATGTTTTAGGCTAAACATGTGAAAAAAGTGAGTACAAGGTAAGTGTTTAGAAATGTGTTTAAATTCTAAACACCACAGTGGGTAGGCCCCTGCAAATTCCCAGGTGAAAATAAAGGGAAAAAGCGCTCATCCGATGTAGCAATACTGGAATCAAGCTTGATAAGAATACATTTTAAAATTAGATCTATGTAAAAAAAAGCATACAGCCACTTGTAAAGTAATTGTATAAGAACACATTCACTGTAAAAATCAGGAAAATCATTCACTTTACATGATGTTTCTATAATTATATTTTCAAAGAAATTTACACATTCCTAAATAATTTATTTAGATTTCTATAGAATAACACAATTAACAAAATTAAAATAATAAATAAATAAATTTAAAAAAAACGACGCAGGAATAAATATATTTCTAGAGAAACCTCATATTTTTAACCTCATTATTTGTTTTTTGTTTTAGTTCCAATGAACAATTTTCTATAGAATTAACTGTATATAATTATATGTAATTTTGTAAAGAAAATGTTTTTCAAGAATTGTATAGAATATTTCTGTTCAATTTCTGATGGAATTTCAATAGAAATGTTACAAATTCAACAGGTTCTGAACTCTTAAGACACCACTTTTTATCTACAGAAGATTACATGATATTGTATATTTCTTGGAGCTTGTTGGCCCCATTGATTCTATGATATTTTCTGAAATGGTTAATATAGAGTTCTATAGAAATGAAAAATATATTTTAGAGAACTAACATAGCAAAAGTTACCCACTTTTCTAAAATTCTGCAACGTCTACGGAATTGTAATATAAATTGTAAATAATTTGTATAGAGATGTTACAGCGACTGGTTCCAAAATGTATTCTATAGAAGTCTTTATTACAGATATTCTAACGAATTTTGACAGAATTCTGCAGACTTTGTATTGGGTGTCATTACTGACGTCACTCCCGATGGTCCCGATGACGTGTGTGACGTCATCTGCACGCCACTAGTCACGTGTTCCTTTCGCCCAGTAGGCTGTTTTCCCAAATTGTTGATATCGGCGATGCGACCACTTATCTTGTTGCGCACCTTAAATAACAAAGGGTATGCATGTAAATAAAGATTAGTCGCTAAAAAATAATGTTTCCATTAAAACACTGCGGCGTGCCATGCTGCTTATTTTTAAAGTAGGTTTGTAAACAAAATTTAATTACTCCGTTGATTTTTACCCCAAATTTATCAAATTCCGTAAGTTCACTGTTGAAGTATACCCAAATAGCATGGTTAATTCCCATTAGCCTGCTTTGAACCATTGACCCAAAAAATCCTACTGCTAAAAGCATGGTCCCATAGGACCGTGTACAAATCCTAATCCCATCTGTCAACACAAGGCCATTGACTTCGGCTCCTAAGCGGCTTATCAAAAGCTATCAGTTACCCACTATGGTGTGCTAGAACATGATTCCAGACAGGCTGGAGCCATCAGCCAGAGGATGAGAGATGTTTATTCCTATAACTGCTATGGGTACACATAATAGGGTATATTTTATGTCGATTTGGGGTAGGGGAAAAAGCGTTATCAGAACTAAAATAAACATCAACCTAAAGGGCCCTTACATTTTTTTTGCTTCAAATTGTTGTCTAGGGTCTAGAGGACCTCTAGGCATCTGTTAAAACCATTGGCAGTTGGTAGTGTTCAACGCAACAGAAGTTATAGCGCCCCTTCGAAGGGGCTTCACACCTACTGAAAAATTAAGCGCGATGCAACCACGCTGTTCGTATAAGCGTCATGGCGCGTCGCAGTGTTTTAATTAAATTGTAAATCAAAGCTTAATTAAAATGAAAGGAATCCATACTTTATAAGAATGACAAGATATAGATGGGAAAACATGTCAAAGTTTCAGCTTGTAGTGACTCCAACATTTCAGCTGCAATTATTTTGTACCGATTGGCGCTCCATAGTACTGACATTTCAAATGGCGTTTTCTATAACTACGAGCTCGTTGTACGTATAAGCCTTATCAGAATTGTGCGCGCAATGAATTATGGGAGCAGGTTTTGGAAAAAATGTAAACATACGCACATGTTTGTGCACAAAGTCAATGGAGGAAAAAGGTGGTCGGTCAGAAATTGACGTTTTTTACCTATTATAGCAAAATTATGGAGAAATGTTTTAAGAAGTCAGTTAAATTATAAACAACATTTTTATAATTAAGAAGATAATTGATTCCCCCCCCCCGAAAACTACGCAAATGGAGAAATTCTCAGCTGATTTCTGATCCCTGGTTGCGACGACCATATTTTAGTCTATTAAGCATTTTTTCTGCTAAAATAAATTGCTGATAATTTCATCGTATTTACAAAACAAATTAAGCATTATGGTCAAACCCAAACCCACAATAATGATGATTATAAATTGGGGATGTCGGTCGAGCGTAAGATTAAAAACATTAAAATAAATAAATAAACAAATAAATAAATAAATAAATAAATAAATAAATACAAAATTGCTGCCACCCAAAAAACAAACCATTGAAAAAATAATTAAAATCAAACAAAGTGCTAGTTGAGACAGGAACTCATTATCTCATCAAGAAACTATTATCTTATTATTATATTATTTTGGTACCGTCTGATTACCGCATCACGTTCCCCGCTTATAGATTGGGGACACGGATCGCCGCCCATCAGATCTGAAATGAGACTTGCCTGTTTTAATCCCCTCAGGATAAATTGTTGTTCCTACCGCTAATGGATTGTACAAAAATAATAACAATTGAATATCTGGAACGTACAAAAAAGGCAAGTGGCACAAGGCACTGATTTCTCCTTTTTACCATCCTTTAATTTATATATAATATATATTTTTTGTCGATGAGGAGAATATTTCTAAAAGAAAATATAAGTGTTCCGAAAACCGAACTGAAGAGCTTCTCAGCCGTTAGTAGGCCTATAGTGATCGAGTTTGCCTAAAAAGCACAGTGCTACAAGCAAATTAGAATTATAACTGTTACTCCAGAAATCAGCTGAGAAATCTTCGTTTGCGTGGTTTCTGGGAATAAAAAATTATTCTTTTCTTAATTATACAAATGTTCTGTATGTAATTTAACTATTTCTTAATAATTTTCCATAATTTTGCTATAATAAGTAAAAAAGGTAAGTTTTCTGATTTCTCCTCCATTGACTTTGTGCACAAGTGCGTTTGTTTACAACTTTCTTCCAAAACCCGACTCCCATAATTCGACTCCCATAATTCATTGCGCGCACAATTCCGATAAGGCTTATTTTGCCGCCAGTTTTGAGTGTTCTCACACGTCAGTACGACAACTTTAATTCTCGCGAATTTTTTTACCGTGTTATTGCCTTTTGGAAGCCACGGTTGTGTTGCAAAGTTTTTCTCAGTTTAATCAACTTTGAGTGCATATATCTTCACGTCTTTTTGGGTACGTTTGTCGGCGAGAAAGTGCAAGGATTTGTCTATGGATTTTTGGTGAGCGGTTCGCACATGTTACAAAGTCGCCGCCATCTTGGCAGACAACCACAGTCGCCTACAGTCATACGTTTTGTTTCGTCGACATGTAAATAACTATACATAGTTCGTCAACGTTATTCTGTTTCGTAAATAATCATCCTGCTTTGTGAACTATCCTTTCGGAGACAATAAAACGGAGCTAAATAGAGCCCGCAGAGTGAAGGCCTAGCTAGCTAGTAGCTGATTTACTGGACGAATTTCTAACGTCGGCTAACGTTAGCACTACATAGTTGGACTTGGAGTTACGTTTACCGAGGGAGATCCGCCATTATTCCATTTCCCTGGGTGAGTCAAATTTAATGTTTCACAGCTTCATTGTCTAATATTATATTGATTCAAAGAAAGTGAGCATATCCTTAGAAATAGCTTTGCCAACAATATAACAATGTTTTAATTCCTATTATTATTATAGGCAGATAGGAGAATGTGATTTTGTAAGCTTAGGCCCCAAAAATAATTTTCCGGTTTCTGAATTCTGGTCTCCATGCACGTCGCCTCAGACCTGCGCGTCGGCAGTATAAGTTTTCGTTTTTTGGCTATGAAACGATGTCCAATTGCGGCCAAAATTGCTGGATAAGCCTTATCGCTAATAGCACTGAAGCAACTGCCGCAAAGCATACAGGGATACAAAAAGGGGCATCTGTTTGGCGCAGCTTTTGTGGCGTCAATAATATTTTGTTTGTCCGCGCGGCACGCAGTGGCGCTGTTGCGCCCACAGACATCCCACAATTCCTTGCAGCATCGTGGTATGAACGTTTGCCCAATTTGTGAGGCCTCTCTTATACTATAGCCATAATATACTTTGTGTGTGGTAAATCTGGTTGAGTTCCAATAACCGCGCATACATGTACATGTACGTTGGCAACAAAAGATTAGGGGGCCTACCAAAAAAAAAAAAAAAACGCGTCACTGCAACGATTTTGAAGCCGACCTATGACCAGAAACCGATTATTTGTTGGCCTTAGCTAAGTATTAATGTTCTATTCAAAAAATCAATGATAACTAACCTCTTTATTTCCAACGATGAAAATCATACAGAGCATGAACCCCTGCACAATAATCACAAATGTATAAGTACAATTAAATAAAATGATTACACACTGATATTTATATGGCCTTCATAATCTCAACAATTATGCGGAAAACCTGCACGTCCTATATTTTGGTTGTCACATTCTGAAAAAAGCAGACGAAATTTCATAATGTCAATAGCTGAAATTTTTAATATTCATCAAAAAATTTAAATGGAAATTAATAAAAAGAAGTTCCAGTCATATAAAATTTGAGACTTTGCACGGTGGAATATCGATATTGTTTCGGTTTGCGGTAACACCATGTGTTTATCTCAACTATCGCGGCGAAGCTGAGGTACATGTTCTGAAAAGAACCTTATCGCACAACTCGTACCTCAACCTTCGTTAAAGATGGACTACAACGAGAACTCTCACATTAAATTGACTATCGAACCTTGTTTATGTTGTGTTCAGGTAACAATTTATTGTTGTGGTCATGTTTTTCTCTTTATAATTTTGTTGCAATTTGACCGAAAAAATTAGACCCCGCTTCTTCGATTTTTGAAATTTCCCGCCCTGCACTGGTTCCCGACAAAGACCCATTGAAAATCCACTATGAAATCCACGATATAGTACCAGCGGACTTGTAAACCAGCGAAAAGGGATGACGTATAACCCATGAGCACCCGAGAGTAAACAGAAGACGCCATGTTACTTCCGTGTATATTATACATGCGTTTTCATGCGTCAGCAGAGGCATGAAGTTTTTATGAAGCTTTTTTCGACGTTGTTGTGTAACAGTTATATAATGCCGACTTCATGTGTTGTTGGTGGATGCACTAGAAATAGTATTAAGAATCCAGAGACTCATTTTTCAATTTCCGCGGGATCCTGCGATATCAAAGGAATGGGTGAAGTTCGTGAATAATACACGAAAGGATTTCACCTTCATGCCAAAATTCCTGGATCCGCCCCTGCTGATATTTGCCTGTTTTATCACTTTATCTGGCTCCCATGTATTTAATCTTTTATAATCTTTGCTATTGTTACTTTAGGTTATTTTATTATATTTAAAGGGCCTGGGAGCATTTTATTCAAATGGATTTGGTGCTATATACATGTCTTTTATATTTTTTATTAATATTTGATTGAAGACAGAATGACATGGCCTGTACACATTTATTGTTATTCTATTCTTGTATTTTACAATTTATTGCCACTGTACACTCAGAACAAGTTTTAAGTTTTATAGGCAGAAGTACATGAGATTTACCAACATGAGATTTACAATATTAGTCTTTGTCACACTTCTCCCTTTTGTGATGCAAAGCCTAATTGAATTAGCTTTAATCCAAGAAAATCTGAACCTGCTCAGCAGTAGAGTTATGCTGATTGTAAGTTTTTTCCTGGGAAAAGAGCAGCAAGTGTGAAACGAATATCAAAGGATTTCCAGTTCGGTTTAACAGAACAATGGCCAAGTTCCAAACAAGTATGTACAGGATTTCGTCATCAAGTTGTTTTCGTCATCAAGAGGCAACTTTTTTAATTTTGATATTTTAACCTCAAAAATAAACTCAATTGTTGGTTGCAAATACATACATGTTTTGTCTTGTCATTTATTCGAAAGTACTAAGGTCTTGTAAAATTTTCAGTTCTTGGCATCTTTCTGACATACCGAATTTGTAATGTTTTTACCATAGTGTATTGTTGGCAACATAAAACAAGTTTATTTCACATTAGTGCTAAATTAATCAACTTCTCCCCCCCCCCGCCGAAAAGACACAAAATGAAATACACACGTAATTGATTCTGCCATTGATCATGGTTTATGAACGCACAAAATAATTTGTAACTCCCTCCAGATCATTATAACTAGGGAAGAATGTTACCAATTTAAAAAATTAAACAAAGCAAATCGGTCTAATCCAGTGGTGGATACGAAAATCCTTTGTACTGTCCATCAGGGTTTGGGAACGTCCTGCGGATTGCGTCCATTACACATGATGGCAGTGGCACCCGGTTGAAACGGCCAAGATAACCCCAACACCACCTCACCACTTGCCGATATGCAACATGGCGATATTTTCTGTAAAACAAAACAAAAAATCAGACAAAAATATAAACATAAGATTTGTGATTTGCATGGTGGAGTATCGATATTGTTTACGTTAACACCATGTGAAACTGAAATGCTATAAAACTCTAACCATACCAAAAGGCAATCATGATCAAAAGTAAACAATTACATACATGTAATGCATGTACAATAAGATATAGATGCACGTGGGTCAACCAAGGTCATATTCAGTTGTGTGCGGTTACTCTGAAGTAAACACCGGTGCTCATTCTGGTCAATCAAAAGTAATCTGCTTGATATGCAGATCATTCAAAACTGACATTGCTCTAAAATATTAATTGAAATTGATGGTACATTGGCTTTGTACATTCAGTCAACACTCAAATCACTTACTGGTCAAGCGTTCCTTCAACTGCATCTCTGCCATAGTATGCTCTGTACTGAAGATACGCTGTTGCAAGCACTCCTGGGTGGAGGCAGGTCGCATCAAACCAATCATGGATGGTAAGGCACTGGTCGGGATCATCCACGTTGATGTCCAGCTGCCGCATCATGTTCTCTGTCTTCTCAACTTCTTTGCAACATATACAGTTTGCGAGCAAAGGCTGAAGAACACAATGTCCACACGAACACCTATTACAAAAAAAAACAAGTTTGGAAAATATAATTTTAGTAACTTTGTCATTGGGGTTGCTACTTAAAAATTGATCTTGAAATACATCCCCCATGAACTGATCAAGGACAGGTACATCACGAAGGAATACATTTTCCATGGGCAGATCAAACATTTTTATTGTGCAGGGGGCTACAACCTTTGATTTGAAGGGAAAGACTAAATGTCAATTATGCTTAAAGCATGATGGTAAAAGATCATGATTTTATTTGAATTTTGAGCAGTGATTACTTTCCCATCATGTCTTCATAAATACTGGCTAATATTGCCAACAAATCATAAAACGCAAGACATAGTAATTACCCCAAAATTTCCACTGTACATGTATTGTACACATGTACAATTGTACACATGTATAATTGTACACATGTACATGTACTACTACATGTACATTATGTACCTTGGGTCTCCATCATGTTCGTTCATGTTTTTGTCAAGTATAGCCTACAACTATTTTTGTACAGCAGAAACGAATTGATCAAACGAAGCATCATTCAGTATTTCATTCATGAATCATTTTGTGGGCTTACCAGTCTGTGTTTAGCCGTCTATCATCAGGATTTGGTTCGTCGTCTTCGGCCTGACGATCACCGTCACAGGGCTGGTCAACTGCAGGCGCCGCAAGTGGCTCGAACCGGTATGGTTCAGCGCCACGTACTTCGACTTCTTCGTCATCGTCTTCGCCTTCTCTCTCGTCTGGGGAGCTCCCCTCATCGCTAGAGCTGACATCACTATCCTCAGAAGTGCCTATATGAAACTCCTCTTCCTCATCTATACTGTGATCTTCCCAATATTCGCTGCTATCGGACATTTTCGCAGTTTTTCGGTGTAGAAGATGTCGCTTGTCCGCTGTTGTTCCGCATTGCATGTATGGTAAATGCATACAGTACACACAATCGACTGTTGTGCGTGTGGGTAACCGTTAAGCGTCATGGGTGCTACGTCACACACGAAGTATGAATTATTCATGAGTTGAGGGCTTTTGGTGAAACTGGGCTTTTCTGGGTCGTAGAACGCCGATCAAATTGAATTTTTTTTGCATGAAGGAACAAGTTTTATTGAATTATAATAATATGTTAGTAATCATTACACATTTCTCGAACGAAAACAGCAACACAGCACTTATCATTATTCCGTTGTAGTCAATCTTTAAGTGAGAAAGGTTCAAGGGAGAACCAATGTCGGGCAACTCGTTTTTCTCTACTGTCGCTATAGTTCAAGTCATCTTAAAAATTGTATGCCGTTTGACAAATGTGCAACTTTCAATATTTCTACGGTAAAGGGTAGGCCTATTTATTTTTATAAATTCACAACTTTCTAAATGAAAACTCGATACAACTAACTGAACTGATGCAATTTCCAAATATATTGCTATGGTCCTACATGTATGCCTATATACATTTCTCAAAACTGTACAAAAACGGTACAAAAACGGTGACCAAATGTGTATTAGGAGAAATACATAAAACTACTCTATCTGAATAATTCTTCATATTCTATATAAATAATTACATATAGTTAGTTTTACCTGAAAACTGTTCAAGATGGCAAAGATGTAATCAAACATGATCAGACTGGAACTGAGTGCCAGTACGCCAAACAGCCACGGCAAACCTACCATCGGTATAAACACCAACAGCGCCTTTGCAGTAGTCCTGCGAATACAATTTAAACATACGGTGGTGAATATAACTCAACCTCGTTCCCAGAGCTTACGAGCAGGGTCGGGAACCTAATGGTCTATCAAACCCTGGAACTGGACGATTACAATATATGCAAAAATCCTGTACTTGTGTAAATTTCTTTTAGATGTTACAACTTGGTTTTAAAGGGACATTAAGTACCTAATGTAAATGACTGGAACGGACTTCCAAAAGTCTTCACGGTTAGTAGTACATGTATAATAATTTCCTTACTGTTGCAGAGCTGCCAACTCTTCCGGATTCTGTGGAAGACTTCGCGTATTTGACGGTAATTTACTTACTTAAAATATATGCAAGGAGGCCTCTCCTTTTGGCACCAAAACTGCATACATGCTCTTAACAGTGTTAAGAGCATGTATGCAGTTTGGTACCTTGTGGTTTTCAATAGACGTGCAATATGCATACAGCACGTCAGCGAAGCCAGTCTGAATGTGATGATGTCGGAGATGTTGTCGGTTGCATTTACTGCTGGAAATATGTCAAATCTTTTGCTTTTGATCATATAACAGTCACTTTGGCACCCTATTCTGGGCGTGCGTCAAATATGGAGGGGGAGAGGAGGTGGGGGAGGGGGAGAGATTACCTGAATTTGTTTGCCTTCATCTTGGTTATATCTCTGTCGATCATGTGACTAATCTCTCGCAAGACAGCCACTAACATCACCGTATTGATCTGAGCGGTAAATCAACAACAAAAAGGTTCATTTTTGGTTAATATCAACTGGAGACAACTATCAATATGGTTATCTGATCTGACGCTAGATCCAAATGGCCACATCAATACAAGGGCAATTCCATGATAAAGTGGACATGACCTTCAAAAATTCAAATCTGAATTTAAATGCATTCACTCATCTTATTTTGTTGTTTATACCTCAAAGTTTGTAGAACAAGTAAAAATTCTTCATTTCTATTTGTATCTTTTGAGAAATGATCATTTGTGGAATGATTTGTGTAGACTCGAATATTTTCCAAAAAATGTGTTCATTTGGTATTTGTCATCTTAGTTAATTGATAGGTGATAGCTCATTGAAATGTTGATTTCCTAAATGCATATGGCACCGATACTCGTATATATATATATATATATATATATATATATATATATATATATATATATATATATATATATATATATATATATATATATATATATAGGGTATAAAAAACATTTTGCATATCTAGTCACGTAAAGTTTTCAGAAAGCAGGATATCAGAAACTTGAGGGTAATGTAACATGAGTAACCAAAAACGTGATTTTTTTTTATAGTTGAACTTTGACAACTGGAATTTTCTTCCTACTCATGACCTCTAATATGAAAACAGTTTAATAAATTATCTTTATACAAACACTTTAAAACCCTAACAATCCCCATCCAGTCAAACTCCAACACCAGGTTTTGTTGGAATCTGTTAGGATGGGTACTGGACCCCTAAACTGATTGTCTTTTACACTGGGTTAGGCATACCTCCAGAATCAGAGTCCAACAGTTTGTGTGTACAGTTTGCCATATGGTGTTGGAATTTGCAAGGATGGGTATGGTTCCTAGTAAATTACACGAGGGAGTTAGGGAATGAAAATGGTAACGTGAGTAACTATGTAATGTGAGTAACCGGTTTTGTAACGTGAGTAACCGGTTTTGTAACGTGAGTAACCGGTTTTGTAACGTGAGTAACCGGTTTTGTAACGTGAGTAACCATGATAATCATGCCAATAAAGTGGTAAATATAAGTTTTACATGTATAATAATATGTGAATGAATGAAAGTGTGGTAATAACTGGGTGAATATCATTTTACAATATAAAGGCCAGTAGGAATTTACCCATCATGCATTGTACTTTGTTCTTTTAACACATGGTATTATCTACATGTACATGCGCTCATATGCAACACCTTTTTGTAAAGTCCGTCTTTACCAGTAAATCATTCAGGTATAATTGAATACTATTTTTTTATGCATTCTTTATGTTTTTTCTTTATGACAGTATAATTAAACTAAACAAAAGCTAAAGAAAAGTGAGGCAAAGACATACAAAGGGTTCATACAAATATGCATGTATGTATACATGTACATCAGTCTAACCCTTTTTTCATCAAGTGAAAACGTGTTTTGGCTGTTCTTTTGGATGTTTTCTTTCATGAAGCTACATAATAAGAGGAATGCATCTCTCAGCTTGGTACATGTATGTGATGCAAATGTCTATAACATATCGTACACGTACGTACACGTGTACACACGTCTATTAACACAGATCTACAGTGTATGCACCTACTTTGCTTATAACCGTGCCACTTGAAATGTTCCATGAATCTTAGGAAATGGACATGAAGCAATCTGAGAATATTTTGTTTTATTCTTGGCCTGTGTTAATCAACTCTGATTTCCAAGTACAATTTACTTAGTTGCACTGTTGCAGTAACCGACATGTATGCAGTTTTTAACTAAAACATAGTTTGGCTTTAACATGTTTCCAACAATTTATGGATTTTAACTGACAATGTAAATAAGTTTACTTTGTTAATTGTTTCCAGTAGACAAAGGAAGTGGAACAATTCTTGTTTGTTTGAGAAATTGAAAGGAAATAATCTTCACTTGACTACATCGCAACATTTTGCATTGTTAGTGTTATGTAATTAATCTAAAAGTGAAAAACTAACTAATTTTACCAAAACGTAAATTTTTTGGGCCATAATTTACATAAAAAGTAAGCATTATAAGCTAGAATTGTTTGATAAACGCATTTATGCTAACATTTAGTGAGCACCATTGTGGATTTATGGTCTTCTTACACGGGGACAAACTGTAACGTGAAAAACCGTAACGTGAGTAACCATTTATTTTGTCAATTCCCTGAAATCTTCAATATTAAAATATTTTGTTCACACCTAATATGTGTACCACTAGTTAAGGTATATCAACCATAACACTTAGTTCCAAGAATACTTGGTATGAGGACACTTTTTGAATAAAGCCAGTTGACGTTTTATGCATGTCCGAAAAATGTAACGTGAGTAACCAGCGCTTTTTCTCATATGTAGGGTACCTATAACAATTTTTTTTAAATTATTATTTTGTGCTGAGTAAGGTCTGGGCATAAAGCAACTACTATGAGAAAATTGATGAGTGAAATTTATGAGTAAGGAAATTATGGCATTATAAGAGTGGGCTCAATACCTACAAAATGCCCACAAGCATTACAAAATCCCCAAAGATTCTTGGAAAACATTGCCTGTATATGTTGAAACCATAAAAGACTAACACAAATCTTACCACAATGATGACCACAGCTGGCCCAACAAAACTCCAAATAATACCGCTTTGTACTGACAACCAGCAACTGAACAAAAGAAAGAATGAAAACAATCTACATTCAGAAACAGCCGCACAATTGTTTTTTGATCATTACTGGCGCCTCAACGTAGCTTTGTGCTTTACCTCTATTGTATTCCGCCATGCACACGACTGGTCCCAGTCTGTGTGAGGTCATTATGATTGTGCTTTATGACCATATAGACACAAATATATTGTCGGCAGAATTTCCATATATTAATATTGTGACTTCTATTCGCTTTTACACATTTCTCGTGACAAACAAAAACATTGAGCTGAAACGGTTATATTAATTGATAAGCATTCTCGTGACAGTTTTACCGTAACGTCAAGTGTTATAACAGGTCAGTCTTTAAAAGCATAATTTGTTGAAATATAATATGCTCGTTTATTTCTTAAAAACACACAGCTCCTTTTCATTTGATTGGTGGAAAACACATCACGAGTCCTCAACTAGTTTTGCCATTTGCGGATTCGCTCCAAAAAGTACATTCAATAAAATATTCTATAGGACGCTCGTATCTATAAATCATCGGATCAACCTCCAACCAGTGTCGATCCCACACAAGTTTCTGACCCTTGAGACAAGGTTGCGATGTGATAAACAAACTGTTAACACAATATCGATCAAAACCCTAATTTTTCAGCTAGCAAATTCCCATACTCTTTGATAACTAAAGTAAACTATATAAATAAATATCAGAAATGGCATGATATTTAGAAGTGAGTGAGATGCATAAATACAACTGGAAGCATTTCTGGTTTCCATCGATGTAACCTCTTGATAGGATATTTCTCATTTATACTCACTATTTAGTATTTGTTAAACTACCAGTAAAATGGCCGACAATACCAGCTATCCCGACTTGTATTAATGGCAAGCCTGTAATAGAAACGTAAAATGCGTTATTTTATCTTTCAGAGTAGATTTTTAACAATGATGAACAAAGTGACTGAAAATTACATAGCATAAAACTAGATTTTTTTATTTATTTTGTTTTTAGGGAGCCCCAACAATTTTCCTGGAAAATATTTTGATCGAGGTCACAGAACAATACGGTACACCTTGAAGGGTCAACAAATTGAGTCATATATATCATCGTTGGGTTAATATTTTAACAAATGAATAATTAAAAACAAGAACCAAAAAACTGGGGTGCACATCTCCCTATCCAGCCATTGGCTACACGCCTATGCCCGATTATCACCGCAAGGAACCACGTGGTTTTGGGTACTAGAATCAGTGGAGGTGACTTGATAATCGCTCTTAGTCCAAAACTAAACTCAAATATTTTTAATACAAACCCCATGCAGCCAGAGAGTAAATTCTCATCTTTGACTCGGAATTGAATACTCTGACCACACACAAATACAAATGGCAGGTTTCCACAAACATCCATGTGAATGTAGCACTCAAGAAGTAGAACAGCGTGATCGATATGATACCACAAAGCACCTGAGTAAAAGAAAATGTAAATACTTCAAAAATCACATGTATGACAATAATGGTAATAACTGATTATCGTTAACCGATGTTTGTTTTTAAATTTTGATTTCAGGCCACACACATTATCTAGTCTTGAAAGAACAATTCACCTGCATTTGTTTGACTGAAATGATACTCGTTAAAACCAGGCTAGGCTGCAATTGGACATCGTTTCATAGCAAAAAATAAAAAAAATAAAAAACACTTTACATCCACCATGCAAAGCTTCAAACCCTACACATTCAAATATCAAGTAAATACGTTTCGATCAGTATGCTTTGATCGTCTTCAGGAGAAATATTAATTAACCCGAGTGATTATTCAGAACAACCTCGGCAACTTCCTGATTTTTGAATTTACTTAATTACTAATTATCATCTTTATAAATATTAAAAAATACATAATTTTATGTGTTTAAACGTTTTGTAAATTCTACCAACCTGGTTTTCAGTGTGATCAATACCAATGGCAAAGATGAGCTGCGACAAAGCAATTGCCACAATGAGCTGAGTGTGGATAAGCCGTTCTTCTTTCATAAGTCTTTAATGTCAACAATTTGTCAAATGAAAACAAAAATTTTTTGTTTTAGTTTTAGTTATTTTTCACGGATCAATAATTTAGGAACAGTGATAACTTCCTGCTTACAAAACTACAAAATTGTTATCTGAAAGCTAACAATTGATGTGGTTACAATCGTCCTAAACTGTTGTGTGAAGTGCTTTCACTTTAAAGAAAAGTGAAAATATTTCTAATTTGAGTTTCCAAAATTTCCAGCTATTTTCCTCTTATCATCGCTTTTAAACCATTTGTAAAAAGAAAGGTATACAGCATTGGTATTTGGTACCGTGCGTTCATCTCAAATTTTTAGTTTTTAAGAAATATATCATAAAACTAGTCTGCGAAAATTTCATCACAAAATAATAGTTAATGGCCTTATGTTTCGAACCCAGCAAGTTCTTTCTCAAAGGCAAAATGGACGATATACAGACACGCCCCACAAATTTAACAATGGGCAGAAGTTAGTCACGTGTGAAAGGAACACAAAAGAATAGGGATACAAGAAGCAGAGTCACGTGCTGGCCGTGGACCAGACAAATAATCGATTAAATGAAAGTGAAAGTACAGGGAGAGCAGGAGTTTTTGGCTGAAAGATGAAAGCAAAAGATGAGTGAAAATTTAAGTGTTAGACAAATAAACAGACAAATAAACTAACGAGCAAAACCAATGTAGAACAAATCTAAAAGTCTGTGGATAAAGAAAAAAATAATATTAATTAATCCTTCCTGTATGTTGAGACCATGGGGGATAAATGGTATAGGTAAGCCTGATCCACAATGTTTTTCAACAGCTAATTCTCTATTTAATAGTTTCATTACAATAGGTGCTAATGTGTTTGAGAAAAAGATTTTTATCTTTCTATGTTAAGGACCTAGCACCTTTAAAATAAAAAAATGTTTTCAGAGTTACTCCCATTTACTCAAAGATGAAAGCATTTCGGGCGAAATAATTTCTCAGGATGATTGTGACTTGTACAAACTTATCATAATGTACGTTTTTCGATAATTGTTAATGATAATCTGATAACCAATGTTCCCTATAAATAATGTTTTTCTGACATACTGTACGTAACAGGTCTCATATTAACGTATTCATTTAGGAGACATCGTGTCTCATGAAGCTTTTTTTTAATGTCAGCATGGATACAAAATACTATTTAGTTCATTCTGAACACTAAAATCGTGCGTTTTGTCTTGAATACTACTAATGTACACAGAAAATAAAAACCAACAACATTAGCAAGCAGGGAATAAATTTATTTAAGCAAACCTCAAACTGATGAATGTGATTATCGTCAGACATGCACATATGATTGTCGCGATGCACCCCAAATTGCTAATTATGTGCAACGCCCTCTCGTGTCCGCCATCAATCTGAATAATAATACAAATAACAAATGATTAAGCAAACATATAGAGATCGTCACGTTTCAGGAGTAGTGGAATTGAGGAATACCGAAACTGCTCGAAAGTTTCTGGGACGCGGTTGGCTTTTCGACTTTTTAAATTCGCGCCAGAATTGACTTAATGAGTGGAAAGCAAAATTATGTTTCTAAGAAAATAATCATATGGTTTTATTTTACTCACCTCTACATCCACAACCCGCATAACGACAGTGAAACTGGTGAGATGATAACACTCGCAAATGATGGTACCCAGCTCAATCTTGGTTTCACACCCACTGCTGTTCCACGAGTACTTTCTTGGACTCTCAGAACTATAGGATATAGATTGTGGGTTTAAAATGTTTAATAAAAAAACAATGATTTTTGGGGATGTTGGACGAAATATTCATTAACAGGAAAAAACCCAGAACCCCCCTTCGGTATATATTTAGAAAAAACAATGTTGGGATTTTTATTTTTATTTTCTTTGCCCCAAAAATTACTTTTGTGCATTATTTTGGTAACGGAATTACGTGTGATTTTCTCATGTTTTATTTTTTAATTTTTGGAGAACACGAAAAATAATTTTAATTTCTTTTTACATACAAAGTAATCTTTGGTACAAAGGCTATCTAGAGACACAAACAATTATTTTCCCACAAATCATAATGTCCAAGAGAATTAAATTTGAATTTTAAACGAAAATTCCACATTTTGAGACTTACTACCCTAAAATCCATATTTCTCCCAGAAAACATGAGTTTTTCGAATTTTATGAAATATGAAATATTCCTCTATTGCTAATGTAAAATTTTGATTTTTTTTCTCTCCCATGCTCAATGCATAAATTATTCAATGCCAAAGCCGTCAATTCGGACGCAGCCTTAAATGTCCTCTTCCAATTGTTTACGTATTTCTCAGCATGCGCACGATATTGAAAACAATTAGGGGAACGGCAGGTCTGCTGCCATCTAGTGTTTCAAAAGTCTCTCATTCTGAAAATGAGCCAGTCATTCATTATCAAGCGACTGGGAACGATATAGCCCAGTTAGTCGATTCCGACATGTGACATTTAAACCCGCTTAGTAGATCTCATTTTTTTCTTTCAAATTTTGATTTTGTTAATAGTTCATTCTGCTGTAGTTTTAAGTGCTTTGTCATGTCAACAAAAAAGTAGATGAAATAAATGGAGTTAAGTAACTCCACTGAATGAAAACAAGAACAAACAAACAAAACAAAATTAAAACTCGCCTTCCAATGTTTTCGAGCCACACACAAACTGGAGTCTTATTTTTTGTCTCCTGAAAGGAAAATAGATTCGAAATGTAGTTGCAGAAATAAGTCCAGAGATCAGCGTCTTTACAGCGTCTTGACACTATTTGTAATCTCTAAGAAGAGTAAGAGCATTAGTATAAATTGACCACAATTTACATAAAACTTATTTCGTGTAAAATTGAAGATCGTAAGGGAAATCCGTTGAAATCTTTCTGTCTAAGGTGCAATCATTTTACCAAATATTGTACTGTAATGCTTTAAATTTGGACCTGTACTCCATAATTTGTATGTACAAAAATTCTGAGCAAGAAAACATTCCTGTACAATATAATTAGTAAAATAATTTCCATATAGAATTTTAGACTTGATGAAACGATAATTCCACAATGAGAACAATCGCCTGGAAATTTTGTTTCATTTGAACATTGATAATTTTCTGTTAGAAAGGAAAACAAATACTTTGCAATGAGATACTTCATAATAAGTTTGTCAGAAGCTTGGGTTGATATTAAAGTTGACATCTTTCGGACTATTCTTCAGAAATTTTGATATCAGATAATTATCAATGTTGTACCTTCCCTTGAATGAACTGGTCAATAATTTGAATCTGGACTATGGTCTCTTAATAGCATGATTTAGAATTACATGAATATCAATCCAGGTTAATATAGTTAAATATAGTTAGGGGCCGTTCACAATTGTCAACATTTTCACGAGCGTACAAACCGTACGCTGGGGGGGGGGGGTTAATGCCCGCCGTACGCTTTTTTTTTTTTTTTAAATGTCGATATGTTTTCTCGCCCGTTAATGCCCGCCTAACGCTTGTTTTTTTTTTTAAATGTCGATCTGTTTTCTCGCCCGTCACCACAGCCGACAGCCGCAACCGATGCCGAGCGAGCACTGGCCGAGCCGGTCGCGGCCCGGGGGCCGTCCCGCATCGCATCCCATGAACGTGTAATGTGTACAGCATGCGCGGCATTGTCCTACACACGTACATGAAAATGTACTGTATTTTACATGTACATGTATACATGTCGTTCGTATCCACTGCGTGTTTTAACGGCCGGCCCCGTCCATGCACACACAATCAGACACACGTCCCACACGCACAAACAAGACTGCCTGGACAAGTTCATTTTATGTATAGGGTAAATATTATCAAAATATTATAAATAAACTAATCGGTTTCAAACAGAACATTTGTAAATGTTTATTTGCATTGTAAAAGGCTTCAGTAATGTAATAATTTAATACAAAATACAAATAAAACATTTTATATCTCTGTTTCCATTTTTAAAAGAGGGGATTACCGTTTAAAACGGTAATTACCTCTTTTAAAAATGCAGTGTTCCCAAACCGAGATTGCGCGCAAATAATTGCGCAATGTCCCTTCCGTTCCCTAGCTACCTGTACTGTAGCATACACACGCAAATCACATGCAAATGTCTATATATAGACTTGTGTGAAAAAAAATCAACATTTTTTTCGTACGCTTTTAGGGGGGGGGGGGGGTCTTGAAAAAGTGTACTCTTTGTACGCTCGTGAAAATGTTGACAATTGTGAACGGCCCCTTATACACTATTGGTGATCTCGGGTTGACTATGACGTACCTGCCAGGCAAATTTTACAGTGATGGGTTCCGTGAAAGGAGGTGCTTTGGGTGGGTTCAAAGCGACCGTCACCAGAGGGAATGGTATATCCAGCACATTACATTCAAATTCCCTGGGAAATAAATATCAGGAAATGGTTGTATTGTATTGTTCAGGAAGCCTATCCGCTCTGTGTACGTCATAGCAATTTAGCTGTGAATGTACACTCTGTGTGTTGATGACAGGGTACTTTGCTGGCTTCAAGTATGCACCTGCTACTGGACTACTATCACAAAAATAAAGTACTGGAGCGGTGGGGGTGGGTGAAGGGTTTCACGTGATCCGAGGCTGTACGGGCATTGTAGGCCATACCATCAATGTAGCAGGGGACAATCAAAAGCCAAGCTTAAGTTGTTTTTTCTAATTATTATGTCAATCTAACACTTTTAAATTTAACCTCACAATGAAATGACATTATGAACAGAAGATTTTATAAAAATAATGTAATGTTGAACTAATACGCTATCTTTGCGCTCTCGATCAGTGTATATCTAAAAACAAACATGCGCCCGCAACAGCTCATGCACGGAACGAATAACGCACTCAATTAGGTTGATATAAGACAGGTTATGTGATAGATGTGCCAACGATGTTACTTTTAAGATGTTACGTACCCACTATCAGCACAGTAATCTAGTGGTACAAACTCGTCCACGTTCTCCATTTTCATTACCAGCAGCGATCGGCATTCAGTCTCTGTCAGTAAGAAACATTATATTAACGTTGCTGACACCAGTGAATTATTTTTAGAATGATTTGCGATCTGGAAAGGGAAAATGGAAGCACTATCTTTCCCCTTTGTTTTCGATTACCATGTAAGTATACATTTAGGCCTACAAATGTTTTGTTTTGCCATGGGACCTTAGTCAGCAGGAGCCCCCTTTTGTTATGAGCCTTCGTAGTTACCACCTTGGATACCGACGTAGACGTAAGGGTCCATAAATGTAAAATGATCGTGAGTTTTCAAATACCGACATTGTGTTGTTCCTTTAAAGGGAAAGTACCACATTGGTAATGTTGCCTGTTAATGTTTAGCTTATTAAATTAGTTCGTTAACGAGAGACAGTGAAAAGTATTTAGATGTTTCCTACTCATTCTAATGCGGAGTTTAGGATTTTTTCCTAAATTCCAACTATAAATTATTTCACTCTGCTAAAGTGACAGCGCATCAGACAACATAATTTTAGGGAAGATTAATGCCATCATCAGCTGATCATCAGGTACGTTTGACATTACAATTCGATTTATATTATTTTTTGTTTTTAATAACTCATTCTATATGATACCTTACTTTAAGTCCTACATTGTTTATGGAAACCTATAGTGGTAATATATTCAAAATTTCTTGGCAATTTTTATTATTATTTTTTTTCCCCCCGTAAGCATAATTACCATTTCCCGTCAATGCCGATGAAGGTACGAAGATTGACGAGAACGAATTCGGTTGTACTCTCGAATAGTTGCCACAGCCATCCGAGGTTACATTGTCTGGCTTCCAGATTTCAACATCTGTTGTGAAAGGAAGATTTACACATAATATACTTATAAATTATTTATCATAATAAAATATTTAAAGTCATGTATACATTATTGGTATTATTAGCAAAACTGCGTCTAAAAGTATCCAAGTTTCAGCTGATTACTTTGTGTCCTTATGGACGGAACAAATATAAAAACAAAAATATAACGTTTATCTTAAGTTGAAAAAAAAAACAATTCTAGAAAATGTTGGATTAATTTACTTAATTGATATAATTATTTCAAGGGATGTTTGATATCAACTTTACACCAGCTAACATTCGTTCACGTAAATTTACCTTTAAATTTACCTTTTAATTTACCTTTTAAGTTACCTTTTAATTTACCTTTTAATTTACCCTGGATCTGGCCCAGGAGAGTTCCGTGTAAGTTTACCTCTTAATCTAAAAAATGTGATCCTTTGTTTTTCATAACCAATGTGATTAGGTGCTTTAAATGCATTGCTGAATACACCCACCGTTTATTCGATGTATCAGTGGGCGACTTTTAAAACGCTATCTAGGCGGCAGCCTACTTGCCTGTTCTCAATATTGTGCGCATGCTCACTGAGAATTAGGTTAGCAATCGAAAAAGACCAGTCTCTACGGTAGCACTGTAGCGTCTCAAAGACTCCAATATAGACCTTGATCACGGTGCACCCATCTTGTTTTTCTACCATACAATAGACGTGACCATACCGAGGCTGGAAAGACAAATATAGTCTGGTCCCGTCTATGTATTGATATTCAACGCAATGGTAATAATTGCGAAGAAAAATGGCCGTAACATCATTACTGTTTATTTGCATCTTGAGTTACCTGTGCCACCGGCTAAGGAATGACCTTTGATCTGAACAGGTGAAGCCCAGGTTTCAGTCATCAAAAATCCTTGAAGTAGTGCTTCAAGAACATTCGGTCCGATTGTCACTTGCAGCTCGTTGTTAAAATTAGTGCCATAGAGGCATCTCCATAAATCGTTGATCTCTTCAGGTGCGGTTGCGTTAGGAAGAAAATCACCATCATCGGCCTAAAAATAATTATAATAAATATCTATGAAAATAACATAAGACAACTATATCTACATAAAACAATAGCTTATAATAATTTAAAATCAATTTAAAATCAACATTGGTAATATATACCTTAACATTTAATACGTCGCAAACAAAATAGTATTGCTGAGGACTACGATTGATAAGAATGAAGGTCTTGCCTGCCATAATGAGGTGGCATTTAACAAGAAAAAATAACCTTAATAAACACTGAATTTTCGCTTGTGGTTGTAGACTTGTAGTAAATACCCCGCCTCATCAATATACGACGATCCAGCCTATCAATAAAACTGCAGCGATTGACCAATTGTTTTCAAGTAAACTAACCTGGGTAAGCAGTTTCAACGTAGGCTATTAACCTAACCTGGGAGGTTTTGTTACACCAGGTGCTCCCGTGTTTGAGAAACAGTTTGTTACAGTTTTCCTCGTCTCTAGATTAAAGCTCTTCAGATGGAATCATTTCTCACGATGATTGAAACGTGTACCAAGTTTACACCGTGTGAAATTCTCAAATGAGTAGTAATTAGTTCTGAAAAGAACTGGAGTTCTTTTCAGAACTAATTACCACTCAATTGAGAATTTCACATGGTGTCACCGCAATTAGTCTTACTTATCCTCCTCATCACCATGCAAAGCTTTACCTAACTTTACACCGATTAAGATTTATATAATAATTCGATAATTTAATAATCTGGGATCATTTCCTAAGCTGCTGAGCACAGACACAATATGCTTAGACAAAAGTGTTACCAGCCAAATTGTCATGTAATGTATAGGCCTATGGCCTCTGGCAGGTTCACATGTAAATTTTGCTGAGCAGATAAATTGGCTAAGCAATATTTTCTGTTTAGCAGCTCTATGAGATAAGGCCCTTGTAGTTACCAATGGTGTTCCTCTTCTAAAGTATTGTGCTATCCCCCTGGTTAAGTTTTCTAAGGTTGTACATTCTTAGTATCTATGGGGGTTAAGAAGTTTAGCAGCTCTATGAGATAAGGCCCTTGTAGTATGGTGTTCCTCCTCTAAAGTATTGTGCTATCCCCCTGGTTAAGTTTTCTAAGGTTGTACATTCTTAGTATCTATGGGGGTTAAGAAGTTTAGCAGCTCTATGAGATAAGGCCCTTGTAGTTACCAATGGTGTTCCTCCTCTAAAGTATTGTGCTATCCCCCTGGTTAAGTTTTCTAAGGTTGTACATTCTTAGTATCTATGGGGGTTAAGAAGTTTAGCAGCTCAATGAGATAAGGCCCTTGTAGTTACCAATGGTGTTCCTCCTCTAAAGTATTGTGCTATCCCACTGGTTAAGTTTTCTAAGGTTGTACATTCTTAGTATCTATGTGGGTTAAGAAGTTTAGCAGCTCTATGAGATAAGGCCCTTGTAGTTACCAATGGTGTTCCTCTTCTAAAGTATTGTGCTATCCCCCTGGTTAAGTTTTCTAAGGTTGTACATTCTTAGTATCTATGGGGGTTAAGAAGTTTAGCAGCTCTATGAGATAAGGCCCTTGTAGTTACCAATGGTGTTCCTGCTCTAAAGTATTGTGCTATCCCCCTGGTTAAGTTTTCTAAGGTTGTACATTCTTAGTATCTATGGGGTTAAGAAGTTTAGCAGCTCAATGAGATAAGGCCCTTGTAGTTACCAATGGTGTTCCTGCTCTAAAGTATTGTGCTATCCCCCTGGTTAAGTTTTCTAAGGTTGTACATTCTTAGTATCTATGGGGGTTAAGAAGTTTAGCAGCTCTATGAGATAAGGCCCTTGTAGTTACCAATGGTGTTCCTCCTCTAAAGTATTGTGCTATCCACCTGGTTAAGTTTTCTAAGGATGTAACTACATTCTTAGTATCTATGTGGTTAAAGAAGTTTAGAAGCTCAATGAGATAAGGCCCTTGTAGTTACCAATGGTGTTCCTCTTCTAAGTATTGTGCTATCCCCTGGTTAAGTTTTCTAAGGTTGTACATTCTTAGTATCTATGTGGGTTAAGAAGTTTAGCAGCTCTATGAGATAAGGCCCTTGTAGTTACCAATGGTGTTCCTCTTCTAAAGTATTGTGCTATCCCCCTGGTTAAGTTTTCTAAGGTTGTACATTCTTAGTATCTATGGGGGTTAAGAAGTTTAGCAGCTCAATGAGATAAGGCCCTTGTAGTATGGTGTTCCTCTTCTAAAGTATTGTGCTATCCCCCTGGTTAAGTTTTCTAAGGTTGTACATTCTTAGTATCTATGTGGGTTAAGAAGTTTAGCAGCTCTATGAGATAAGGCCCTTGTAGTTACCAATGGTGTTCCTCCTCTAAAGTATTGTGCTATCCCCCTGGTTAAGTTTTCTAAGGTTGTATGTACATTCTTAGTATCTATGGGGGTTAAGAAGTTTAGCAGCTCAATGAGATAAGGCCCTTGTAGTATGGTGTTCCTCTTCTAAAGTATTGTGCTATCCCCCTGGTTAAGTTTTCTAAGGTTGTACATTCTTAGTATCTATGTGGGTTAAGAAGTTTAGCAGCTCTATGAGATAAGGCCCTTGTAGTTACCAATGGTGTTCCTCCTCTAAAGTATTGTGCTATCCCCTGGTTAAGTTTTCTAAGGTTGTACATTCTTAGTATCTATGGGGTTAAGAAGTTTAGCAGCTCTATGAGATAAGGCCCTTGTAGTTACCAATGGTGTTCCTCTCTAAAGTATTGTGCTATCCCCTGGTTAAGTTTTCTAAGGTTGTACATTCTTAGTATCTATGGGGGTTAAGAAGTTTAGCAGCTCAATGAGATAAGGCCCTTGTAGTTACCAATGGTGTTCCTCTTCTAAAGTATTGTGCTATCCCCCTGGTTAAGTTTTCTAAGGTTGTACATTCTTAGTATCTATGGGGGTTAAGAAGTTTAGCAGCTCTATGAGATAAGGCCCTTGTAGTTACCAATGGTGTTCCTCCTCTAAAGTATTGTGCTATCCCCCTGGTTAAGTTTTCTAAGGTTGTACATTCTTAGTATCTATGGGGGTTAAGAAGTTTAGCAGCTCAATGAGATAAGGCCCTTGTAGTTACCAATGGTGTTCCTCCTAAAGTATTGTGCTATCCCCCTGGTTAAGTTTTCTAAGGTTGTACATTCTTAGTATCTATGGGGGTTAAGAAGTTTAGCAGCTCAATGAGATAAGGCCCTTGTAGTATGGTGTTCCTGCTCTAAAGTATTGTGCTATCCCCCTGGTTAAGTTTTCTAAGGTTGTACATTCTTAGTATCTATGTGGGTTAAGAAGTTTAGCAGCTCTATGAGATAAGGCCCTTGTAGTTACCAATGGTGTTCCTGCTCTAAAGTATTGTGCTATCCCCTGGTTAAGTTTTCTAAGGTTGTACATTCTTAGTATCTATGTGGGTTAAGTTTAGCAGCTCCCCTGAGATAAGGCCCTTGAGATAGTTACCAATGGTTAAGTTCCTCTTCTAAAGTATTGTGCTATCCCCCTGGTTAAGTTTTCTAAGGTTGTACATTCTTAGTATCTATGGGGGTTAAGAAGTTTAGCAGCTCTATGAGATAAGGCCCTTGTAGTTACCAATGGTGTTCCTGCTCTAAAGTATTGTGCTATCCCCCTGGTTAAGTTTTCTAAGGTTGTACATTCTTAGTATCTATGGGGGTTAAGAAGTTTAGCAGCTCAATGAGATAAGGCCCTTGTAGTTACCAATGGTGTTCCTCCTAAAGTATTGTGCTATCCCCCTGGTTAAGTTTTCTAAGGTTGTACATTCTTAGTATCTATGGGGGTTAAGAAGTTTAGCAGCTCTATGAGATAAGGCCCTTGTAGTTACCAATGGTGTTCCTGCTCTAAAGTATTGTGCTATCCCCCTGGTTAAGTTTTCTAAGTTGTACATTCTTAGTATCTATGGGGGAGTTAAGAAGTTTAGCAGCTCTATGAGATAAGGCCCTTGTAGTTACCAATGGTGTTCCTGCTCTAAAGTATTGTGCTATCCCCCTGGTTAAGTTTTCTAAGGTTGTACATTCTTAGTATCTATGGGGGTTAAGAAGTTTAGCAGCTCTATGAGATAAGGCCCTTGTAGTTACCAATGGTGTTCCTGCTCTAAAGTATTGTGCTATCCCCCTGGTTAAGTTTTCTAAGGTTGTACATTCTTAGTATCTATGGGGGTTATCAAGTTTAGCAGCTCAATGAGATAAGGCCCTTGTAGTTACCAATGGTGTTCCTCCTAAAGTATTGTGCTATCCCCCTGGTTAAGTTTTCTAAGGTTGTACATTCTTAGTATCTATGGGGGTTAAGAAGTTTAGCAGCTCTATGAGATAAGGCCCTTGTAGTTACCAATGGTGTTCCTGCTCTAAAGTATTGTGCTATCCCCCTGGTTAAGTTTTCTAAGGTTGTACATTCTTAGTATCTATGGGGGTTAAGAAGTTTAGCAGCTCTATGAGATAAGGCCCTTGTAGTTACCAATGGTGTTCCTGCTCTAAAGTATTGTGCTATCCCCCTGGTTAAGTTTTCTAAGGTTGTACATTCTTAGTATCTATGGGGGTTAAGAAGTTTAGCAGCTCTATGAGATAAGGCCCTTGTAGTTACCAATGGTGTTCCTCCTCTAAAGTATTGTGCTATCCCCCTGGTTAAGTTTTCTAAGGTTGTACATTCTTAGTATCTATGGGGGTTAAGAAGTTTAGCAGCTCTAGTATGGTGTTCCTGCTCTAAAGTATTGTGCTATCCCCCTGGTTAAGTTTTCTAAGGTTGTACATTCTTAGTATCTATGGGGGTTAAGAAGTTTAGCAGCTCAATGAGATAAGGCCCTTGTAGTATGGTGTTCCTGCTCTAAAGTATTGTGCTATCCCCCTGGTTAAGTTTTCTAAGGTTGTACATTCTTAGTATCTATGGGGGTTAAGAAGTTTAGCAGCTCAATGAGATAAGGCCCTTGTAGTATGGTGTTCCTGCTCTAAAGTATTGTGCTATCCCCCTGGTTAAGTTTTCTAAGGTTGTACATTCTTAGTATCTATGGGGGTTAAGAAGCTACTGTTATTAGAAGGCCAACTTTGAAGTCGAACAATATGTATTCACATCAAATGGGTAACACGTGTTCATATGCTACCGCCAGTAATGAACTAGTGCGCAACTTTGGCTAGAGACATGTTGTCGGTTCAAATCGTACAAATATTGGCAGAAAGATTTATCATATTTTGACAAAAGACTTAACATGATCGAGTTTTAAAGGGAAAATATCGTCTCGATCAACAGGGCATTGAATCGGAGTGCTAGTTTTAGATAAGCCAGTAACTGAAAATAATATGATAATGTCGTATTACTGTTGCTGCTGCATAAATGTGCCAGTAATTTTCACTGTGTTAATCTTAAACTAGGACACCGATTCCATGCCCTGTTGAAAGTCTGCTCAGATCGTGACGATATTGTCCTTTTTTGAGTTGCAAATGGTGGACGGGAACTTGAGCCGAGTCCTGATTGGTGTGTTAATGTGAAGGCGGCAACTCACCATGTTGAAGAAGTTCAAAACACGGTTGACTAATTCAACTGTTTGATTGAAGACATCTGTGTAATAAAGAAAATGAAACATAACTCAAATGACTTTGATTTGCTGTATGACCTGTTGATAATGGATGTTTGAAATTACAGCTTCAGAATTAAATACAATGTTGGATCCGGGAGGGGGAGGGGTCAAAAGAGGGCGTGTGTTTTGAAAATCAATAACGTACAACTATTCAAAATTAACCCTAACTCCCTAAGCATTGTTAATGAACAATAAAAATCCTTCAAAATCCTCCAACTGCCTTTG
This sequence comes from Zoroaster sp. YZ-2022, assembly GCA_029582265.1. Lineage (NCBI taxonomy): Eukaryota > Metazoa > Echinodermata > Asteroidea > Forcipulatida > Zoroasteridae > Zoroaster > Zoroaster sp. YZ-2022. The sequence goes on from CM055823.1 coordinate 7,175,471, forward strand.
TTGTCTAGGGAGTTAGGGTTAATTTATCACCGTGTTCCCCCCCTTTTCTGCGATCCTGGATCCGCCCATGATTAAATGGGCTAAGTAGGTATTATCACAGCTCTCGGGAAACACTACTTGTGATGATTATTTAAATATATATATATATATAAACAAATACCCCTTGGATTTTGGCATTAAAAGGGAAGATACATTATTGGTTATGGTATTATCGTAGAGTTCATTTCAAACTATAGTTTTCAAGAATTATATCGTAAATGTTAAAGTTTCATCACAATTGGTACCCGCGTTTTTGAGAAAACCATGACAAAGTGTTACATGTTTTGTGTGTTACAAAAAGGTTGCCAGATGGCAATGTTTTGTTTTTAATGCCACAAAACAGTTTTTGTTCGCTCTTTATAGGAGAAAGCACATCAGACAAAATAATTTCTCAGAATGATTGCTTTGTGTACCAACTTTACACCAAGTAAGTTACAGATAATCTGGTGTTAATTTGATAATCTGGTAGTTAACTTATGCTGTATCTTTCCTTTAAAGATTGGATGGGTAGGAATCTTCAGTTATTTTTTGCAAATTTGAACATTATTGATTTGATTGTTGCCCTTGACAACACTATATATAAAGCACTGTAAACGCAGATGACGGTGCACCCTCAATTCATGTACTTTGAGCTGCATTTGTTTCAAGAAGTAATACAAAGAAAGAGAATCTGACAATACCCTTTGTAATCGCAGTAGGGTCAGGTTTCAAACATCCAGTCACGGTTGTTGCAGGAGAGGTACTCCCTGTGGTCCGTAGGGGTGTTGTTTCTTTCATTGTTGTTTCCTCGGTGGTTGGCTCAGGTGTTGTGGGTTGGGGTGTGGTTTCTGGAGGGGTAGTGTCAGAAGTGGGATATTGCGTTGTCACCATTCTTGTGTACATCGAAGAGGTAGATGTTGCTGTTCAAAGATGCAAATTCCTATTTATATGCAGTCTTCATTTCAAGGCTGATCTATGTATGAGGTGTAAGAATAATCTTTACACCTTATGTGATTTTTCAAAAGTAAGATACAACCTGTTCACAACACCAGAAACATGGCCAAATTACTCTGACCGAGATGAGGGTGCTCAGAAGAGTGGGAATATTCTAGATGACTGGGATGTATTCATCGCAGAAACAGCATATTTCATTTTGAAATATGACATGAAAAATTAAGCTGAATATGATGAAGTAGGGAGGCTTGTCAGTGAGCAATTGAAATAAGCATGTATATATGAACGTGCAAAAATGTTTAACAAAACATAATCTTTTTTCATTGTTTTCAATGAAAACTCAGGACGAATGACGAATTTTCGACGGCTGAATCATTGGCTAATTAGTTACAAGCTAGATACTAAGTTTGGCAATAATAATGTCAGTGAATTTGTGTCAATAAATATAACTTGAAAGTAATTTACTTTCTTTCTACAAGAAAAAACTGTACCGGTGAAAAACGAGATTGCCAGGGAAATAAGTAAACACACGGAATAATCAAAATTATTTTAAATATGTAGTATGTGTGGTACAAAATTGCACTTAATAAAGAACTGGGCCCATATTCATAAAAGCCTGCTAAGCCTAGTTGGCAACTAAATTGGCCCCTAACTGCCAATTAAGCCTAGTTGGATACTAAGTGTTATTCATAAAATGCCGCTAAGCTTAGTGGACTGCTAAGTTGTCTGCTAACTTTAGAGGTGATCTTGGGTACCTCTAAGTCACTAGTTGACAACTAAACCCTTCATTTGTATGTTTGACTCTGTGTTCACGATGCTGAGAACATAGAACTGCTTGTACATTGCATTCGATAGGCGCACACACAAAGTTCGTGCATGCACAGCTCTATTGTTAGACACATAAACATGCCACTCATATTGAAAGTGAAACTTACCCATATTGTGTTTTGTGGTTTGGAACAATGCCAACTGCTAAGTTAACAACCAACTAAATCCTAGTTGACAACTACCTGGCACTGTCCCTAGCAGGGTTTTATGAATATGAAAATAGCAAGAAACTATGGAGCAGGCAACTAGGCATTTAGCAGCCTGCAAAGCCCTAGTTGGCTGCTAGTTTAGCAGGCTTTTATGAATATGGGCCCTGGCAGTCTCCATCTCCCGTGCCATTTCACTTCATTGTTGTGCGTCCCATTTATTTTTTATTTTTTATTATTTAATATGAAAGCAAACAAATATGAAAGCATTTTTAATGTTCTTGTTAATGAACACATTGATATGAGTTGAACAGTTATTTGAAATCCCAGATTCCAGGAATAATGTCTTACTTATAATCACAAAGATGGAAGTTAGTTTGAAGGATTCCAAAAATCACATTCCTCAGCAAAAGTTAGTTTTTTTATATATATTAAATGAATAAATGAATAAAACTGTGTCCAGATCACCCCTCACAATCATTCCCTGTCCATGTTTTTCCAATAATTACCTTCTAGCAGCTCTTAAATTCTTTTCACCTTAAAGAATTAATTTAATCCTCAGTTACTAGAAGCCTAAACGGGCAATATTTTTCTGAATAATATTATATCCATTGTCGGTCAGTTTGCTCTTTAATGAATATTCAACCCAAGGTTATTGGTTGTTTTTCTTCTTTTTAGTATTTTTTTTCTTGAACAGTCTGTTGATGTAGTAATTTACGGCAGATGTACTGAAACATCAGCAGTGTTAACTGTCTCAGTCTACGAGTGTGCTCGACCTTTTTATCAACTGATTACATACAGACCACAAAAGCATGTAGATTGAGAGATCTACGTTAACAAAATACTTTCTAAAAGTTACTGTTAGTGGGCGCTGTACCCCTTTTTGGAATGTTTTGAAATTGTTGGTCAAAAACAGTATTTTCCTCGCATTTTTCATCCGTTGGCATCAAAATTGACACGGGAGGGGAGGGGATTACAATATATCAGCCTGCATCGCAGGGCTGATATAAATAGTTTACTTTTGGAGATACTGGAAAACACTGAAGCGTAAACATAACAATATTTTAACATGGTTGGACATAGGAAAAAGCCGACTCAAAGAAATCATTAAAGAGTACGGTGTTGAAAAGGGAATTAGACGGGAGAAATATGATAGAAACAAATTACAACAAGATGATGGCCAATCCACGCAACCACTCTGATGAAATCAAACAAATTGAAAAGCAGCTGAAACAGTTAGAAATTAAAGAATGGGAAAAAGCCAAAATCAGCGTTCACTATTTAAAAAAGGTCGAAGGTGAAAAGCCCAGTAAATATTTTCTGTCTTCCCAGAAACAACAAATGAAAACCAATATTATGAAAACGGTTCAGGACAGTGAAGGTCATCTCCAAAATAAACCAGTTACAATGCATAATGTGTGAGAACGTTTTATGAGAAACTGTATTCATCTGAAAAAACGATTGATTACCAAAGGGAAACAATTCGCATTTGAGGATGAAGTTAAAAGTGCTATAGAACAAGAAATAAGTGAAAAAATCTGTTCTTAGCTCTTTGTGAAATGAGCAAGGACAAATCGCCAGGGTTTGACGGTTTATAACAGTGGAATTTTATACCACCTTCTGGCCTGTTATAAAAGATGACTTTGTAGAAGTTGTCCACACTTGTAACAAAAAGGTTTCTCTACCAAATACCATGAACAAAGCTTTAATTTGTTTAATATTTAAAAACAAAGGGGACAGAGGTGATTTAAAAAACTAGCGGCCTATAAGCCTACTCAATGTTGATTACAAAATTATTGCTAAAGCCCTCACAAAACGGTTCAAAAAATAATAATAAAGATTTGTAGCGCGCACATATCCACCCTGCTGGGCGCTCAAGTCGCGGAAATAAAGGAAAAAACCTGAATACAAACAATATACAATGATAGCATAGAAAAAATTATGTACCGAGATAATATGAAAAATGCAATTATACAAATATACATCATCTGATGACAATATACATGTACTTGGCTGAAGGCCTACCTTGTGAGTCAGGTGTGCTTGTCGTGCCAGGCGGGGTGGTCGTAGTGCCGGGCGGGGTGGTCATCGTGCCGGGCGGGGTGGTCGAAGTGCCGGGCGGGGTGAAATCTGAAGTTGTGAAATCTGAAGGTGGAATGAGATTTATAATATTAGGCCTAAGTATGTTTTTCTTCTGTCTTTAACCATGCCTCTCTCAATTTTCAGTCGACGATTTATAAATTATATATATATATAGTGGAGGGGAGGGGATGGGATGGGATTACAATATATCAGCCTGCATCGCAGGGCTGATATATATAAATAGTTTACTTTTGGAGATACTGGAAAACACTGAAGCGTAAACATAACAATATTTTAACATGGTTGGACATAGGAAAAAGCCGACTCAAAGAAATCGTTAAAGAGTACCGGTACGGTGTTGAAAAGGGAATTAGACGGGAGAAATATGATAGAAACAAATTACGACAAGATGATGGCCAATCCACGCAACCACTCTGATGAAATCAAACAAATTGTAAAACAGCTGAAACAGTTAGAAATTAAAGAATGGGAAAAAGCCAAAATCAGCGTTCACTATTTAAAAAAGGTCGAAGGTGAAAAGCCCAGTAAATATTTTCTGTCTCCCCAGAAACAACAAATGAAAACCAATATTATGAAAACGGTTCAGGACAGTGAAGGTAATCTCCAAAATAAACCAGTTACAATGCTTAATGTCTGAGAACGTTTTATGAGAAACTGTATTCATCTGAAAAACGATTGATTACCAAAGGGAAACAATTCGCATTTGAGGATGAAGTTAAAAGTGCTATAGAACAAGAAATAAGTGAAAACATCTGTTCTTAGCGCTTTGTGAAATGAGCAAGGACAAATCGCCAGGGTTGGACGGTTTAACAGTGGAATTTTATACCACCTTCTGGCCTGTTATAAAAGATGACTTTGTAGAAGTTGTCCAAACTTGTAACAAAACGGTTTCTCTACCAAATACCATGAATAAAGCTTTAATTTGTTTAATATTTAAAAACAAAGGGGACAGAAGTGATTTAAAAAACTAGCGGCCTATAAGCCTACTCAATGTTGATTACAAAATTATTGCTAAAGCCCTCACAAAACGGTTCAAAAAATAATAATAAAGATTTGTAGCGCGCACATATCCACCCTGCTGGGCGCTCAAGTCGCGGAAATAAAGGAAAAAACCTGAATACAAACAATATACAATGATAGCATAGAAAAAATTATGTACCGAGATAATATGAAAAATGCAATTATACAAATATACATCATCTGATGACAATATACATGTACTTGGCTGAAGGCCTACTTTGTGAGTCAGGTGTGCTTGTCGTGCCAGGCAGGGTGGTCGTAGTGCCGGGCGGGTGGTCATCGTGCCGGGCGGGTGGTCGAAGTGCCGGGCGGGTGAAATCTGAAGTTGTGAAATCTGAAGGTGGAATGAGATTTATAATATTAGGCCTAAGTATGTTTTTCTTCTGTCTTTAACCATGCCTCTCTCAATTTTCAGTCGACGATTTATAAATTATATATATATAGTGGAGGGAGGGATGGGATGGGATTACAATATATCAGCCTGCATCGCAGGGCTGATATATATAAATAGTTTACTTTTGGAGATACTGGAAAACACTGAAGCGTAAACATAACAATATTTTAACATGGTTGGACATAGGAAAAAGCCGACTCAAAGAAATCGTTAAAGAGTACCGGTACGGTGTTGAAAAGGGAATTAGACGGGAGAAATATGATAGAAACAAATTACGACAAGATGATGGCCAATCCACGCAACCACTCTGATGAAATCAAACAAATTGTAAAACAGCTGAAACAGTTAGAAATTAAAGAATGGGAAAAAGCCAAAATCAGCGTTCACTATTTAAAAAAGGTCGAAGGTGAAAAGCCCAGTAAATATTTTCTGTCTTCCCAGAAACAACAAATGAAAACCAATATTATGAAAACGGTTCAGGACAGTGAAGGTAATCTCCAAAATAAACCAGTTACAATGCTTAATGTCTGAGAACGTTTTATGAGAAACTGTATTCATCTGAAAAACGATTGATTACCAAAGGGAAACAATTCGCATTTGAGGATGAAGTTAAAAGTGCTATAGAACAAGAAATAAGTGAAAACATCTGTTCTTAGCGCTTTGTGAAATGAGCAAGGACAAATCGCCAGGGTTGGACGGTTTAACAGTGGAATTTTATACCAACTTCTGGCCTGTTATAAAAGATGACTTTGTAGAAGTTGTCCAAACTTGTAACAAAACGGTTTCTCTACCAAATACCATGAATAAAGCTTTAATTTGTTTAATATTTAAAAACAAAGGGAACAGAAGTGATTTAAAAAACTAGCGGCCTATAAGCCTACTCAATGTTGATTAAATTATTGCTAAAGCCCTCACAAAACGGTTCAAAAAATAATAATAAAGATTTGTAGCGCGCACATATCCACCCTGCTGGGCGCTCAAGTCGCGGAAATAAAGGAAAAAACCTGAATACAAACAATATACAATGATAGCATAGAAAAAATTATGTACCGAGATAATATGAAAAATGCAATTATACAAATATACATCATCTGATGACAATATACATGTACTTGGCTGAAGGCCTACCTTGTGAGTCAGGTGTGCTTGTCGTGCCAGGCGGGGTGGTCGTAGTGCCGGGCGGGGTGGTCATCGTGCCGGGCGGGGTGGTCGAAGTGCCGGGCGGGGTGAAATCTGAAGTTGTGAAATCTGAAGGTGGAATGAGATTTATAATATTAGGCCTAAGTATGTTTTTCTTCTGTCTTTAACCATGCCTCTCTCAATTTTCAGTCGACGATTTATAAATTATATATATATATATATATATATATATATATATAGTGGAGGGGAGGGGAGGGGATGGGATGGGATTACAATATATCAGCCTGCATCGCAGGGCTGATATATATAAATAGTTTACTTTTGGAGATACTGGAAAACACTGAAGCGTAAACATAACAATATTTTAACATGGTTGGACATAGGAAAAAGCCGACTCAAAGAAATCGTTAAAGAGTACCGGTACGGTGTTGAAAAGGGAATTAGACGGGAGAAATATGATAGAAACAAATTACGACAAGATGATGGCCAATCCACGCAACCACTCTGATGAAATCAAACAAATTGTAAAGCAGCTGAAACAGTTAGAAATTAAAGAATGGGAAAAAGCTAAAATCAGCGTTCACTATTTAAAAAAGGTCGAAGGTGAAAAGCCCAGTAAATATTTTCTGTCTCCCCAGAAACAACAAATGAAAACCAATATTATGAAAACGGTTCAGGACAGTGAAGGTAATCTCCAAAATAAACCAGTTACAATGCTTAATGTCTGAGAACGTTTTATGAGAAACTGTATTCATCTGAAAAACGATTGATTACCAAAGGGAAACAATTCGCATTTGAGGATGAAGTTAAAAGTGCTATAGAACATATCGTTTCGGTTTATGGTAACACCATGTGTTTATCTCAACTAACGTGAAGCTGAGATACAGGTTCTGAAAAGAACCGTATCGCACAACTCGTATCTCAACCTTCGTTAAGTGAGAAAGGTTCAAGGGAGAACCAATTTCGGGCAATAAGTGAAAAAATCTGTTCTTAGCTCTTTGTGAAATGAGCAAGGACAAATCGCCAGGGTTGGACGGTTTAACAGTGGAATTTTATACCAACTTCTGGCCTGTTATAAAAGATGACTTTGTAGAAGTTGTCCAAACTTGTAACAAAACGGTTTCTCTACCAAATACCATGAATAAAGCTTTAATTTGTTTAATATTTAAAAACAAAGGGAACAGAAGTGATTTAAAAAACTAGCGGCCTATAAGCCTACTCAATGTTGATTAAATTATTGCTAAAGCCCTCACAAAACGGTTCAAAAAATAATAATAAAGATTTGTAGCGCGCACATATCCACCCTGCTAGGCGCTCAAGTCGCGGAAATAAAGAAAAAACCTGAATACAAACAATATACAATGATAGCATAGAAAAAATTATGTACCGAGATAATATGAAAAATGCAATTATACAAATACATCATCTGATGACAATATACATGTACTTGGCTAAAGGCCTACTTTGTGAGTCAGGTGTGCTTGTGCCAGGCGGGGTGGTCGTAGTGCCGGGCGAGGTGGTCATCGTGCCGGGCGGGGTGAAATCTGAAGTTGTGAAATCTGAAGGTGGAATGAGATTTATAATATTAGGCCTCAGTATGTTTTTCTTCTGTCTTTAACCATGCCTCTCTCAATTTTCAGTCGACGATTTATAAATTATATATATATAGTGGAGGGGAGGGGATGGGATGGGATTACAATATATCAGCCTGCATCGCAGGGCTGATATATATAAATAGTTTACTTTTGGAGATACTGGAAAACACTGAAGCGTAAACATAACAATATTTTAACATGGTTGGACATAGGAAAAAGCCGACTCAAAGAAATCGTTAAAGAGTACCGGTACGGTGTTGAAAAGGGAATTAGACGGGAGAAATATGATAGAAACAAATTACGACAAGATGATGGCCAATCCACGCAACCACTCTGATGAAATCAAACAAATTGTAAAGCAGCTGAAACAGTTAGAAATTAAAGAATGGGAAAAAGCTAAAATCAGCGTTCAATATTTAAAAAAGGTCGAAGGTGAAAAGCCCAGTAAATATTTTCTGTCTTCCCAGAAACAACAAATGAAAACCAATATTATGAAAACGGTTCAGGACAGTGAAGGTAATCTCCAAAATAAACCAGTTACAATGCTTAATGTCTGAGAACGTTTTATGAGAAACTGTATTCATCTGAAAAAACGATTGATTACCAAAGGGAAACAATTCGCATTTGAGGATGAAGTTTAAAGTGCTATAGAACAAGAAATAAGTGAAAAAATCTGTTCTTAGCTCTTTGTGAAATGAGCAAGGACAAATCGCCAGGGTTGGACGGTTTAACAGTGGAATTTTATACCACCTTCTGGCCTGTTATAAAAGATGACTTTGTAGAAGTTGTTCAAACTTGTAACAAAACGGTTTCTCTACCAAATACCATGAATAAAGCTTTAATTTGTTTAATATTTAAAAACAAAGGGAACAGAAGTGATTTAAAAAACTAGCGGCCTATAAGCCTACTCAATGTTGATTAAATTATTGCTAAAGCCCTCACAAAACGGTTCAAAAAATAATAATAAAGATTTGTAGCGCGCACATATCCACCCTGCTAGGCGCTCAAGTCGCGGAAATAAAGAAAAAAAAACTGAATACAAACAATATACAATGATAGCATAGAAAAAATTATGTACCGAGATAATATGAAAAATGCAATTATACAAATATACATCATCTGATGACAATATACATGTACTTGGCTAAAGGCCTACTTTGTGAGTCAGGTGTGCTTGTGCCAGACGGGGTGGTCGTAGTGCCGGGCGAGGTGGTCATCGTGCCGGGCGGGGTGAAATCTGAAGTTGTGAAATCTGAAGGTGGAATGAGATTTATAATATTAGGCCTCAGTATGTTTTTCTTCTGTCTTTAACCATGCCTCTCTCAATTTTCAGTCGACGATTTATAAATTATATATATATATATATATATATATATATATATATATATATATATATATATATATATATATATATATATATATATATATAGTGGAGGGAGGATGGGATTACAATATATCAGCCTGCATCGCAGGGCTGATATATATAAATAGTTTACTTTTGGAGATACTGGAAAACACTGAAGCGTAAACATAACAATATTTTAACATGGTTGGACATAGGAAAAAGCCGACTCAAAGAAATCGTTAAAGAGTACCGGTACGGTGTTGAAAAGGGAATTAGACGGGAGAAATATGATAGAAACAAATTACGACAAGATGATGGCCAATCCACGCAACCACTCTGATGAAATCAAACAAATTGTAAAGCAGCTGAAACAGTTAGAAATTAAAGAATGGGAAAAAGCCAAAATCAGCGTTCACTATTTAAAAAAGGTCGAAGGTGAAAAGCCCAGGAAATATTTTCTGTCGTCCCAGAAACAACAAATGAAAACCAACTCTGTAGTGATGCGGATTTACCGCTTTTACGGAGTAAAACGATCCAGATATATATATATATATATATATATATATATATATATATATATATATATATATATATATATATATATATATATATATATATATATATATATATATATATATATATATATATATATATATATATATATATAAATATATATATATATATAAATAATAACAAAGAACAACCTTGCTTGAATATTGATTTAACGAGCATGCTGACGTACAACGGAAAGACTATTCAGAAATTATTGCCTGTCTGGGTTTTTAATATTAAAAATTTAATTTGAATGGTTAAATTTGAATAATATTTTAAGAAGGATGTCATGCTAGCGAGACTGGTTAGCTTGTATTGATTTGTGGTGATGAAACTGTTCATACATACTTCACTGTGCAGAAGATATCACCAGAGCAGTTAGAAGGCAATTATTGGAAAAGGTAGGGGCGGGGAAAGATTTTGAGGGGTGTTTGGTTTGTAATTCCATATCATTATTATGCAGCCACTGGCACATCATGCATCAGCCACGGTAATATTATCTTATCGCGCACGCGTAGTACCGTATTATTTCCAGTCACTGAGTTCTTCTAAAACTAGGACATCTATTCCATGTCATGTCTAAAGTCTGCTCTGATCGTGAGGATAGTATCGTCTTCATCCCTACTAAGACAAGCAAAAATCAATCTTTACAAAGTATTTTTTTTGGGAAACTTAAATCACATTACCTTAACTATGAAATAATTGCGCGTAGATCAACCTTATTCCGTTAATAGAAGCCAATGTAAATCATGCCCCATAAGAATTTAAAAAAAAAAAAAAAATTTACATTGCTGAAAAAAATGTATATACAGTGCAATTCATAAAATATTTATGATGAGGAAATAAATACTAAGATATTTTAAGAAGGAATCGGGTACGTTTAAATATTTGCATTAATTCCGACCGTCAAAAATGACTGATGGTAAAGGTTGTGAATAGAAGTATGACAATAAATGCAAAATGTTACGTCACATCCGTATAATCATGCAAACGTTTACGTTACATCTCGCACTCGTGATCGTACTCACTCGCAACCACCCCCCCCCCCCCCCCAAAGTCTCCGGTTTCTGTTCTCCGCATGTGGGCATTTTTATTTTATTTTATTTTTTGCTATGAAACGATGTCCAATTGCATTTTTAATTTTCTTACAAGCTCATTTATGCAGCAACAACGGTAATACGGACCTTATCATGGATTGTGGGGTATTATTTTCAGTCACTGAACACTAAAACTAGGACTCCAATTCCATGCCCTGTTGTTCGTGACGATGTTGAATATCACAAAGCCCTGCGGGCCGTGGCATTCGGAACATTCTGATAATTTCTTCTAATTGAAATGCCCTTAACGCAGGAAAGGTGTTCTTGCCCCTATATAGAATGAAATACCAAGCATGATGTCTACTTCCAAAACATTACATGTTTTAGCATGGTATCCTCCGTTTTTACCATCCACTCAAATACCCGCCCGTTCGAGAAACCCTGGTAGACTTATTTCCAGGAATTCATGATACCCTCACCACACCATTGATATCAGGTAAAACTGTAGGTATGCATGTATTTTTAAATTACCATTATATACAGCAGTTTCCAAACAAACATATTACAAGGGACATACGGCATGCAATTAGGCCTAGGTCTACATAACATATTTTCGTTACAGCACTGGCGCAAAAAATGCCATCATCAATAGAACCTAAATGCTTGGTATTATCAAAACAACAGTTTAATAAGGAAGGACATGTATTATTATTATAAGAAATGATGTAATTACCACGTACCTTGTACGACGCTAAACAGAATATAAAGAACGACGTGGTGTAGGATAACCTAGAGAAGAATCAAGGATAATGATTTTGATATTTTCAAGACAATGTGATTGACAAAGGCCTAATGTGTAACGCCAATGTTGTGACCAATGCACTTATGTTTGTATCTAGTTCCAGAGGTCATGATTGCATAATACATCACATAACAATTGCCGAAATAGACAATAGACAATATTTTGTAATTAGTAAAAAATTTACGTTTGACATGCATGAAAAAGTTTAAATGTTTTTTTTTTACATAAAATAATTAAATTTTCTTAAATAATTATGTTAATAATAGTTGAAAACTAAGAATTAAATATAAAATCGACACTTGTTATTACTATTTAGTTGTTTAGTTAAAGAAAAAGTTTATATAAATGAGGATATACGAACAGCATTTCATTGTTTTTCTATGAACTGCAGTGGTACAGTTTTTAAACGAAAGCATTTTACACAGTACTAGTTTATTTTGGGTAAATTTAATGACTCGAAATCAATCCATACAGTCGCTTGCACAGAGGTGATCGGCATAATAAAAAGTCAAAATGGCGAACAAATGCAAAGTAATAAATAATTTAAATCGTCAGAAAACAATATTTTAGATCATATCATTCAAACGGCATCTTAAGACACATCTCTTCAATCTTTCATTTGACCTACACTGATTTTCAAGTGACCGGCGCCTTTGAATGGGTCTCCAGATACTGTGCGCCTTATAAATGCTCTGTTTTATTATTATTATTATTAAAGGCAGGAGGTTGAAAGCGCCAAGTAAGCGTGCCTGTGCGGCATAAAAAAGACCAGCCCCACTTGAGTGGTTGGTACGAACCGTGCTAGATCCGTAGCTACACGTCGGCCGTAGCCCTAACAGGCACGGTGCGGCGCAGCGCGGACATTTATGGTATCTACTGTGTCAAAAAAGTACCAAATTTGGTAGGTTTGCGTGCACCCTGGTTTGGAAATCGAAACATTTAAGGTCAAATTTTAAAATGGTAGCTTTTGAATTAAATGGAGCTTTTGAATGAAAGTGAGCTTAGGAGGATCGTCACATTTACAAGATTGTGTGTTCGCTAAGGTAAACTATCAATTGAGTCGGTCTGCAAGATAATTCAAGATAATAGAATTAATTATTAATTGACCCAAAGGTTGATCCATTTACATCACTAACTTCTTAAGGACTGTTATCAGTCAAAATGTGTAATTTATGTGTAAGCAGGTACTTTAGTTTTCTAAAAAATGTACCTAAATGTAACTTGTGATGGAAATTCCTTTGGAAAACATTTCATATTAATTAATATAATACTTTTGTATTAATTAATTAATACTTTTATAAATTAATGAATAATTCACGTTATGTTACACTGGCGCCAGTTTAGTGTGCAGTTTGTTTTTTGTACAGGGAAATCCTAGAGTGGGGCGTAACGGCGATGGGGCGTAACTGCAATGGGGCGTTTTTGCAGTGGGGCGTAATGGCGATCGGGCGTTATGCTGAGGGGCGTCATGGCAATGGGGCGTAATGACTGGAAATCGTGGGGACAGGTTCAGAATAGTCGTGACTTGTACAGTACAACTGTCATGTTCATAGTCATGGTCTGCTGACGCCATGATGATAAATGGTTTTCGGATATGGGGCGCTGTTTATTTAGATCATTTTAAACATGGTTTTGCTATGGTTTAGCTCAATTATATGAACCTATGGATTTGTGTTTCATAGTTTATATACCATTAAAATCACATTTTGCGACAACTTTATGGTTTATAAACAAGGAAAACTACTGGCGTGTAATTTCATGGTTTAGGCATATATATAATGAAAATGAACCATTGCGTCCAATTTCATGGTTTATAATTAATGAAAATTGCACGAATGTACACTTCTCATGGTTGATAAATAACGAAAAAAGAACATTGTATATAATTGAAACTTGTATTTTGTAATTATATTGGTAAATATAATTGAAATAAACCATGGCAAAACCTTGCTTAAAATGGGCTAAATAATTACTTGAAAAACGGCGCCCCACACGCGGACGCCAACGAACTAGTAGTATTTCTTTATAGTACATGGCGTACTGAAATTCGGGATTGTAACTGAGCAAACAAAATAAAATGAAAATAATTATTAATATGCTCCACACGAACTATATCTGCTCACCTATATGTTTACTGATTACTGTTTAAGTTTTTCCTTCAAATATTTGTGTTACGTCGGTATTACTAAAGCAATAAGCTCGGAAAGCACTAAGTATACAGTTAAGGTCAACATGTCTCGGAATAATGACCTGACCAACAGTTCGGGATAAATTTGAAAAAAGTGTGTAATTTACACAAATAAAAATCATACATTTTCACAAAGAATGTAGGACTTGAGGCTTTGCATGGTGGAGATAGATACTTGAGTTCTTTCGGATGACACTTTTGAGTTTTTAATGACTAAAGAATAATGGGTAATTGTCATCTGCGTGACCTTGTACTCATATTTATTATCACCTTGCATTCATAATCAAGTTACCACTATATGCTGTAGTTCCAATCTTAGCAATGCTAGATTATCAGAATCATTTTTGTTTACTTGAGTTCTTTCGGGTGACACCATGTAGGCTAATGATCTCTTCTTGGAAGAAGTGATGGCTCCGAGAAGAGCCGGTTGGTTTGAAAAAAAAATACCGGATCTTCTCAGAGCCATCACTTCTTCCAAGAAGAGATCATTAGTCTACATGGTGTCACCCGAAATAACTCAAGTAAACAAAAATGATTCTGATATCAGTGATAATCTAGCATTGCTAAGATTGGAACTACAGCATACAGTGGTAACTTGATTATGAATGCAAGGTAATGATAAATATGAGTACAAGGTCACGCAGATGACAATTACCCATTATTCTTTAGTCATTAAAACTCAAAAGTTTTTGAGAAAAACTGTATCTAAATAGTAATGTGAATGATATTGGGACTAAATAGCCAATCCATGGGATTGTCAGCTACACAATAATCAAAACATGAAATTTTAGTCTATTCAGTCCTCCATATGAACTAAAAACGAGAATTTATATACTTGAATTGTCTAATCTGTCCACATACAACATCCCCATCATGTTGGGCTATATATATGCTAGCAGTTGGCATGCATACAAACATGCATATAGTGCACTGCAAATCTGCAATGCCTTTTTATTTCCTTGAAAGTTTATTATTTTACCGTTAATTGATACAATAAGAGACATCTTACCAGCAATCATCCTGCAGATTTGAACATATCAGAGTTGGCTTGAAATCTCACTCCTTATCTTGTTTCCGACAGTGACAGTGAATGAAATTGTGGAGATTTTTGTACAGTGAAGTAATACATGATTACTGTATTTTTACTTCAGATTTATCATAGTTTTACTACATCAAAAACTATAGTTCAACCTTAATAAAACTGTGATATTTGTGAAGTAAGATAATATAGAATTACTGTATTTATACTGTGGGTTTTAGCTAAATTTAACTGCAGCTTTTGTAAAGTGAAGTAATTCATGATTACTGTATTTTTACTTCAGATTTAGCATAGGATTAACGTGATTATACTGTGGTTTTAGCATAGTTTTACTACATCCATAAGTGTAGTGAAACATTAAGAAAACTACACTACAATATTATAGAAATACTGTATGTATACAGTAGTTTTATCATAGTTTTACCACGTACAAGTACCATAGTAAAACTACAGTATTCATGGATGAAAATATACTTTAGTTTTACTCTATTTTTACTCCAGTATTACTACAAATGTTTATTACAGTAAAACTGTAGTAAAGGTATAGTGGATTTTTATAAGGGATATGACCAATGATTTATGACCATTAATATATGACTAATAATGTATGACTCTTCAAAAAAAGAAACGCAAAACCACATTTTGGTGACATTGGGAAGATAATTTTAATTGCTGTATGGTAGGTCCGAGAATATCAAAATTTTGCGCAGTCGGTCAAAGGTGACCGAAGTCGCTCTTGCAAAAATGACAGGTCACAGGTCAAAGGTCATGGTCACCTACAGTCAATAGCGTGTGTGTCCTCCATGTGAGTTGAGAACTGCTTGACACCTCCTGCCCATGGAAGCAATCAGAGTACGGATCAGACCCTGGGGAATGGTGGCCCACTCAGCCTGCAATGCTAGTGCCAGCTGTGGCAGGGTCTGTGGTTGTGGTTGTCGCTGTCGCAGGCGTCTGTCCAACTCGTCCCATAAATGTTCGATAGGGTTCAAATCCGGCGATTTTGATGGCCAAGGGAGGACATCAATGTTGTTGTTCTGCAGGTAGGCTGTCGTTAGTCTTGCAGTGTGAGGCCTGGCATTGTCATGCTGGTATACGGCGTTGGCGTTGGCCATAACGGGAACCACGTGTGGCTGCAGAATGGCATCAATGTAGCGCTGAGCAGTCAGGTTGCCTTGAACGTGTACCAAGTTGGTTCTGCCAGTGTAGGATATGGCTGCCCACATCATGACGCTGCCACCGCCAAATCTGTCAACCTCCCGTACGCAGTTGGCAGCAAAACGTTCATTACGGCGTCTATACACGACATCTGCCATCGTGACGACGGAGCAAAAATCTTGACTCGTCGGTAAACCAGACACGTCTCCAACGCTGTTGAGGCCATACTCTACGCACCTGGCACCACTGACGTCGTCGTAGACGATGTTGTTGTGTCAAAATGACACCTCGGACAGGCCGTCTGGCTCGAAGGCCTGCCTCACGTAGGCGGTTTCGCACGGTCTGGTCCGATATTCCACGCACACCTGGTAACGCTGTTGCTGTGCAGGTTGCTGTTGTCGTCCTGTCCCGTAGGTGGCGTACCCGTATGTACCGGTCCTGAGCGGCGGTGGTCACACGTGGTCTGCCGGATCTGGGACGATCACGTGTTGACCCATGTTGTTGGTATCGGTCCCACAGTCTTGTGATCGTGCTTGGGGATACATTGAACGCCCTGGCTACGGCCAACCTGGCTTCACCTGCTGGCAAGCGGCCGATGGCGTTGTTCCTCTGTGCTTCATTGAGTCGGGGCATTTCTTTCTGGTTCTGCAGTCGGCTAGGTATTGAGGTCAGGCAATCGAAAACCCCGCACTTTTATACTGGTGGTGTCCATGTTGCACGTGTATCAAACGCACATGCATTGACCACATGGTTTGCACCTGGCCGCGTTTTGGCGATTTTGCATGTTTTTGATTAGCATTTTCAGGTGTATGCGTTTATGCGACTGTTACAATGGGGATGTGTTTGGGACCCCGAATGACATTATATTCACAAATCTTGTAGCGCTCAGTCGACTATTCTGCTTTTTATTACCGATTTTATCCATTTTGCGTTTCTTTTTTTGAAGAGTATATATGACCATATGACTAATGATATATGACCAATGATATATGACTAATAATATATGACCAAATGACCACTGATGATCAATAATATATGACCAATGATATATGACCAATAATATATAACCAATAATATAACCTGTGGTATGACCTGTGGTAATTGGAATATAGGTCTACATAAACCAACATGTGAATGTTTCAGCTTATTGTGTTGTGTAATTTCATTGGAATATTGATTATTTCCCACTAAAAAGGAATAGCATAGCGACCTACAATTACTTCAGTATCCAAATCCATTTGAATTAGTATTTATGTATATGGTTCCTCGAAAATAACAAAAATGTCAGACGGTATAACTCAGAGTATTTGTTAGCATTAAAACCAAATAAACTTAATTTCGTTTCAGGTATCGTAATGTTGTACTCCGTACAAATGGGACTATGGAAAGTTTTGAAATTCTTACAAAACATAAACAAAGAAAACAAATCAACAAACGAACGAACGAATGTAAGAATTCAAGAGTATGAAGCATTTATAAATGTTATGCAATTGTTACTTACCCCACGTAACGCCATCATGCAACAGTTTGTCCTTACGAGTCACACGTCTGTGTTATAAAAATCCTTGCACTGAAAAAAGTATTTTTGTTCTCCCTTATCAATCAAACTGTTTTGTATAGGCAAATTCAAGGAAAGTCAACTTCTCTCAAAGGATGAGTTCAAGCGGGCTACTCCCGATAACACATGTATACTTCATTACGTTTGTAATAACACGTTCTAATGAGAGTACCCCAGGTCTGAGCAGGAGTCAAGCTTGCGAGTGAAAGTGAATAGGCCTACGTGTACATGGCATCTCCTGTCGTGGGTCATTCACATGTGGCAATTAAAACGTGTACACGCGAACTAACCTTGTCAACGGATAAAAGGTAAGGTACAACATTGGTTATTTGACAAAACTGATGATACGAGTATGTCTATAATCACTTGGAATCAAGATATACATCAAAGGAACAATATCGTCACGATCAACAGTGCATGGAATCGAAGTGCTATATTTAATATAACTGTTGCTGCTGCATAAATAATAATAATAATAATAATAACTGGATTTGTAAAGCGCCAAGTGATACAAGGCGCTATAACAAAGAAAGGAAAGGATAGGTCTTGAGAGCCTTTTTTGAAGGACAGAACACTGTTCGAATTTCTGATAGGGATGGGTAGACTATTCCATAAACGGGGGGAGCAATGCAAAAGGCCCCATCACCCGCCTGTTTACGTGATTTGTGGACAACAAGGGTTGCACCATCAGAAGAACGAAGGGAGTGATTTTCAGTCATCTTAGAGTAGGACATTTCATGCCCTGTTGAACGTCTGTTCTCACGACGATACTGCCCCTTTAAACATATTAAAATACAAAAATATAAATAAATAACATGTAGAAGTTTCAGTTTGTGGTATTGTGTTGTTAATGAGGAAAAATACAAAATGTATTCAGATTGTTTGTATACTTATAGACACCTACTAACTATGGAATCAAACATAAATTCGAAATTGGGAAATTTATTGTAAATCAAAATTTACCAATTACTTATTAAATATTAATGTAAAATTTAGTGTTAAGCCGATGACTGTATTAAAGACCATACAAAATGATAAATATTTTCAACCCTATGTTAAAAAGAAGGTAATTCTAAGTAGGAATAACCAAAAATAAGACTTTCATTGTTTTTCTTTAACCCTTCAAAAACCTATGAAAATGTACTTTCCCACTACCGCGAACGACAGGCATGAAACAAAAGCCGTTGGGGACACTTTCACTGAGCCTATTTTGATGACGTACATTTATAGGAGGGGCGAACGCTACAACTGTTTACTGCGGTACGTTTTGTACACAAAGCATATTACATCGCGTACAGCTGCAAAAATAAGTTTACCAACTACGACTTCCGAAAGTGTTTTGAAGAAGTTTTTAAAAGTAGGACTGACCAATTGTGTTGTTGATCATTGTCATATGATAGAGATTATATTGATGCCAAAGTTGGTGATATAAGTGACACAGAATCGTATCAATTAAGACCGGAATGGACGAAATCCATTGGCGAAGCCGAAGGAAGGAGTCCGGCATAAGTGCACATAATGGTACCCTATTTTTCTTAATAATAATAATAACAATAATGTGTGGACTTATATAGCGCACGTATCCACCAACTGAGTGGTGCTCAAGGCGCATTATATTGTTACCCCTGCTCATAAGGCTCATAAATCATTCCTGAAACCATCTCAGCTCCCTGGGGAGTATACAGCTCAATTGCTGCCATTTAGGGCTAATCAACCAACTCTGCCCTCACAGGTACCCATTTAACCCCTGGGTGGAGAGAAGCAATTATGGTTAAGTGTCTTGCTCAAGGACACAAGTGTCACGGCCGGGATTCGAACCCACATTCTGCTGCTAACACCAGAACTTGAGTCCGGTAAGCTGGACCGCTCGGCCACGACACTCCACTTGCCTTTTACGAACAAATATTCTAAGAGCAACCAAAGTTTTGAATGTCCAGTATTTGATTCGTTGAATTTTGTTATCAGGAAAGTTAATTTCACCGCAAAATGTGTCCAAATTATTCTTGTTTTGTGCCCATAAAAAAAATCCTTTTGGTGATCTTGCCGGTGCTGTCAACCAGACTATCAGTTTGACAATGACCCGGCCCGCCCCGGTACGTATACGTATGTCCACACTGCATTGGAAACATACGTGCACGGACGCACACACAATACATGAGTTGCACGTCAAGGGGAATCCCATACACACATGTACGGACATGTATATGTACGGACACGGACAACGCGGCGGCAGCCAGACCGTTGTTAAGACGGCTCCTTTCAAGCTCCCGTAAGCGATTGTTTTTTTTCTGCAAACAAGAATTGCCATCCCACAATATTTCAGCCAATCACATGGCACGTTATTTAAGATGACGAATATGTATAAGACATCTGATTGGCTGAAATATCGCGGGATGGCTATTCTTGTTTGCAGAAAAAAAACTATCGCCTCCCGTAAAAGTACGTCATAAAAACAGGAAAAATGTTTGCTGCCGCCACGGGCCGCAAATGTCCAACAGACGTTGCAGATTTCAACATTTGTTTTGGTGGGGGGGGGGGGTTTATCTAATATCAGAAGTCTTGTATCTACACAAAAATAATTTCAATCAGCAATGGCAATGTAAGCAATCCTCAGCAATCACAATTGATTACATTTATTAAGCTAACACGTTCCATTAAGATAGGCCTACATTCAATTATTCATAGGGTTTGCACAATATTGGTATTTGATAAAATACGTTTGCGACGACGTAGTTTCCAAGAAATATATTATAACCTGCGGATGTTTAACCACAATTGGTGCTAACGTTTTTGAGAAAACAACGTGTTTTACGTATTATGACAACATTATGGAGAAATGGTTAGATACAATAATTCAAGTATTCTGTTTATGATCTAATCTTTTCCAAAATGGAAATTTCCATAATTTGGTCATAAAACATCAAATTTACCAAAGAAACTCGCCCCGCTCCATTGACTTTGTACATGTACATAGTAATTTTATCCATAGCATGAGGTAGTTTTACGAGTCAGTGTTCATGCGGGCGGCAATTCCGATACGGCTTATATACACAAAATGGCGTCCAACAATTCGTTCATAAAGCATAAACACGTTCAAAACATTACAATTACTGTTCTTGTAAGTAAAAGCACTTCAGACTGTTTCTCAGGATGACTGATACTTTCACCAAGTTTACACCAAATGAGTTTTAGAAGAAAACCCCGTTAATTTGAAAATCTTATAATCACCGATTTTGTTTCCTTCCCTTTAAATACAGAAAATACTCTATAAATACAATTAAAAACAAATAGATTCTGCAAACAGCTTCACATACAATTTATATTTCAATACGTAATGAACAACATAATGTCAAATTATAAACATTTTTGATAGTGCTTTGGTGAGCAGATACAAAGGAATTAATAGTCCTCAGAAAAAAAACCTCCTTTGTGTTCATAAAGTGTATTTCCCCCTATAAAGGTGCTTTTACAGCGCTGGCAAAGGGGCATGTGTCCTCTCTCTTTATTCGCCGTACATGCAAATTTACCACAGTTTTTTTGCCCTCTATTTTTCAAGACCCTGGATCTGTCAATGCTAAAGAGTTTACTGATATATATGCATTGAAACAGAAGGTTCCACAATTTAGAAACGAACGTTCATTTTACCCTATCGTTTTCAAGAAATAACTAACCTGTGAAAATTTCATCACAATATGTGCTCAATATTTTACAACAAAACTGATTGATACTTGTACCAATTTACACAAAGTTAGTTTTTAGATTATAATTTGTTTATTTGATAATGTGGTAATTACCAATGTTGTACCTTCCTTTACAAGTACCTTACTAAAGGCAATTAAATAGTTTACTAAAAATTTACTAAAAATGTAAATACAACTAGACGGAAGTGTTTGTGATATTACAAACACATAGGTGTTCGAGTTTTGTCAGGGCAGTGATGATGACGTCAGAATGTTTTAAAAGAAACTTTGCATTATTTTTTTTTCATATTAAAGAGTACTCTGTAAAATATGATGTGGTTACCAACGATGATTTGTTTGAAGTCCATTTCAATGATTTGAACTTAATCACATTATTTATTCTTGAAAAAACAGTTGAAATGTGAAAAACAACTGTTCTGCTACATAAGGGTCAATTTTGGTACCGAAATTCTTTGAGAGAAGGCATTTATTTCTTTGGCGAGTTTTTACAACCCGTTTTCGTGTAGTTCCAGATACGAATTGTGATTTTGATGAAACCGTCGTCCTCGCAAATAATGTACGATTTTGAAAATATTCCGGTTTGGACAGGAAGTAAAGGTCAAATTGGGGTCACCTTTGTGTAAATATTTTTGACAATTAACAATCTGTACATTGGTGCAAAAATTGTGAATTAACCTCTTGTGGCTGTTGAGATATGATTTTTTTCAATATTAAAGTTTGACTTCCGGTTTGGACAGGAAGTAAGGTCAAATTGGGGTCACCTTTGTGTAAATATTTTTTGATAATTAACAATCTATACAATGGTGCAAAACATATCAATTTACCTCTTGTGGTTGTTGAGATATGATTTTTTTAATATTAAATTTTGACTTCCGGTTTGGACAGGAAGTAAGGTCAGATTGGGGTCACGTCTGTGTACGAAAAATCACATAATTCAAGATCTATAACATGGTGCAAAGATTGTGAAAATATCTTTTGTGGTTCATGAGATATAATTTTTTTTAAATATTAACTTTGATTGAGTGTAATTCGATATCTGATGACCTCACTATGACGTCGCAACTTAAGATATAACTACATGTTAAGGTCTAACTATGTGTGAAGTTTTAAGATTCTGTTAACTCCGCAACTGTTTTTGTCTCTGGATATGTTTCACTGAGAAGGAGAAGAAAAAAGAAAAAAAAACGAACAATAACAAGAGGTGTTCGCGCTGTCGCTCGAACACCTAATTAATGTTCATGACACAATGAGCAGCATTTGGCTTTATTAATACACTGGAGCTATATAGATCATGTGATCAATGACATCACATGTTTACAATAAAGCACTAACAATACATGTGAAATTTTATTCATCTGAAAGTTAAACAAATTCCTGATATTATGTGGAGAAGTACAAAATGTACAAACTCTAAATACAAATACACACACTTTTTCCTGGCAGGATATCACCCTGGTACTCTCTAAAGGTCACGCAAAGTGTAAACAAGTGACATGGTCTATAGACTACACGATTGTTTTATTAAATCGCCTTTTTACTGACTTACAAACCATCTATAAAGCTGGCTAACCATGAAACACATGTTTTTATTAAAATAAAGAATTTTAAAACACTTAATTTACAACCTAATTTTGAAAAAGACTGGAAGTAAGGGTCAATAGGTCATGTCTTTGTATCAAATGTCGAGTCCTCCATGTTCTGTATGATTATGAGGGAATCAAGAAATTATCTATTGTGGTTCACGAGATATAAATTATATTCTTTTAATTATAATTAATTACATAATAATTCATTAGATGACCTCACCTGTGACGTCACAGCGTTACCTGGAACTATATGTTAGGGTCTATGTTAAGTTTTAAGGTTCTTTTAACTCCGCAACTATGTTTTGGCTGTACAAATATATTTACAGAATAGTGATTCAGAATATTTCTTCACTTAAACATCTGTTTTCGACCGGAAGGAGAGGTCAGATTGAGGTCACGTCTGTGAACGAAATGTCACATAATTCAAGATCTTTCAGATGATGCAAAGATTGTGAAAATATCTTTTGTGGTTCATGAGATATGAATTTGATTAAGTGTAATTCGATATCTGATGACCTCAACATGACGTCACAACTTAGTATACAACTACGTGTTAAGGTCTAACTATGTGTTAAGTTTTAAGGTTCTGTGAACTCTGTAACTATGTTTTTGTCTCTGGATAAGTCTTATTGAGAAGAAGAAAAAACCCGAACAATAACAAGAGGTGTTCGTGATGTCGCTCGAACACCTAATAAACGAACAATAACAAGAGGTGTTTGGGCACACACCCAAACACCTACAAAAAAGCTCGTCACCATACCGATTTTGAAGCCGGCCGATGACCAGAAACTGGAGAGCTTTTTTGGACTATAGAAAAGTTTTGGCCTGAAGAAAACTTTTCTAAAATTATGCAATGCTCAAAAGTATATTCTGTAGAAGTCTCTACATATATTCTACAGACTTTGTGTTTGTGGGTGTCATTACTGACGTCATTCCTGATGGTCCTGATGACGTGTGTGAAGTCATCTGCACCCCACTGGTCATGTGTTCCTTTCGCCCAGTAGGCTGTTTTCCCAAACTGTTGATATCGGCGATGCGACCACTTATCTTGTTGCGCACCTTAAATAACAAAAGATATCCATGTAGACAAGATCACTGCTGAACAAATTTTTCTGGATGATTGATACTGGTACAATTGGATTGTACATGAAGGATTAATTAAAATGTCTGTAAAGGAATCCATACTTTCGTCATTTATGTCATTTACGAGAAAATGCATTTGGATCTGTTAGTATGCATTTAATCTATTTGCTTGTTGACACTTTTCTCATAACTTATACCCCGCATTGAGTTTAATTTTTCACATGCTTATTGTCTAATGCATATATTGATTCACAGAAAGTGAGCATATCCATAGAAATAGTTTTGCTAACAGTAAATCAATGTTGTACCTATATAGGAGAATGTGATTTGTAGGCGTGTTTTAGCTAAGTTTTAATGTTCTATTCATATCAATGACAACTTACCTCTTTATTTGCAACGATGAAAATCATACAGAGCATGAACCCCTGCGCAGTAAACACAAATGTGTAAGTACAATAACATAGTTGTTGTATTTAAAGTACCCACAATTATTACACACTGATATTCCCACGAGCAACATCAGTGTGGAACTCTTTCCTACATGCTTTTCTCCAGTGTATTCATGCTTTTCTCCAGACATTCAAGAGCAATGTGAATGCACATCTTTGATAAATAAATTCATATGGCCTTCATAATCTCAACATTTACCTGAAAACTGTTCAAGATGGTAAAGATGTAATCAAACATGATCAGACTGGAACTGAGTGCCAGAACGCCAAACAGCCACGGCAAACCTACCATCGGTATAAACACCAACAGCGCCTTTGCAGTAGTCCTGCGAATACAATTTAAACATAGGCTTAGTGGAGGTTAATGTAACCCAAACTTTTCACAGGGCTTACGACCAGAACCTACTTCTGGAGCCAGTCTGAATGAGATGACACCGCAGTGCTGCTGTCGGTTGCATTTACTGCTAGAAATACGTATACGTATCAAAGCTTTTGTTTTAGATAATTTCTTACTATATAAATTAGACAACTGGTTTTATTTACTGAAAACCTTTGAACAATAATAAACTTCCATTGTTTGCGCAGCAACAACACTACAGTGGATTTTGAAGACCAATTAATGTCCCTTTTGGAAATCGATTAGTGCTTTGGAGGGGAGGTTACCTGAATTTGTTAGCCTTCAACTTGGTTATATCTCTGTCGATCATTCGACTTATCTCTCGTAGGACAGCCACTAACATCACCGTATTGACCTGAGTGGTATATCAACAACACGGTAACATAGCAGTTAAGTCATCTGCAGTAGTAGCAGGAGGTCGTGGGTTCGAATCCTGCCCGAGTCGCATGTGGATTCTCAGAAAGCACTGAGTGCGTCATACATACGTCAGTGTAAGGGCAAAAATCGAATGGTTTATAACTTGACGCAAGAATTCACTAACCCGTCTGTTACTGCAATTAGGGTCAACATCAGTCAGTATACAGGTCAAAATGAGGTGACTGTATTTGGCGTTATCTTGTATTGTTGATGGTGGTAAAAATGACAGTTAAAATTAGTCAACAATGCCCCTGTGTGCACAGTTGGTTCAACAGTCGAAAACAGTCCGCTGACTGATTTTGACCACTAAAGCTACTATCCACAAAAGTTCAGCTACAGTAGGAGGATCAACTTGACACACCACGTGGTTATCAGATCTGTTCGATCCAATCTCCATGTGAATAGAAACATAAAATCTCAAATGATTCTTGGAAAAACAGTTGAAACCATGGAGCGCCATGGCCGAGCGGTTTAGTGCATCAGATTTGTGTTCTGATGGCTGAGTCGTCAGAATGTGGGTTCGAATCCCGACCGCGACCGGGGTGCTTGTGTCCTTGAGCAAGACACTTTAGCATAATTACTTCTCTCCACCCAGGGGTAAATGGGTACCTGTGAGGGCAGAGTTGGTTGTTGTATTTGATTAGCCCATGCGCTGAAATGGCAGCAATTGAGCTGTATACTCCCCAGAGAGCTGAGATGGTTTCAGGAATGATTTATGAGCCTGATGAGCAGGGTTACACTGCAAATTTGTTGGTCACAAATTGTGTTGGTTAAACGCATTACTAACTTGTTGGTTAAAGATATTGGCAGTTGGTAGACGAAATCATTGCCCAACACGTTTGGGTAGACTTGACGAAATTGTTGGTTAACTGGATGGTCCAATGTTTATATCAAGTGGTTGTGCAAAGAGTTGCCGATAAATTGGTCAAAATTATCACGCGACCTCACTTTTTAAAGGGATTTTTATTAACCAATGGTGTTGGGCACACACTGCTGCAGGGTGTGATGGGCAAAGTTCCCGGGATTCGCATTCACTCCCGTTAACGCGCGCGCGCGAAACACATTCTGTTATCTGCAGTATCACCGTATACGTACACCACACACCATAGCGGACGATCAAGGTCAGCAGCAGGTCGCAGATCTCCTTCGAGATTGGGGCATGGAATGCCTCATTGAAACTTTCTCAGGTAAGATATTAACAAAACCACCCATAAAAGCTACTGAGCCATGTGCTTTTAAGTGACACACCGTTTTGTTTTCAGTACAAAAGAATAAGTAGGCACGAGATTCCGCAGTTCATGATTCATGTACACACCACCGTTCGCACCCATTGAAACCATGGAGGAAGGAAACTCTTCCTTCCTCCATGTTGAAAGTGAAACTTGTGCTGAACATCGGTCCGTAAAATAGTTAGCTATCTGCAACGGATTCCATGTAGATTATAATCCGCTGCAATCTTTGCCATCGCTTGCGATAATGCAAAAAGGTATGTATTTTATCCAATAACTTCAAAACGAAGGCATTATAGTGGTGTAAAAAAAGAGGTGTAGTTAGTTGTCTTTAGTTACAGGCTCTGCATGCAAGCTGGTGCTATAAATAGACTGGGGAGGTCATGACCTTTCTATTGGTGTGTGTATAAGCGCCGCGATACGGCAATGCATTTTGGGCAGCGATGGCGGTTCAAAAAGGGCATGTTTATCGGTCTTTTGTGAGTTGTTGACAAACATTCTGCGGTAAATAGGACACAAACAGGCTTCAGAAATTGTCTTTATTTTCAACCTTTTTAATCTTTGACATAAAGTAAAGATTTAGGCAATCTAAAAATCCTGAAATCCAAAAATCGTTTTTTCTAAGGTTTTTCATTATGTTTGAGCTTCGGTATCAAATTACAGGTACATGTTAAACTCCCTTGGGGGACATTCCTCATCTGGAGCGGTCACATTTATTATTCTCTTACCCCTCATATGGACTTTAAATAGTTTCACCTGTAAAAAAAAATAGAAGATGCCCACCTCACATGCACATCAAATATGGACTCTTCCATTTTGTTGGACAGGGATTTTGTTATTCTACAAATGAGGGATGCATTGGAGCTATACTAAAGTGGTACATGAGAATTTAATTTTGGTAATTATTATTTATGTGTAATATTATAGCATGTGTGATGTCGTCAACCTGGTCCAAAGCCACACATCTTGCATCCAAGCATCAGAGCATACAGAGCATATACCCACAGCCAAGCTGCAAAACTTGAAGAAGCATGTGAAGAATAAAGTGACTGAAATTTGTTCATGGTTCCTACAGACTCACCTTAAAAGTTATGTTAATTAAAAAATCACAAGGCATTTTAAAGACCTTGAAAGTTCCTTAAAAGTACTTGAAAAAAGGTAAAAAGATGTGTTTACATGTTTAAAAATGTCAACATTGTTTGAACTTTTGCAACAGGGTCATTCCATGCCAACTCAACAAATGGAGTTCACTGTTAAATCTTAGATTTTTTTCTCTTTTGGTGTACTGAAAGATACTTATGAGAAAAGCAAATTCTGAAAATTTCAGGTCTCTACTTTGTTTTGTTCTAGTGCACCATCATTTTGAAATATGAGTGGGTGTCAGCGAAAAAATGTAAAAACAAAAATGTGTAACGTGACAAAAACCATGGCATGGAATGACCCTAACATGTATTTTTATGTATTTGTATGTGCAGCTGTTGATATTTCCTAGCCAAGCTGTATAGCTTGAGAATTACATAAGAATAAAGGTTTGGTCATGGTTCGTACATAATCACCTTAAAAGTTCTTTAAGAAATTTTAATTATTTCAAAAAGCATTTTAAAGTCTTCCTTTGAAAGTTCTCTTGAAAATTAAAAAAAAAAGTATAAAGATGTACACTTGAAAGAATGACAGCAATACATCAGAATATATGCACAAAAAACTTGACATTGTTTGAACTTTTGCAGCTGTTTAAATTTCGCAGCCATGCTGCAAAGCATGTAGAATGTGAGGAGAATGAAGTAAGATTTGTTCATGGTGGATGAGGATTCCAAGTAGTGGCATGATTACTTGCTTTTACAGCATTCGTGACAAGTTACATCAAAAGGTACAAGTAATTTGGAAAGTCAACATTATTATTTTGTGTCAATGTATTGTATTGTATTGTATTCTTTAGATGTTGAATTTATGCTGAATAAATTAAATTTACAAACTCCAAGATGTTGTTTGCAGCTGTTTAATTATTATTAATAAATTGTTGGTCATATTATGCCCAACAATTGGATTAAAGGAGTAACCAACAGATAATCAATTGCTACTTTTGTTGGGTAACAACCTTTGCCCAACACCTTTGCCCAACGTTGGTTCAAATATCAACTGTCTAAATTATTGGGTAACATTTTAACCAACATTTTGGTAAACAAACTTGCCCAACTCTTAGTCAATTGTCATCACCCAAACGTTGGGTAAAATGATTTGACCAACTTGTTTTGTCAAAGTGTTCACCCAACTATTGGATAAAAGTTATTGCCCAACTACTGTTGGTTAAGCTATGCCCAATAATTTAGACAGTTGATATTTGAACCAACATTGGGCAAAAATGTTGGGCAAATTTTGACCAACAAGATTTGCAGTGTAATAATGTAATGCGCCTTGAGCACCAGTTTGGTGGATACGTGCGCCATAAGTCCACATTATTATTATTATTAACACAAGTCTTACCACGATGATGACCAAAGCGGGTCCAACGAAACTCCAAATAATACCGCTTTGTACAGACAACCAACAACTGAACAAAAGAAACAATGAAAACAATCTCCATTCAGAAATAGAAGCTCCATTGGTCCCAGTCTGGGCGGGTCATTATGTGTTTTATGACGATATAGACTAATGTGTCGACCATTTCACTGGGCGCCGCCATAACTGTGGGGTATCTACATTCTGCGTCAAACGTTTATTTTCAATGCAGTGAGGTGCTTCTTCAACCAATCTGAGTACTCTATTTGACGAAATGCTAGCGTACTGAGTATTTAAGAATGCGTGTGACGCGCGCGTACAGTATTTTACCACCTCAGTAATGATAGTGATCGCCAGATTAGTCTATAGATCTACAAATCAATTTCCATATTATTAATATTGTGACTTCTCTTCTACACATTTCTCATGACAAATATACAAGAAATATTGAGCATAAACATCAGAAGAATGGTTATATACTGAACAGCAAAAGAAACGCAAGTCCGAGGACAGCAAAAGAAACGCAAGTCCGAGGTCTTGTCAAGTTTTCAAACAGAAGACAAACCATTTTGATTCTAATCACTCATTTAATGAAAAATGCTTTCAATTTGTGAGCTGAAAGTGACTGTTGAATGTGAAAATCTTGCAATGCAATTTCAACAGACACTTTCAGCTCACAATTTGAAAGCATTTTTCATTAAATGAGTGATTAGAATCAAAATGGTTTGTCTTCTGTTTGAAAACTTGACAAGACCTCGGACTTGCGTTTCTTTTGCTGTCCTCGGACTTGCGTTTCTTTTGCTGTTCAGTATATTAATTGATACGCATTCTCGTGACAGTTTTACCATAACTTCCAGTATTATAATAGACCAGTCTTTAAAACTCATAGTTCAATCTCAACACACGTTATAGACCCTTGGGACAAGGTTGCAACGTGATAAACAAACTGTATCGATATCGATCAAAATCCTGATTTTCCAGGTTGAACAAATTCCCATAATCTTTGATAACTAAAGTAAACTATATAAATAAATATCAAAAATGGCATGATATTTAGAAGGAAGTGAGTGATAGGCATAAAGACTGGTTTTCATCGATGTAACCTCTTGATAGCATTTTTCTCATTTATACTCACTATTTAGTATTCGTCAAACTACCAGTAAAATGGCCGACAATACCAGTTATCCCGACTTGTATTAATGGCAAGCCTGTAATAGAAACGTAAAATGCGTTATTTTATCTTAAAAGTGACGATATCATCACGATCAAATTAAGATAAACAAAGTGACTGAACATTACGTTGCCAGAAACAAAGGAGGGGCGGCAGATTTGTTTTTGTTTATATTTTTTCGCCCGAAAAATATTTTGATTGAGGTTACATACCATTTAGGCCTATACACTTTGAAGGGTAAACAAATTGAGTTAAATATATATATCACTGTTTGGTTAATATTTAACAAAATGTAATAAATGAAAACAACCACAAAAAAACAAAACAAAAACAAAAACAAAAACAACGGGCGTACACGTTTCCCTGTCTGGCCATTGACTATAACCGCAGGGAACCACGTTTAAGGTTGGTAGTCACTTTTATTCGATCTCAGTCTGAAAACAAAACAACTGTTTTTCAATACAAACCCCATGCAGCCAGTGAGTACAATTTCATCTTTGACTCGGAACTGAATACTCTGACCACACTCATGTACAAATGGTAGGTTTCCACTAACATCCATGTGAATGTAGCACTCAAGAAGTAGAACAGAGTGATCGATATGATGTCACAAAGCACCTGAGTAAAAGAAAATGTAAATACTTCAGAATCACATTTATGGCAATAATGGCAATAATTGATTACCGTTAACCGATAATCGATTACGTTATCGTAAAACTTATTTTTGATTTTATGCGTATAACACACATTATTTTATCTTGTCTTGAAAGAACCTTTCACCTGTATTTATATTACTGATATGATACTCGTTAAAACCACACTAGGCCTAGACTTCAATTGGACAACGTTTCAGAGCCAAAATAAAATCAACTTTATAAATATTTAAAAATATCTGTTTTTGTGTTGAATTCTTTTGTAAAATCTACCAACCTGGTTTTCGGTCTGATCAATACCAATGGCAAAGATGAGCTGCGACATAGCAATTGCCACAATGAGCTGAGTGTGGATAAGCCGTTCTTCTTTCATAAGTCTTTAATGTCAACAATTTGTCAAATGAAAACAAAAATTATTGTTTTAGTTTTAGTTATTTTTCATGAATCAATAATTTAGGTACACCATTGGTAACGTCTTGCTTACAAAACTTATCTGAAAGCTAACTTGATGTGGTTAAGGTAACAATCGTCCGAAACTGTTGTGTAAAGTGCTGTCACTTTAAAGAAAAGTGAAAATCAGTACATGATTTTTATGTTTCTATGTTAAAGAGCCTCTTTTAAAAATATATATATTTTCAGAGCCATTCCCGTGTTCTCAAAGATGAAAGAATTTCAGGCGAAATAATTTCTCAGGATGATTGAGACTTGTGCCAACTCCACACCAGGTAAGTTTTTTCCATACTAATTTGTTGATTTGATAATCTGGTTACCAACATTATTCATTTCTAATACATGTAAGTGTTTTGCTGTCATAGCGACGTCATTGTCACACATTGACATATTCAGGAGACATCTTGCATCAAAGGTTTTTAATTGTTTATATTTGGCAGGGATAAATAAAGACACTTTTTAGGTATTTCCGTTTTGTCTTGAATACTAATGGCACCGGAAAACCTCAACAACATCAGCAAGCAGGGAAACAGTTTATTTCAGCAAACCTCAAACTGATGAATGTGATTATCGTCAGACATGCACATATGATTGTCGCAATGCACCCCAAATTGCTAATTATGTGTAGTGCCCTCTCGTGTCCGTCATCAATCTGAAAAATAATACGAACAAAAATAAGAAATGATTAAGCAACCATATAGGTACCTTGATGAATAAAAATGATTAAGGAAACTAAAATGTTACCATGAATCTGTATTATCACGCTGAATACATACACAAACGAATGTATACAAAATAGTAATAAAGCGAACCTCAAAATAATATTTAAACTAAATACGTACACACTTAAAACAGTATTAGGAAATATTGGAATCGAAATTAAATTAAATTAAAAAACAACAAGAGAAAAAGAAAACTATAACACGAAACGAACTAAACTTACTGGAATTTAATTTAAATGGTACTTCTAGCTGTGCTGTGATTCAAATAATTAATGACAGAATTTTTGAACAGTTGTGTGGAAATCAAAAGATCGAGCTATAATTTCCCACAATAACGTGCAAAATGTGCAAGATGATAAGGAAATAATAGCATATACAGTTGATTGAGACACTGTTATTAAAGGAGAATGTGTTGTTACCCTAGGGCTCCCGATTGGGGCCTATTGGTCTCATATAGGGTTTCAATGAAGATAAAAGTATATCCCAATTGGGATAGTGTAATTAACATCAACCCTGTGAGCTCTACATGTTGTAGTGCAGGAAGTGTCATTGTCACCCTTGGGTTTCCCAATTGCGACCTATCGGTATCCTCAATGGGAGAATAGGTTTTCGATCATGATAACAGTATCTCTCTGTTGGTAAGTGTGCCGTACTTCCAACATGAACCACGCCCGCTTCGCACGTGCTGGCTCCAACAATCATCAGAAGCCTTTTGGAAGTGCATTGGCCACTCTTTTCTTTAAAGATTTACGCAAGAAATTAGAACACTCGAGACATGCCTTTAACGTGTTGTAAAGACTCAACATCGTTAGTCAAATTCTGCCTCAAGAATCGCTTTTGAACATTAAAATCAAGGAATTTAGGTTTAAAATTGCACACACACAATGCGGTATGCCAGCTTTGGAACCGGGAGTAGCGAAGAGAATGCACGTAATATATGCATTTTCGTGGGTGTTAATTATAGAAACGTTCAAGTAAGTTGCGCTTTAAAGCCTCTGGTGAAAAGTGAAAAACATGTGGTTTTAGACACGTTCCCACGGTCTTCCCGGTTCTGACTGCTAGACCTGTGAAGGAAACTTCCGCACCGCTGACTGGTAACTACAAACTAATATAACATCAGTTAAAATATTACTTCGTGGAAATCTTTAGAATTTGTTAATTTATAATATGCTTTTTTGTTAGACGTCAAATGTTTTATAATAAATTTTACCGAACAAGAATGACAAATGAATATTAATTTCGGCATTCCTTTTCAAGGAGATACCTGCAGTGAATATGATTTGAAAGTTGCAGCAACCAATAACCTAATAGTAGCCATGTATTAGACTTATAATCCAGAAGTATCTTATCTAAATATCCGAGATGATTGAACTTCTCACCAAGATATAATTGATTGAGTGGACAACAAACTATTGATAAGAAAATGGTTTTATTTTACACACCTCAACATCCACAACCCGCATAACGACAGTGAAACTGGTGAGATGATAACACTCGCAAATGATGGTACTCATCTCAATCTTGGTGTTGCATCCACTGCTGTTCCATGAGTACTTTCCTGGACTCTCAACACTAATACAAAAGTACAGTAGTCACTACGGGCGGTAATTTTCTTTTTACAATGGGGGGGGGGGGAGGGGTTAGAGTTTGACCTTTGACCTAAACTCCACACACCTTCAGCATCTCCCCATACACCATAAGTCTGGTAGTTATACTGAAATAGCACCATGCATACACATTATACACTTAATGGGGAGATTACAGCAATTTTGTCTACAAGTATACTTACCCTCTTTGAATCAGTGTTAAGTTTAATCTTCTTACATTGTGTCTTTTGCGTGAAAACATGAGATATTGCATATAATTTATTCTGCATACATCATAACGAGGAATATAGGAAAACTCTTTCCTAAGTACATATTGAAATTATTTTTTTAAATGACAGCGCCTCAAACAACTTATTTTAGGGATGGTTGTCCTTGTTTAACCTTAGCACAGCTGACTACTTGGTTATGACACCGAGAGCTCGACTATGCGAGGGTATAAAACATAAATGAATGACTATCTTATGCAATTGCATCTTACCACAAAGTAAGCAAATATTTCATAAATAATTCAAAAACATTCAACATATGAATGAATACGAAACATCTAAATGCATTTTCACTACTGTGCACCGGTTTTTGTACATATATCTTAATTCTTACAAAGTACCCGGTATGGATACATTTACAGTATTTTTACCGAAAAGTCTAAATTGAATTTAAACTATAAAAACAACTGAAGTTACCTCCCAATATTTTCAAGCCAAACGCAGACAGGGTCCACTTCCACAGACATCTGGAGAGAGTGAAAGAACAAAAACTCATTTATACATTCGAATATTTGTAACTCGAACCCGCGAGAGCTTTGATCACAACTCAATGTTGATTTAAAATAAAACGACTGTAAGTGATGTGTACCACTGTACAAATCCGCGAGAGCATTGATCACGACTCAATTTTGATTTAAAATAAACCAGCTGTAAATGATGTGTACAACTGTACCTGGTACCCGTTAAATTCAAAGGAGACGGGCTCCCTGAAAGGAGGTGGATTGGGTGGATTCAAAACGACTGCCACTAGCGGATATGGCGTCTTCAGATCATCACAATGAAACTCTCTGGTGGGAAAATAAATTTACATAAAATATATTGAACAAATTGAGTATCTCCTGTCTGTCCCATTTGAAATTGGTTTAAAAATAGCGCTGTAATGAAATGTAAGAAATACAAATTATAATTATACAAAATACAAATGTGGCGAACAGTTGGGATACATGACCTAATTTTTGAAGATATTCATTAATTAGCTTTTGGTCCGCTAAGTTCCAGATTTTGCATGTCATTACTAATCAAAATATGGTGGGACTTAACGAAAAACATCGTTGTTAATCATTTTACCACAATTTATACCACACATCTTTGGTTAAAGGGATTGTTACACCATTGGTGAAATCTCTTTAAATCCACACATGAGAATAAGGAGATATGTATAGAAACCGACCTTTGTTAGGTGTTTCGTTATTGAGAATATTTTGAAAATACATCCAACCTGGAGACGGACAATTACAAATGAGATGAAAGTGACTATTAATCAAGAGACGTACATTGAAATGGCTGTCCATACATCTTCAGAAAGGAAAATGAAAGCATTACCAAACAGACTTTGACACCTGAAGGAAATCGGAAGAGAGGAAGACCGAGGACAATCTGGGGCTGCAGCCGAGAGAATTGCGAAGGACCGAGGAAAATGCGATCGTTTGTGGCAGATTTATGTTTCATTGGGAACAACGTAATAGTAGTATAGTTCTCACATTAAATGTGAGTTGTTAACATAGGCCTATTGGGAACTATTGGTATCACCGTTGCGATTATGAGAAAGAACACCTCTCCAATTTAACACATACCCGTTATCATTACACTGGTATGGTGGTAATATATCTTCGATGTCCTCCATTGAGATCACCAATACTGAACGGCACTGAGTCTCTGTCACAAACAAAATAATGTACACGGTGAATGTTCCACATCCCTACTTATTGTCGGTATTATTTTGCCTACGAGAGGTAAAACTTATAGCTTTGCATGGTTAAGAGGATAAGTAAGACTAATTGCGGTGACACCATGTGAAATTCTCTGTTGAGTAGTAATTAGTTCTGAAAAGAACTGGAGGTTACACCTCGACGTTTCGATCAGTGTGCTCCGATCGTCCTACTACTCAATAGAGAATTTCACATGGTGTCACCGCAATTAGTCTTAATCGCCTATGAGTGGTCACGCTCGAAACGTGATACCACTAAATATTATATTGTTTCTAAAAACATGTAGTTGTTGCGCACATACACAGCGTCACTGACGTGAGCACGCAGTTTCTTTTTGTTCTCAGACCTTGAAGGCGGAGTCTCATTATGCCATGGCAACAAATAAAACCTATTATCGATGATTTTGGTATAATGGGGGTCCTAAAGAATAGTCTTGTCCCACAAGTACCAACAGATGAAAAAAAAAACAAAAAAAAAAAAAAAAAAAAAACATGCCAGCACAATGTTAGAAAGGCACAGTGAAAAGTACTAAATTAAGCTACTGTGCATGAATCACTCCCTGTATTGATAATTATTAGTAACAAGTAGGCACCCTGAACAGGAACATATCTCAAACACTATTGTTAAGGAATGACAGTATGTGTGAGCTTACGTTTCTGAAATTGTAATGTCAGAAAACTTAGTTGAATAACATTATTTTGAGAAAATAATTCTGAAATGTCATCTTGATTAACCTTAATAGCAACACGGACAGTCCGCTGACAGTCTGCTGGATTTACAATATTGAATACGTCCCAAAGAGATTTTTGTCCAACACATTGGGCTGGGATCAAGGCCTTTCAAAGAAAGGCCTTTCTGCCTTTCAAAGAGTTATGATCACAAAAGGTAGCCACTTTTGTTAACACCAACACGAATTATGATTATTACATTTTGGGCTCGCTATCTGAAAGGAATATCTGAAACTAAATATAACATTAAAAGATTACATTTATAAGCTTCTGAATGTAAAATCTGAGTATTTTACCGTTGTTGGTGATGACTGATGCTGGAATGCGGGAAATTAAAGTCGACGCCCCACGATAATTGTGACAGCCATCCGTACTTGAATTAACTGGCCCCCAAAACTCAATATCTGTATTAAAATATAATAAATAAAAAAGTATATTATTGTTGTTGTTTAATTTTGAGAAAAAGTTCTGAAATAAAAGTGTTCGCAATACTTTTTACATTTCATTAAAATTATTAACATCATCGGATGTGGCACGTTGTACAGTTTGGTTAATAGTTTTGAGTTAACAATTATATAGAAGCTCATCTAAACAAAATGGTCCCATTTCGATCACCACTGTACTCAGACCCAAATATATTAATTATTACCAGTGTTTCCAGCTAAGCGATGACCTTTCACCTCGGCATATGTCAGATCTTTAACATATGTCAGATATTGTTGTACAAATCCGTCAAGGAGTGCCTCAAGAATATCGGGCCAAGTCGATGTCATTTGAGGTGCAGTTGTGAAATGATTGCCGTAAACACATGCCCAGAGTACATGGATGTCTTCGGTAGAGGTGGCATTGAGAGATAAACTAGCTCCCGTCTGCGAAATTATAATACCCAAATTATCAAAGATATGCACTGTAAGATGCAGTAAACCATATTATGTACTATGCCCAAAACTGAGGTGTTCAAATAACAAAACTGAGGTGTTCCCTCCCAATAATGACAGTTCAATTCCTACTATCCAACAGGGAATGTTTAGGTGTACTTCCAGACGTGTTACCTGTCAAGAACATGTCATGGAGTCACTCATTCAAAAGTCACTTCATTGGTGCGCACCACTAGATCTGGGGCCACATTACTTGTACTACTTCTAACACTTATGATATGGTTTTCAAGTACGTCGGTGAGACTAAGAATTTCCCGAAGAAAGTTCTATGGTCACAGATCTACAGTCAAATCCAAATAAGCTCGACACACCTGTGGGCCAGCATTTCAATCTACCCATTTTTTGGACATGATTTTGAAGGGTGTTGGTAACAGCAGAGAAAAGATGTGGAAGGGAATGACAGACGATATCCACGTTTTTACGTTTGTTTTCTTAAGTAAGACTAATTGCGGTGACACCATGTGAATTCTCTATTGAGTAGTATTTTGTTCTGAAAAGAACTGGAGGTTACAACTCGACGTTTCGATCAGTATGCTCTAATCGTCCGTTTTCTTGTTAGTCTATATTTGTCTGTTTTGTTGTTGTCTACATGTCTGGCTCTTTCCTTTTTACTAATATTTTACTTTCTCTTCCAGCTTCATATAGGTATAGGCCTATTTACATCCTTATGATTCCTTAAAATGATCGGACCTCTCTAAGTAGTTTAGCAATTTCGTGACGTGAACACGGAAAAAAGACGAAGCATTTGATACATTATAATGTTGCCATCTACTGACCACGCGGAATATTTCGTCTTTGATCATTGAAGTCTAGTTGGGCAAAGCGAAACGTTTCAAAGCCATTCGGGTGATTTTGTCGGTGAATTAACTGTGCGTCGTCTATTTATGTGAATATGAGTCCTTTGGGGGCAGCAGACCTCAGACGGATATTATTTCACTTACATCGGACTGTGCTATGTGCATGATATTGAAAAACAACGGAAAGGGACTCTGCTATAACCTTTATTATTTGAACAAATGAAGGCATTAATGTAGCTATTATGTTCAGAGGGATTTTGCCACAAGCTTTAGAATTTTTAACATGATTACCACGGCCTCTGCCGACAATTACTTTTTATTTAACCTACAGATTATGAAAATAAATATAACTTGAACTGAATTGCCACGTTACCACTCGCATATACCACGCGTTGAAATGCCTAACAGTGACAATCAGTTTCCTCATTGTATGTTCATTCCATATGTATTTATTGACTTACCTCTGTGTTCCTGTGTACATACCTTCGCTGCTAATAATGCGGCATGGCAGTTTGTTGAGCACCAAAGTACTGACCCTACATCCAGTCATTATCAAAGGGACCATTGATCATACCCTAACCCAACCCATGAAAAAAAAAACTACGGCATAGTAAAACAATCAACATACCTTGTTGTAGAACACATCCAACGTATGAGTTATGAATTCAGTTGCTCTGCGTTCAGCATCTGATACTGTAATGACCGCACTTGCTGTGAACAAAATAATAAACACAACAGTATGAAGTAAGACTAATTGCGGTGACACCATGTGAAATTCTCAATCGAGTAGCATTTAGTTCTGAAAAGAACGAGGTACAGAAATAATTTCTACTCAATTTGAGCATTTCACATTGTGTCACATTGTGTCTTACTTATCCTCCTCACCATGCAAAGCTACAAGTTTTACAACAGTATTAACTTAAAACCCTCTTAATTTTGTGGTCCAAAACAAAAAGCAATAAAAGAAGCGTGTATATAGACAATGGATTTGAGGGTTCAGGATCAGACATAGACTACCTTGCAAATGTACACGCACGTTGCATCTCAGTCTAACCGTTTCCACATACTTTCATGTATAGCGGAAGGTGTCATTGTCATACAAGAGTTTCCCGATCGGGTCCTATTGTTATCTTCATTGGGAGAACAGGGCTGAAATCTTGATAACAGTATATCCCACTCAGGATAGTATAGTTAGCGTTTATTTGTATAGTAGAACAATATAATAGGCAGTTCCTGAACTGAACACAACAAATAAAAAGAAAACATGAGTAAAACTGTTGCTTAGCATTGTTGTATCATTGATAGATAAGGGAAGGAAGGAACAATTTTGTAGTAAAAATTATCCAAGATTTGGGTCGCCATGCATTGCGTAGTGCTATGGTTGGATATAATGTATGAATGGCGAATGATCACTTTATGTACTTCTAGCTGTATTCGTTTACTGCAGTATTAAAAAGAAAAGCATTGAGAGATCAAACTACCATTTTTAAACGGAGAAAAGACTGGTTTCAAACATTCATTTATGTTTGATGTATATGAGGTACTTTCCGTTGTCGCTAACGTTGTTGTATCTTTGACCGTTGTTTCCGTGGTTGGTGTTGGATAAGGTGTTGTCGGCTTCTTTGTTACGTAATTCACCTACAAAAGTACAAACATGTTGCGTAATAATAAAATGCAATTGAAATTTGTTTTGAGGTTACACGTCAAGCTAGTCGTTTCTTTTTGCATAAGTGTCTTTTTCCTTACTCGATCCCCAAATCTGTATTAAAGATATCCTTTTAATCCGATCAGACATGGGCTTTTTTGTTCTCCGGCAGAGAACAAACCTCAAAACACATTAAACGTCTTACGGTATCAAACGTTCAATTGATTGGACCTGTTAAACGGTTTCCATTGCAGCCAGAAACACCCATTTTCGTGATCGGTCAAAGCGTTCTGGAGATGTTATTTAAAAAAATATATATATCAAAGGGGGGCTCATTTGGTTAATTTCCACATATTTAAACCTTAAAGAAGACATTATATTTACCACTGGGCAGACGATAACTGGAGTGTCCCCAGATTTTCGCGATGTTGTGGTTGTTGTAGAAGAATAACTGAAAGACGAAACTCCGTTTACTGTGACAAGCATAACAAACAAAAAGCCATTGCGTGAAAGGCAAAACAAAAATTGTTTCTACATGAGGCCAAAAAAAGTAGCAAGTTATAACCTCCAGTTCTTTTCAGAACTAATTACTACTCAATTGAGATTTTCACATGGTGTCACCGCAATTAGTGTTACTTAAATAGGCCTATTGATTAAATTACCTAACAGTGAGGGTTAGTTAGTGCCTTTGAACGAGTTGATTATGTAATTATCGGCAGGATCATAATTGCATACATAAGCAGGTGTAGGGTTTTTGTTACTTGTCCCACTTTTTCGTTCCAATAGGAGTTATTAACGTTACGTAAATAGATGAAGGTTTAGGGAGAGCAGGAGTTTATGGCTGAAATATTAATACAGATAAATACAGACTTACAAGCAAAATAAAGGTAAAACAAATGTTAAAAAAAATCTGTGGAGAAACCCCCCCCCCCCGAAAAAAGTCATTCCCTTCCTTAATGTTGAGATCATGGGGTGAATGGCGGCTTTAGCTGTTCACATTTAATCCCTCCTATGTCCCAGGAACCAGCACATGACTGAACATCTTGTACCCTCTTTTTGCATTCCTTTCACACCCGATTAACTTCTGCCCACTCTTGTGTTTAAGTTTGTGCGCGTGTCTGTTTTTCGTCCATTTTGCTTTTAAGAAAGAACCTGCTAGTTTCGAAACGTAAGGTCTGTAACTACTATTTTGCACCCATTATATTACGTTAAGTAATATATGTTAAAACTCACTTGTACGCAAAGAACGCACGTAGGGAGACGATAGCAGATTTTCCCCGTTGCACAATAACAAAGCGTAGACTTTCAGTTCGTAATCTTTGTTTGTTTGTAGTTTACGAAACGTCAACACCTCCTTGTTCCCGGCATCTTGAGGAGCGATAGGTTGACCGTCCCTGTCCACGCCGCCCAACACAAATCGGTAGTTGTCAACGTTACCTGGAGATGGGATACAGGACACTTCGATTGCATCCGATGTGGCCTCGCCCTGAATACCTGGAACCTTAATTGTTACTTTAAACACAAAAAAACCAATGATTACATTAAGCAACATTGCATCACAGAAACATTTGAGTTACATTAAAACACGCGTACGGCACTACAATCAAGTGTGGACCACCACATCGTACTGATGTAGGTATTGCATAATTGCAGATTTCTTTTGTTTGTTGCATGTATTTGCTGATAAACAGTGCAGAAAAGAGGTCGCCATCTTTGTTGAACTACTTTATGTGTGGCGTAGAGATATTATATTATGTCTTCCCTTATATTATGATGTAATATTTGATACCGATACAAAATGTAATACTGCTTTAAACTTACATGTACAAACATTCAGTATAACAGGATCACTCTCCATCGGTCCGTCAAGCGTATACACAGCTACCGAATACTCCGTCCCACCTTCAAGCTTTTTGAACGTCACTTCATTTGGGTCACCAGCATCAACGTACTGGTAGAATGCCAGTATGCTACCAACGACGACCTCTAACTTCACACGATATCCGGTAAAACTACCTGTACTGTTCCAAGTGATCGTGAGTGATTGGGATGAAGCTGCAGTTTGAACATCTACAGCTTGTCTTAGATCTGGTGGGGTGGTAAAACAAAGTTACAAGAACGCCTTTTAGGGGCGTAAGTTAGCATACCGACCCTGCGCGCTCAACCCCTTCAAAACTCCGTAAAAGAAAAACAAATAATAAAAATTGTTCAAAAAGACACGTGCTCATCAAAATGGTCGGAGATGATGACGTTGCATACCTAACGCATGCATTTTACGCTCAACAAATTGTACTTGTCAATCCGTTTTTTAGGGAAAACAGTAATTATTAGTCTTAATATTTTTCACCCTAAAAACTATTGGTCAAACAGCCTTTGAAATAAATCTGAGGTTTATTAAGTTAAAAAAGTTTCTCTCGCGGTGAAAACACAAGCATTGTCTGAATGAATGGCAATTTGGCGTTAAGAGAGCGTTGTGTGTGATTATTTTGTTCGTCTTTAATGGTGCTACACACGTATATACTTCTGCCAGCTAAAACTGACAGGAAAGTGTAGGGCCTCACATTGTTTTTGTATACAACTGTTTTATTTTTGTATGTTTTGTTTGTTTGTTTTGTTTTTAGGTGTTCGAGCGACAGCGCGAACACCTTTTGTTCGTACTGTTTTTGTACGTATTGTTTTTGTACTGTTTTTTACTTCTTCTCAGCGGCGATTGTCCGGAAACAAAGGCATCCTTGCTAAGCATATACAGCCTTCAAACTTAACACATGAACAGAACATAACAAGCTGCAGAAACCGTTGCTGTGACGTCATGATGACATCATCAGGTCTCGAATTACGCTAAATCAAAGAATTTCAAAAAATTACATCTCATGAACCACAAAAGATATTTTCACAATCTTTGCATCTTCTGAAAGATCTTGAATTATGTGATTTTTCGTACACAGACGTAACCCCAATCTGATCTCTCCTTCCGGTTGAAACCGGAAGTTGAATATTTCAAAAAATCATATCTCATGAACCACAAAAGACATTTTCACAATCTTTGCATCACCTTAAAGATCTTGAATTATGTCACATTTCGTACACAGACATGACCCAATTTGACCTTTCCTTCCGGTCGAAAACGGAAGTTTAAGTGAACAACTATTCAGAAGTACATGCACAGCCCATTTCGCACGTGAACGGCCTTAAATGTCTCTCACACCACACACAGACAAGAGGCCTTGTGTATACATGTACAAGTGTATACACTGTATACGCTGTATATGCAGTATCTAATTAGAATATAATACCGGTACATTACGTTTCGTTGCCACCAGCCACTTCGTGTCCACACAGTTTACGGTAATTTCACTATCGTTGTCCTTTATTTCAAGCTGTTATTTTTTGTACACAGTTTTGGAATTGTTAACGCTTGTTCTAAATCTAAGTGAATTCTAACAGATCGTTTTTTAAGTTGGCATTCATGACTTCAATTAACTCATCGTGAGGATGTTTTAAAGAATTTATTTATTTATTCTTTGGTTTATGGGCAATCAATTTCAGGGTAACATTTTCCAATGCGCCCTTGACAAAAGGTTTTCAGGCACTGAGTTAATTTAAATACACAATCAATTAATTTTGATTTTGAGGCTAGAGATCTAAACCTTCTTTTTAACTTATGTATTTTATTTCTTTTCTTTTTATTATTTTATCAACTTAATTAAATTTACTTTTGCAAATTGAATAATGTGTACATTTTTAAACGAAAAGCATCAATAAATTTCCCACAATGATTGTTTAATAAACAATGTGGCAAAAAGAGTCTAGAAAATTATGAGGAAAAATTTGGTGAAGTATGAATGACTTCACATGATTGAACCGGAACTTACGGTTGGAAGAATGTAAAATTATATTGGATGACTGAACCAGAAGTTAATGTATTCAGTATAGCACATTATATGTTATTTTGTATTATATATTATGAAAACTCATACCTCCTGAGGTAACTGTTGTCTTTTATTTATTTTTATTTTTATATTCTATGACACACAAAAGCATCAAATTTAAAATAAAAAACCATAGTGTTCCAAGTCACACTTTTTAATTTCTAAATTATTGCTTAAATCTCACAACTTTTCCAAGTTCAACATCCAATATCTCAAGAACTAAATGACCTATTAGAAAACAAAAAAACACAGTTGAATTCCTTACATTAATAGCTTGTAATTCTTGTGAAATGAGTTAGCAGAAATGCTTTGATGGTCAAATTAGTGGCACACGAGGTAACGAGTTTACAAATTTTAAAAGGTTATATCTCATAGCTTCAATTTGATGTATAACTTGACAAATTTGGGGAAAAAATAGGGTGTTATAGCTAAATAATGTAATCTTACCTGATCAGTAAGGTGGAGAAAATATGGATGATGATGGACATATGTATACTTCAAATTATTCTAAGATATTTATTTCATGAACAATCAGGCATTTGTGGTATACGATGACTTCCTCAGTCATGTTAGCTAGGATCATCCTAGCCACAGTCATGTCAGTCTGATCTTGTCAACTCCCCCATTAGTGACCAACACTAATATATTATTTATTATTCATATATTATTTACAAGTCTACTGCAGCAGAAATACCTAGTGCGCCATTTATTAATCTAAATCGTTTTTCTTTTAATAGCATAAATTGAATCTTCTTGTTGTTGGTACCAACTGGACCAGAACTGGTTGCAATCTCGTCTCGTTCGCAGAATTTGTTTTCTAATTTTTAGCCATTATTAAAAAATATCCATCGCTTAACCCTGTGTTTAGTCGTCCCAGGACATAATCAACT
This sequence comes from Zoroaster sp. YZ-2022, assembly GCA_029582265.1. NCBI lineage: Eukaryota > Metazoa > Echinodermata > Asteroidea > Forcipulatida > Zoroasteridae > Zoroaster > Zoroaster sp. YZ-2022. The sequence continues at coordinate 7,220,208 of CM055823.1, forward strand.
TGTCCTATTGAACCTTGAACCTCGCAACACCTGTGTCATTGCTGGTAACCATCCACACCGTATGTTAAACATGTTAGAGAAATATAAATAGATATTTAAATATACATAGAACAATGACATTTTCTTCTGAGATGTCTATTAATCAGTTTCATGTTCCGCTTTTTAATTTATTTTCCCAGGAATCATTGGACTGACGTGAAAGTCCATAGATGGACTCAAGACAACACATTATTGTTCACTTTGTACTGGTCAGTACAGAGCCATTGCAAGCTCAAGCTGGTACGTTTGTATAATTTGTCTAATTTGTTTTGGTTTCATTGGAACATTGAATATTTCCGTTTAAAAGATACTTAATTACTTTAAAATTATATATTTCACAAAATCATTTCAAGTATAGTCACAAGTGTGCCATAATTAATTGCATTTTGCAAATATTACCCAAAACTGGCCATACAAATCATTTTTAATGGATACTTTTTATTAATTTCTACAATTTGTTTCAGTTAGTTAATGCTCTAAATATATATATATTCTTTATCACCTAATTACTGATTTTTCTTAAGAAAAATGTTAGCCCTTATCCTTGACTATATTAAGTGTAAAACTGTCTTAAACTGTCCAAAAAGACTTATTTGGAAATCCTTTGGTCGATATAAAACTGCGTGTACATGTTGGATGCGGACTTACTGTACATAAGTAATGATGGTGTCAGCTACTAACGCCAGGTTGTAGCCACTTAGTGGTGCTCTATTGTAGTTGACATGACGGATATAGCAACACCTTGAAGTAAACTCAATTACCATCTACGTTTGCTTCTTGTTTAATGGTAATGAAGACCACAGTGTCCGAATTGGGCACGATCGGTCAATAATCAGCACTCCAAAATGCACAAAACGATATAGGTATAACACACGTGAATTATTAAAATATCCCTGTAATAAGGGAACTCACCGCCATACAAATTATATTCTTTCACAGCACAAGATGTACATTTTTGAACTATAATTTTTGTCTATACTACATAATGTCACCTGACTTAAAAGTCTAAATATTAATAAGTCTCGTGATAGTGTTACATTAGTCATTACAACAAAATGGTGTCCATATATTAATGAAAAACATAGCATTAAGTGATTCTATGTTCCCAATCTGGTACTCCCTCTCTACACGTACATATACACGTACATAACAAGTATAGTAGCATCCGGTAGCGTTAGCTTTTAGGTTAAGGTACATTATGGTATTAGTTCAGTGCTTGTTTTATAGTGGCTCGCCTGTAGTCATTATGTCATACAAGACAAATATGATTCCATGTTGGACAAAATTGTAATAGATTTTTCCCATTTATATTTAGAACAGTATTATTTCCAAAGCAAAGCTCTCTGTATTCACTGCTCTGTGAATATTTTCACATTTACATAATCTATTATATTGTTTTCTTTGAGAGAAGAAAGGCCTGCCTTTCTGATAATAATTCACGGCTGTGGAAGAATTTTTTTCAAGGAAAATTTTGCCATTTTTCCATGGGCAAGTTTACAATGTAAATTCTAGTCGCCCGCTCGCTATGCGTGGCACTGATCTAGGCATACAGTCGGTACGCATGTCTTGCTAATCATGTCGATGAAACACGGATTTTTACCATCGTGTATCTCGAACAGACAACGTTTATTACCTGACATATACATGCCACGTGCTTCTAATGTGTTTCCGTGTTCCAACAGAAATAATACTTTCAAAACTCACTGGCATAATATACACGTTGGTCTATATAGGAACTACATCAAATAACTTCTGTGAATAAAGAATAAAGTGACAAGTGACATGTGACATGTGACATCTTATCATTAACAAAAGTTTGGTGACGTCATCAAAGTTCAGATTGCCCCAAGTAGCGGCATTTAAAAAAAGAATTGTTTTCCAATATTGAACCAAATCAGGTACTAACGTTATTTTTTATGATCATGGGGAAGTTTTATTGTGTCATATATATGACCTTCAAATCACCTGATCTGACCTTTACATCCGGTCTCAACAGGAAGTTCAAATTCAACACATTGTCACGCAAAATTGACAGGTCTTTTGAATCTGAAATTTATATTGTTATTTCAAAAGATGATACACCTTTGCAAAATATGATATTGACATCATCGATTATAATTTGATTGAACCAGAAAATCACACGAACACCGTGTGTTTGTTCCAACAAACACTTGAGCTACATTTATTTATTTATTTATTTAAAAAAAAAAAAATATGTCAAAATTAATAATGTTGACAAGTCAATATTCGATGACGAATTAAAACACTACTGGACATACTCTATAGTCATCAATTACTAATCAAGGCTAGTTATTAGCCATTGTTGTGACCAACTGTTATTGTCAATAGGCTTCAAACATTGCAAGCGAGAACAAAATATGAATCTTTAACATTAAATTCACCTTCGGAAAACACGCAGACAAACGGTAGTGGGGTGTCGCACGTTACCGATCCTATTTGAGGCATTTCATTTTGTTGTCCAATCACGAAGTAGCATTGTCCGTCACATGGAGGAAACGGGCCAATGGCGTAGCGCGTGTAGTCTGACAAACTATGAATAAAAATGGAATAATATTTATACATTGCACAATCGGAGTTGTTATAATAACGCCAATTGTGTCAACTGTATTCTGCCATGTTTGTTTCTGTGTTTATTTATTTTTAATTTTTTTTTGGGGGGGGGGGATTTTTTGGTGAGTTGCAAGTAATACAATAGGGCTCCATGCACATGTTGCATAAATGAACAAAGTAACACACATACAAGACAATAGACAATACACAAACTTTTATTGAATAACTCAATGGACGCCGTGACGGCGGTACTTCGGTGGTGCGTTTGTAAGGTGAAAAATCCGACCATAAAATGGCACAGCGAAAAGCCCAGAACTCGAAGCTCAGGTGCGTTTCCCCACTAAAGGGGTACGATATGCACAAAGTGAATAGCATCCACTGTTTTGGGGTGTAAATGTCTTGGTGTAAGACTTTGGACAAATCCAGATGTTTCATGCGTGCGGGGATTATTGCCAAATCGGGGGGAGGGGGGGGGGTGGTGAGTTTGTGTGGCATTCATTCGGTAGAGGGGAACATAAACAAAGCTGCACTCTTAAAACTAAAGTGTTGAATCAACTTTCGGTCAGTGACTACTCTTTACAAAGTTAAATTCAACTCAAAGAAAGTGTTGAATTAACACAGAGTCAAGTTAAGTCTAACTTTATCAATGTTAATTCAACACTTTTAAAAAGTTAAATCCAACTTTATAAAGAGTATAGTCACTAACCGAACCCTTTAAAATGTTGATTCAACACTTTAGTTTTATGAGTGTGGGTAAAAATAATAATAATAAAGATATTTATCGAGCACATATCCAACCTTCTGGGCGCTCAAGGCACGTGTACCATTGACACACCCTGGAAAGTATGTACATGTACATGTACAGTACCGACCTACCACTGATGTACATGTACAGTACCGACCTACCACTGATGTACATGTACAGTACCGACCTACCACGGATGTACATACATAGTGCCGACCTACCACGGATGTACATGTACAGTACTGACCTACCACTGATGTACATGTACCACTGATGTACATGTACAAGTTGTTGGAGCTCAACATTATTTCTAATACAATGTCTATTAAAATACCTGAGTTGATTGAAGACATCCTTTTCTGAGTCAGTCACAAAGACAGCCAGCTTCGATCCATTCTTGGTGTCCTCGCAATATGTCTGTGCTTCAGAGTGGCTTTTTGCAGTTGAGAACAGTTCATAGCACCTCATGTTAATGGTAGTCCATCCAGCGGGACATTGTGCTGTGTCAGATGAAATGAAAACCATCCATGAAGATAGTTTTCTCTCACAAGTCATTGCAAACAAGATTTTTGTTGTGTAACTGGGCGAGAAAATGTACCAGTCTTGAACATTTCACAAAAAAGACAAAATGAGATATGGTCCAACAAGCGTGCGCAATAGAACATTGAAGTTTTTAGAAAGCCACGCGGACAGTTTTCTCTTAGTGTCAAGGTTATGTTGTCAAAAGGTATGATTACGCATTAAGTTTTCGAGTTAAATCATTTGCATTGCATATACCCTTTAATTATCGATGGCGACAATTTTTGTATAATTAAATAATAATTCAAATGTGAGGTTCTTTTTCGTAGAAGTATTTTCTGAGTATGTTGGAAAATATTAAGTCCCGTGTACGTATGTAAAGCGGGCCCAATATCCTGTTTACGGTCTCTAAATACTTGCATATTGTGCCATACTGCGGCAGGAAAGTCCCGTCTTATCCTTACCCAGTAATTACCCAGTAATTGGCAATTCCACTTGTTATATAATCTTATCTTGTAAATGTGGGCACATTTATCTTGTTGAAAAGTCTGGTATATCCGCGAACTTGTGACTTAGTAGCCAGCATCAACTTCTAGAATTGTCTACAACAATGAATCCGCACAAAAACGTGTCTTTTGCGAATGTCCTTGTAAGGAGCTCAGCCGTCACTATGTAGGAAATTGCTATGTCTTTGCAGAATATTAAAGTATATTAAGAAGAACAATTTGTTCTTTTCATTGTTATGGCAATGAACGTTTTCATACATTGTTTTAATTGCCCCTTTTAATTTTGTTTTATTTATTGAATTAATCACAATCTTCCATAGCTAGCTTTAGTCAATGTGCGCGCGACATCTTGTATAGCACACACCACGCACGAAAAAAGCGAGAAGTGGCTTACCAAGACCGCCTTTACAAACACGTTCTGTTCATCAAATATTCATAATTATATGCTTATTTAATATGAATATTCACATGTACAGTTTCATGTAGACCCATCACCTTATGCGATTGAAGAAGTATAAACAGATACATGATCGTGTGTAATTTTGCTTTCTTATTGGTCAACATCAGAAAAGGTTAATGTATTATTCATTAGCATTTCTTTCTTTTTTCCCCAAATCGATAGAGAAGTATAAAGAATTACAATTCGCGCTGGTGGGTTTTCGTGCATTGTGTATAGGCTTAGGACGCTACGCAACCTTAACTATTCAAAAGGTACGGTTAATTGCCATCATACGGGGGATGGGGGTGGTTGTGAGGGATTTGAGCACATTATTATAACCTTGAGCTAAATATTCATTTAAGAGCATGCTGACCAACAACGGAAAGACTATTCAGAACTTATTGCCTATCTGGGTTTCAATATTAAACATTAATTCTGAAGGTTAAATTTGGATTATATTATAAGAATGATGTCATGCGAATGAGGCTGGTTAGTTTGTATTGATTGCTGGTGATGAAACTTAATTGTGTAGAAAATATCACCAGAGCAGCTAGGAGGCAGTTATTGGAAAAAAGAAGGTGCGGGAAATATTTTGAGGGGGTAATCTCTGTGTTTGGTTTTTAATTCAATGTCATTATATTACAGCCACTGGCTCGTCATTTTGTGCATCAGCCACGGTAATATTATTATCTTATCGCGCTCGTGTTGTACAGTCACTGAGTTCATCTAAAACCGATTCCATGCCCTGTCAAGTCTGTTCTGATCGTGAGGATACTGTCCCTTTTAAAGGCTTCTTCAACCCCTACCCCTAAGAATAACTGGGAAAATCAAACTTTGCAAAGCTTAAATCACATTATCTTAACTATGAAAGAATATTGCTTGTAGATCAACTTTTTTCCGTTCCATATTATGCACATCATGATTAAAAAAGTGCAAACATTCCTGATATTATTTTTTACTTAAAGGTATGTCACTGCCTAGTAAATTTACTTTTCTTTTACATACAGCTTATGCCAGCTTATCTTAACTATGAAATACTAAACCTTCTTTTCCATTACGTCTATGTAATATATGTATAGGCCCATGTATAATGTCCGCCATTACAAATTAATTCAAACTTTTGGAAAATGTCATTCAGGCATGTCAATTCCTAGGAGAGCCAAAGCCATGTCAGATGTATTGATAGTTTGTAGAGAACCAATAAAACCTATAGCTGAAGTGTTTGGTTTTTAACAAACACTAGGTGTTCGGGTGAACTTCCGGTTCAATGAAAAGATGATGGATGGCGTCATAATCATATTTATTGAAATTGTCTGACGTCTTTTGTTATGACTAGCAAGTTTATCTTCAAAATATGAAGGTCATATATCTCATACAATAATACTTCCTCATGATCATGAAAAAATAACGATAGTACCTATTTTAGTTCAGGACATAGCCTATAATGTGCTGTGCTAAACACCTTAACTTCCAGTTCAGTCACATTACTAATTTTATACTTCAAAAAAGTAATACACTGGATGTCTTTATCATCTTACTAAATTTTGTGAAATCCTCTTCGAACGACCTGACAAGAGGCTATACGTTTGTACATGAACGTGCTGTTCAGTTCGGCGTGCGAATTAACTCAAGACTATATATGCCTTGTGCTTTGTGTATGAGAAGGCCGTGCACACGCGAAGTGGGCTGTACATAATACATAGGGAACAGTGCTTCACAACATTTTTCCCGGTTTTGACCGGAAGGAGAGGTCTGATCAGGGTCATGTCTGTGAACGAAATGTGACATAATTCAAGATCTTTAAAATGATGCAAAGATTGTGAAAATATTTTCTTTGGTTCATGAAATATGGTTTTTGTACACTTTGTACGCTGTAATATGTATTGTACCGTGCAGTGAACGAGATGGGTGAATAAAATGCATGTGTAGACGTGTACACATACACGCTGGCACACAATGCATAACATCCGTTCAGTCTGAGGCATTGAGGGCGGAATGTATTTAATTACTAACAATTAAATAGAAAATCAATTAGTGATAATTTTCTTACGTCATCGGTATTAGACCGATCTAGGGATTCCATGATTGTAAGTGCAAAATATGAAGTCATTCTTAGCTTGGCAACTTTTTTGTTGGATTAGTTTCACGAGGAAGGAGAAGAAGAGGCAATTTCAAGTCGCGCTGACGCACAAACACCTAAAAACCGAACAATTTCAAGGAGATGTTTGGGTAAACAAGAAATTAATTAAAATCTAATTTTAAGCAGAAATCTGTTACCTCCATGAAATGTGCTAACCTTCTGTAATCCATAACACGGCATTGCACTCCAAATGCGCGCACGCACGCACAACGATTTTGCTCCCCGTTGGTTGCGAGTTTTGCTCCCCCTGCCTGGCCCGCCGTGTGGGGCATCGTAGAAGCAGGGGGCGGGTTTTCGCGACCGTAACCAGAAACATGTTTGGGCTTTGGTCATTTGGGAAGCGTTTTCGCGAGTTCGAGTTCGGTTGTGCTGCGATTACGTCATTGTTCTGACCAAACGTCAACCGAAGTTTGTGATCGGTTATGCTTGGTTTAAAGATGGCCAATAGGGGCCTAGTGTTTAGAGGTTTACAAAAGAACATATTCCAAGGGATTTGAGGTTACCGTTATATTATGACATATTGCCCTGGTGTTATCGAAACAGTTTAAAGATGTTTTACCCGTGTTTTTCGATATTTTGATAACTTTCGCTACTTGTTAACGCGATTTAATTTTCACCAGAACATTGCTATTTTACTTAAGGAAGTTAATATAAGTGCTGTTAAATGAAACATTTCTCAAAATAACATGGTTTTCAGGAAATACGTAAAGAACTTATGGTGGGTCCGTCAGACATTAATTTTGGCATTATTATTATTTGTTTTCGCATTTTTTGGTCTGGAAATTGCCGGTAAAACACTGGCAATACAAATACAATGTAATAAGGACATAGCCTACATTATCATAAGAAATGATGTAATTACCACGTACCGTGTACCACGCTAAAGAGAATGTGAAGAATGACGTGGTGTAGGATAACCTAGAGAAAATCAAAGAAAATTATTATGGTAATTTCAAACTAAATGTGATTGACAAAGGCTTAATGTGTAACATCATTGTTATGACCAATGCACCTATGCTCTATAAAACGAAGTACTGAATATAGCACCTCGAGTGCAGTCACTATACAAGCTCCTAAAAAGTGCTAAAATTAGCACTTGATGTGCTATATTCAGCACTTCGTTTTACAAAGTACACTCGAAGTGCTGAATATAGCACATCGAGTGCTCATTTTTAGCACTTTTAGGAGCTTGTATAGTGACTGCACTCGAGGTGCTATATTCAGTTGTGATGGAAACATTCTTTAATTAGTTTTATAATAAAGTGCAGAATTTTGAAAACATTTCAAATTAATTAATGAATACTTTTATAAATTAATGAATAATTAACATTTTATGTTACACTGACAGTGTGCAGTTTGTTTTTTGTACAAAGAAATCATATAGCGGGCGTAATGGTGGTGGGGCGTAACTGCGATGGGGCGAAACGGCGATTATGTGTTTTTGACGATGGGACGTTATGACGATGGGACGTTATGGCAATGGGACGTTATGGCAATGGGGTGTTATGATGAGGGGCGTCATGGCGATGGGGCGTAATGACTGGAAACTGTGGGGACAGATCCAGCACAGTACTTGTATAGTACAACTGTCATGTACGTAGTCCGCTGGACAACATACATGTACATCAAAATACATGGTCTGCCGACGCCATGATGGTCTGCCGACGCCATGATGGTCTGCCGACGCCATGATGGTCTGCCGACGCCATGATGGTCTGCCGACGCCATGATGGTCTGCCGACGCCATGATGGTCTGCCGACGCCACGATAAATGGTATGCGGATATGGGGCGTTGTTTGTCAAATAAATATTTAAACCATTTTAAGCAAGACTTTGCCAGGGCTTGGCTCAATTATATATAAACCATGGATTTGTTTACATACCATGAAAATCACATTAGGCTATATAATGAAAATGAAACCATTGCGTGCAATTTGTTGGTTTATAAATAACGAAAATAAATTCCATTGCGTGAAATTTCATGGTTTATAAATAATGAAAATTACACGACTGCACACTTTTCTATGGTTTATAAATTAAAAAACAGTATTCATAAAATGAGCGGAATAATTTGTCGCATTTTTGTCATAGTGACGAATCTAGGTTTTTGCAGTTCTGGGGTTATTTGAGTGTCTAATTTCATTAGTGAAGGTTTTAAACTATAATTCTGCCTGGTTTTAGAGTTACAGAGATCCCATATGCGGCGAATAAGCAAAAAAGTCAAATACGTTTTTTTTTCATAGTGACGAATCTGTTTTTAATAACCGGTTGGTAACCACTGTATCTTTGTTCGCGTACAATAATACAGTGCGCGGACGGCTGGTACCAGTCATAACCACGGACAGACTGAGAAGCGTAATCTGTAGAAAACAAAGTTTTTAGCTTGTTTTGCAATGTAAGACAAAGAAAAACCATGGATCAAAGGTATTTACATCTGAAGGTATTTACATCGTTAGGCAGTGTATTCGTTTGTCGATACTTATTGGTAATATTGGCCTTATAGATTATGTACACATACAAACATGTACAAACACATGGGTGGCGAATAAGCGCCGGCGGCACTTTTTTGTTTTTTACATAGTGACGAATAAGAAAGTATAGGTTTTACGCTATGCGTGCGCTGAAGTGACGAATAGGCGACCACATTTTTTTTAGATTCGTCACTATGAGAAAAATGCTACGAACTATTTGACAAACGGCGCCCCACGAACTAGTAGTATTTCTTTATGAAATTCGGGATTGAAACTGAGCAAACAAAATAAAATTTAAAAAAATTATCAATATACTCCACACGAACAATTTCTGTTCACCTGTATGTTTACTGATTACTGTTTACGTTTTTTCTTCAAATATTTGCAGTGGTTCATATCATACGGCGGTGTTAGGTAAAAAAAATCTAATTATTTACTAATTAAGGTAAACATGTCTCAGAATAATGACCTTATCAGCAGTTTGGAATAAATTTGAAAAAGTGTAGGCGTATACCAACTTCAATTTACACAAATAAAATCATACATTTTCACAAAAAAGGCACAGAACTCGGAATTTAAATTGCAATGTTAGCCTAAAGATCATTCTTGCATGGCAAAACTTTATTTTGCAAAACTGCCACAATAAGGAAGAAGGTCGACATGCTGGACACGGACGCAACCAGGATGCAGTCGTTTGAGCGATTACTGCACAATCACGGCAAGGCCACAGAACTTAACTGCAAGAGGCCGTTAAGTACATGAATGGTCGATGGTTTGGCTGTATGATGACCATTGGTATGACTAGTGATATAAACAATTATGGAGATGGTCAATGGTTTGACTAATAATTTTTGACCAATGATATATAACCAATGCTATATGACCAATGCTATATGACCAATGCTATATGACCAATGCTATATGGCCAATGCTATATGGCCAATGCTATATGGCCAATGCTATATGGCCAATGCTATATGGCCAATGCTATATGGCCAATGCTATATGGCCAATGCTATATGGCCAATGCTATATGGCCAATGCTATATGGCCAATGCTATATGGCCAATGCTATATGGCCAATGCTATATGGCCAATGCTATATGGCCAATGCTATATGGCCAATGCTATATGGCCAATGCTATATGGCCAATGCTATATGGCCAATGCTATATGGCCAATGCTATATGGCCAATGCTATATGGCCAATGCTATATGGCCAATGCTATATGGCCAATGCTATATGGCCAATGCTATATGGCCAATGCTATATGGCCAATGCTATATGGCCAATGCTATATGGCCAATGCTATATGGCCAATGCTATATGGCCAATGCTATATGGCCAATGCTATATGGCCAATGCTATATAATGCTATATGGCCAATGCTATATGGCCAATGCTATATGGCCAATGCTATATGGCCAATGCTATATGGCCAATGCTATATGGCCAATGCTATATGGCCAATGCTATATGGCCAATGCTATATGGCCAATGCTATATGGCCAATGACATATGGCCAATGACATATGGCCAATGACATATGGCCAATGACCAATGACATGACATATGACATATGACATATGACATATGACATATGACATATGACCAATGACATATGACCAATGACATATGACATATGACATATGACCAATGACATATGACATATGACATATGACATATGACATATGACATATGACATATGACATATGACATATGACATATGACATATGACATATGACATATGACATATGACATATGACATATGACATATGACATATGGCCAATGACATATGGCCAATGATATATGACCTGTTGCATGACCATTGGCATAGGAATATAGGTCTACATAAACCAACATGTGAATGTCATGAACTTATTGTATTGTGCAATTTTTGGATGTTTTTTGTTCATTGAAATATTGATTATTTCCCATTAAAATGAATAGCCTAGGGACCTACAATTACTTCGGTATCCAAATCCATTTATTTATGTATATGGTTCCTCGAAAATAACACAATGTGAGACAGAATAACCGAGAGTGTCTGTTATCATTAAAACCAAAACTTTTGATTTTGATTCTATTAATTTCGTTTCACGTAACGTAATGGTGTACTCCGTACAAATAGGACCAATTTTTGACATTCTTACAAAACTTATAAACAAAGAAAAAAAGCAAATGAAGGAACAAACGAATGTAAGAATTCAAAAGAGCAAACAAGCAAACATCGCAGAGTCTGTGGTTTACATTTGTGAGGGATGCTAATTTTCAAGAAAACTACCGATGAAGCATTTATGTATGTTAGCAGGCAATTGTTAGTACTTACCCCACGTATCGCCATCATGCAACAGTTTGCCCGTACGAGTCACTCGTCCGTGTTATAACAATCCTTGCCCTGCAAAAGTATCTTTTTTCCCTTATTAACAATAATTGGACTGTTTTGTCGGCATGTGCAAATTCAAGGCAAGTTGACTCTCATGGAATAATTTCAAGCGGGTTACTCCCGATAACACGAGTATACTCCATTGTGTTTGTAATGACACGTTCTAATGAGAGCACCCTGGTCTGAGCAGGGGTCAAGCTTGAGTGTATAAAGAGTGAATAGGCCTACGTGGCATTATCTCGCAGTTGTCAGGGTAGACATCTCTGTAGCAGGGCATTGACATGTGGCAATTGTACACATTTATCTCGCCAACTTACCTGTAAGGTACAGCATTGGTTATTTTGCAAAACTGATTATACAAGTATCCATATACTCACTTGGAATCAACATATCATATAGGCCTACATTGACAAGAAAATGTAGATCTAAACTTGTGGCGTTAATGAGAAAAAATGTTTTCAGATTATCCATTCTAATTATGGAATTAAACAAATAATCTCTCTTTCCTAGATTCGTACTCGAAATTTGTTAAAATTTCACACCGGTGCCGTTGTTTAAACACTCCAGTTGTCGTCAATACAACTTTAAATTATTGAATATGTTTTGATCAAACTAACATTATGTACCAAGTTTCATGAAAATAGCTCCGCGTAATTTAAGGAGAAAAGGCTGGGGAAAATTTTCCCCTCTAGCAGCTGCGTAGCCAGGACTTTTTCAGTGGGAAGGGGGCACGGGGGCATTGTTTTTCAGTGGGTGGCCCAGAGGGTATGGGCTTTTCCCTTTTCTTTTTCTGGGGCACTATCAGGATTTTTCGTGGGGTCACCTGGGGGAACTGGAAATTTGTGGGGGGGGGGGGCGCACGTGCCCCCAGGCCCCCCGTGGCTACGCCGCTGCCCTCTGGGTCCCAAGAAGCCTCCCAAAAATCCTGGACCTGACTAAATTTTGCGGGGATAGGCCTATAGCCTCTATAAATTGAAATTTAACTTAAGAATTCCCTTTCAAAGATAAACACACTTATGCTGTAGACGCTATTAACTATCATTACTTTTACAGCAGGTATAGGTGTGTGTCTTAGTAATTTATAAATACCGTACTTGGTGTCTACTTGGTTTCCCATGGTCAACGAATATGGAAACACAGGCATAATTCCGTGGCTTCTGAAGCATAATACGCCAGTGCTGTTTTATCAACAACAACAAATCAGCTGGCATAATGTAACTTGGAATCAATTTTATTGAGCAGCATGACAATGAAATATTGTGAAACATTGTCTGAAAAGAAAAAGAAAAAAAAGAGTTCTTATAAAATGTATGGAGACTATACCGTTGTTATCTTGAAAAAAAAAAAATGCATGATCAAATAGCAGGCAACGCCAACAAATCATTTCAAAACATTTCAATCGTGAACTAGAGGGCCGATTTAAAAATGTGTCCTGATCCCGGTAGCTATTTTTTCTGCAGTACAGAAATGGCTTAGAAAATTGGTTTGCCAATGGCTTAGAAACACTCTTGTATCCGTGTATGAGTATATGTTTGTACTGTCTAATTTTGCCCTTGAAGAAGAACCTGTTTGGTTAGAAATGTTCAGCCAATAACCATTATTATGCTGAAAATTGGCATATAAATCTAATTTAAAAAAGGTTCTTTAAAAATTAATTCACGGACACATTCGACCGGCATAGTAGTATAATTTTTGTATACATATTTTTATAGATAGATATATATATATATGGCTAATTGGAAGAAAAACATCAACTAAGACACTTTCAAATGCAGTGTCCAAAATAAAACTAATCTGATTATTTTACTACAGATGTTTGCATTTATGTTGTTCTGCTCGTATGTATCTCTGTTATACGAAAAGTAGATTGAACGTTTTGTCAAAGGCGTCATTATATATGCACATCGGATTCAATAGAGGGCGCAGTTATCAGACCAGATCAATGCTGAGATGCTCGTTTGTGATTAAATAAACACGGATCATTTAATATCGACATATTTCACATGATGGCATGAATGAATCACGGTTTCATTGCATGGATATCAAACTATACAGCACACGACTCCTGCAACATATTTTAGGTGTTCGTGCGACAGCGCGAACAACTCTTGAAATTGTTCGGGTTTTTTTCTTCTCCTTCTCGATGAGACTTATCGAACATAAAAAAAACAGTTCCAAAGTTCACAGGGCCTTCAAACTTGACACATACTTAGACCACCATAACATGTAGTTGTTAATAAATTTATGACATAGTTTTAGGTAAAATTGTGACGTCATGGGGCCGTCATCGATATCGAAATACACTAAAATCCAATTTTAATATTTCAAAAAATCATATTTCATGAACCACAAAACATGTTTTCACAATCTTTGCATCATCTTACAGATCGTAAATTATTTTCTTTGATTTGAAATTGATTCACATGTTAAGGTAAATGGCTTCTGTTATGCTTAAAAGGTCCTTGGGAATTATACCAATATTTAAGTCGACCAATATTATTTTAAAAATTATGATGGCAAGATTAATTACCAATATTTTATCAGTCTTTCACCACCGAACTCTGAATTTTTTTAATTTCTTCTCTAATGGTGGTGAGCCCGGTTCAAAGAATCACTTACAAACGCAAACACAAAATTTTATGAGGGGAAAGATGGACACAATTCTTATACTTCCATGAACATTATATTATAATATTTACACCATTTACAGTTTTGAATATGAAGAGAATAATTCATTGAACTACACAAACAGTAATCACTGTATTTGTCACAAAAAACAAACAAAAAACAAAAACAACAAAATAAAAACAAAACAAACAAACAAACAAACCGCAAAAATAAATCAGTCAAGTAATAAGCTTAATCTCTATGTGGTATTATTTTATAGTTTTGATTTATGAAATTACGTTCTTAAATAAGTTTCTTACAAGGTCCTATTTCGTGTGTATTATCATTCGCTAAATTATATTCTTCCTTGGTTACAGTTAATGAATGTACTCGGCTCTTTTAAAGTTTCCAGACCTCAATCTGTTGTGACGGTACCGCAGGAATGCTTTAAGCTTTTCAACCGTATTACATTAAAAAAAAGAGGCTACTTTACATTATTTCTAGTTACTATACGGCGGGCGTCTATAGTTACGGCAGGCGCTTAAAGTCGCATCAGTTCATGATGACTGGCTGCCTCGGTGTGTCTTCATTCACAGCAGGGTAAAGGGCTGCCTGTACCTCAGGATAGCTACCAATGGCCATCTAAAATATAGAATAATCCAAAAACCTTCACAGACTCTGGCCATAATATTTCATTTCAATAATCTTAAATACCGAGAGGTTCAAGTTGTCTACAATGATTAAAACTCGCATCAATCTTGAGGTGATTAGCTGAAATGTTTTGGCAATTAAATACACATATCGTCCCTAATTTGTCATAGTGAACAATCCCAAATTAAGTTGGCATAGTGACCAATGCGGTATTGGTCACTTTGCCAAATTACAAAAATAGCCAGTTAGAGCATTCGTCATTTGAATGCATGCTCTTTCTCCAAAACTATAAGGAATACATGCATGTGGATTAGACACAATGGCGGGTCTCTTCCTGAATGTACTAATGGGCGGGAAGACTTAAAATTGAAAAAAGAATTGGTCACTATGGCAAAGTAGGGACGATATGTACACATTAATGTCAATCTGTATAATTATCTCAAATTTTAACAATCTGTATAGTTATCTCAAATTAAACAAAAATTTCATCATAAACTTACGGAGTTGTTCCGGTTGGGTGTCTTGCTTGAGGGTTGCTACAATCTGGACAGATTTTGTTGTCGGTGGCTGCAGCTTTGGCACTGAATTTTGCCAAAAGGCCGATATCGGGACAAGTCGGTACAGATTTACCGAATCTTGATTGTCAGTTCAACCTCCCGTGAATTTAAGGTTGCTGGTCGTCGATTCTGGTCTTCAAGCACCCTCTCAACTCTCACGTCTTCACTCTCAACAAACGGATTTCGTTCCCCCACTCTAACACACACTCAGTCATCGCATCACCTTCAATGTTTTAATATCAAACGCTACTCTTTTAATCAAACATGTATTGTTTGGAACAAAACCCATGGCTGGTTACAATAACATATAAGAGGTAACAGTTTGTTTTAGGTTCTAGGGGTACTGCCACTTGGCTGGCGTGACTTATCTTGCACGGCATTGGACGATTATCGATTATTGATTATCTGTCTAGGGGTGAAACGAGAAATGCACAACTAAGTCTTACTTTCTACAAAACAACCAGGAATTTAGTGGAACTATCGTGACACATTCCATCTATTTACTCTATTTATTTCATTTGAAAAGACAACTCAAATTCAATGAAGAACTGTAGTCTGATGTCATTTTGTTGGTACTGGTGTAGATTAGTACAATATAACTCAAGGAGCCCATCACAATGTAATAATAATAATAATAATAATAATGTGTGGACTTGTATAGCGCACGTATCCACCAACTGAGTGGTGCTCAAGGCGCATTATATTATTACCCCTGCTCATAAGGCTCATAAGGCTCATAAATCATTCCTGAAACCATCTCAGCTCCCTGGGGAGTATACAGCTCAATTGCTGCCATTACAGCGCATATAGGGTTAATCAACCAATTCTGCCCTCACAGGTACCCATTTAACCCCTGGGTGGAGAGAAGCAATTATGGTTAAGTGTCTTGCTCAAGGACACAAGTGTCACGGCCGGGATTCGAACCCACATTCTGCTGCTAACACCAGAACTTGAGTCCGATAAGCTAGACCGCTCGGCCACGACACTCCATGTATCGATATTAATGTCTGCCTACTGAATGAAGCCACACCCACTTAGAATATCTCATACAGGAGCTCGTCACAATGTATCAATGTTAATGTCTGCCTTCTGAATGAAGCCACACCCACTTAGAATATCTCACGCAGGAGCCCATCACAATGTATTAATATTAATGTATGCCTACTGAATATGAAGCCACACCCACTTAGAATATCTCACACAGGAGCCTATCACAATGTATTAATATTAATGTTGCCTACTGAATATGAAACTATGAAGCTATTATCCAGGCTCAAATAGGTCAAAAAACGTATCCGGTTTCTGGTCATCGGTCGGCTTCAAAATCGGTGCGGTGACGCGCTTTTTGTTTGTTGGGGCGTTGGGGTGTTTGTTTGTTTATTTGTTTGTTTGTTTTTTGGTAATCTTTTTTCCCCAACAGGAAAATACGTGATACAGGTATACGCGACGACCAAATTTCCCACATATACAAAGTATGGTGGATAAGAGAGGCCTCACAAATCGGGCAAACGTTCATACCCCAATGTGAACAAAAGTCGTTTAAAACACAGCACGGCAGAATTGCATCAGTTTTGGCAGCAATTGGACATCGTTTCATGGCAAAAAGGGGAAAAAATGCCAACACACGGGTCTGAGAGACCAGAAACCAGCGACTTTTTTTGCCATGGATAATGAAGTGTTTGTCCGTGAAGAATAAATTTCCCTTAGCTCATACAGGGTAAACTGTCCAATGGGCCTATGAGAAAAATGTTTTTAAAAAACGAGCATTCACCACTGTTTAGATAACACCAAGGGTAAAAACCGGCAACTTTTTGGAATTGTGCATTTGTTTGTGTTTTGTCTGTTGGAAATGAGAGCACTTCGGACATAATATCTTATCATGATCGATGGATCAAGATTCCTCTCTGATCAATCAATATTGGAAATTCGATCAATTGTTTGATTGATACACAATTGGTTGATTGGTTGGAATTTCTGGGTTGACCCCTTGAGTATAATTATTATAGTTGTAGAATTTGCCTTCAATAAAATCAGGTTAATGTACTTTGTAAATAATAATCAACTGCATATTGTAGAAAACCTCAATGAGCAAATCTAATAGGCATACAGCTGGTGGTTAAAACCGGTCAGATAGTAATCACAACTGAATAGGTATAACCCAGTTCAAAATTAAATCAATATAGTAATGAATAAATAAGAATCAAGACCTCTGTATGCTGAACCAATTATTGACTTTGTAAGCCGTACGAACTGTATATGAAGGGATGACAATAACACGATCAGGTGTGGGTTTCAGTGAAAGTAGCTACGGTTCACCTTTTTTGTACAATATATATTTTTTCGACAGTCGATGCATATAATTCCAATGAAATTTTAAATAGGTATTTCATTCTCGCGCACGGAACATCAAGGCGAGTTGCGTTAATACTCACGTCGATGGGGTTTTGACGTTTTTGACGTCACATGTGTGAATGGATACAGCGCGCCTGTTACCAGGGAATAACTGCGCAAGCTAATCTGATTCCCGCATGAAGGGTAAACTGTTTCTGGTATTAGACGAGCGTTGTTAAATTTGATCCTTACAATGATAGCATTGGATGAAGGAGCACTCTGACGAACTATACTTTCTTTGAACGGAATACGCATCGCTTGATGATGTTACGTTCGGTAAGTAGGCCCATACTGAGACACCCAATTCATGTTTAACAAGTTGAGCGACAATTTCAAACTCACTTTTAAAATATTGAAACTTAATACTCATACAATTTTGCTTATTGTGATCATATGATTTCTGTTTTACACACGGGTATTGAAACGTGTGTCATCTGTACTCCTCATTGGTGTTTTATATTGGCGACTGAGTTTCCAAATACACCACTGGTCTAATTGAGAACACTGCAGTGTAATTATTTAGTGTAGAGTAAATGAAGGTGTAAACATTGCAGCTGTAAGACGGAATTATAAGCCCTTGCACAAATTAATTTATAAAAGCAAATAATTTAGGGAAGGAGTTTTTTCTTTACTTTCTCATTGCGTGTTTTTGTTTTATGATTTATATTTTTAAAATGGAAGGTGCAATATTTTTAGGGAAACATAGAGCAATTTAATCTCTCTAGCTTTTACAATGTATGTTTAAATATTTTACCAAAATGTTGAAAATACATAACAAATACCCTTTTTCTAAGAGAAAGGTACATGATGATTGATACACATACCAACTTCCACAAAGTCAGTTAGATTATGCGTTAATTTTGTAATCTGGTGATACTAATGTTGTACCTTCCCTTCACTGCAATAAATATTGGGCAAACACGGTTGATATGTTGCCCAACACTGGTCAATATATCAACAGGTTTATATACAGTTGATTTACCATTGCCCAATGTCGGATAATTTTTGGCCAAAATACATGAACAGTTGTGATAAATACTGACCAATTCTGGGAGAAATAACCTTACCCAACCCCATGTTGTCCAACGTTTTTACAGTGTTTAGGGACCATATTGGAAAGAAGTCTTTCATGGGCTATCCGCACTTTGCCAATAATTTTCAATTCTTCACTGCAATTCAGATGTTTCACATATTTAGGTAAAACTTGTAGCTTTGCATGATGAGGAGGATAAGTAAGACTAATTGCGGTGACACCATGTGAAATGCTCAATTGAGTAGTAATTAGTTCTGAAAAGAACTGGAGGTTACAATTCACATAATTTGTTTTCAGTTGTTTATTTCATTTAATTTGAATTGGTGAAATTAAAGAAACAATTGGAGGATTAATTGCCCTCCTGATACGTGGTAAATAATGCACAACCCAAACTGTGATTTAAAAAAAATACTCTTATCCAATAATAATAATAATAATAATACTAATACTAATAATAATACTAATGTGTGGACTTATATAGCGCACGTATCCACCAACTGAGTGGTGCTCAAGGCGCATTATATTATTACCCCTGCTCATAAGGCTCATAAGGCTCATAAATCATTCCTGAAACCATCTCAGCTCCCTGGGGAGTATACAGCTCAATTGCTGCCATTACAGCGCATATAGGGCTAATCAACCAACTCTGCCCTCACAGGTACCCATTTAACCCCTGGGTGGAGAGAAGCAATTATGGTTAAGTGTCTTGCTCAAGGACACAAGTGTCACGGCTGGGATTCGAACCCACATTCTGCTGCTAACACCAGAACTTGAGTCCGGTAAGCTAGACCGCTCGGCCACGACACTCCATTGTGGACATGGGGGGGGGGGGGTTGACAGATCCAGGGGAGCGCGAATCAAAAGGGCCCAGGAAGCTTTAAGATATTTCTCTGTGATTCCATTTGGGCCATGTTTTTTTATGTTTTTTATTTATTTTTTATTACATAAAGTCAAGATAAATTATAGAGTGTGCTATTCCAGTTTAGAGGATACAGAGAATTGATGCGAAAATATCAGTTTCATAAGGAGTGCAAACATGGGGGGTTATTGCATTAGTCATCCCCGTTATTGGGTATATAAACCACCCAATTGCGTGATTTGAGTCCCTAAAAGGAGTTGCCCCAGCTTCAGAGGTGTTTATATTTGGAAATTTGCCGAATTTTAACATCATAAAAGGAACAAAAGCTGATATCAGGCATGAAATTTTATTATTTCATGGGCAAGGCCACTTTTCCTGAGTAAAAGGACACTTCCATTAGAATATCGGACTGTATATCGGTTTTCTTAAGGACATGAAGACCGTGTCCTCCGTGAAATTTTAGGCTTTTTGTAGTAACTGCGTAGATAACTATAAGTTTTCATTATTGGAATAATTAGTTGAAAAACTGGAGCAGCAGAAATCAGGACAAATCAAGAAGGCCGAACGACCACCAATCAATATTTTACATAACCGTCAATAATTATGTATTGCGTGTGTTCCACCAGCAATTTCCGGAAATGCTTGTTTTTATTGTAACATTGATAATTTCCTATTAAAAAGGAATATCAATACTTCAAAATAAAATTATTTAAACAAAAATAGTGGCTAGTATCTAGCTAGGTTTAATAGTAAACAAGCTAAACAATTAATTTGTGATGGGACCCACCATGGGCGGATCCAGAAAATGTTTTAGGGGTGGGGCTGAGAATCAAAAACAATTACTTTTCAGTACTACAAAAATTACAATGAAATAATCAAAGGGAGAGAAAAACAAAGCACACTGTGGGAATGGGAGTGCATTCTCCCCTCCCCCCTCTCTCTCTCTCTCTCCCTTTTTTTAAATTTGTTTTTAATTTAATTTTTTAAATTATTTTAAACGATTTTTGGGGGGGGGGGCCTACAGCCCCCTTAGCCCCCCCCCCCCCCCTGGATCCGCCAATGACCCACAATACATTTAATTACGGTACATATTTACTGTAAAACCATGTTTTCACAATTATTTTGAGAAATGTGTGATTTTACAACAGTTATGTTAATTATAAGTAAAATAGCAATGTTCCAATTTAAAAGGGCTAAGTGGACATCGCCTCCCAAAATGATTGTCTAGCCCCCATATTTTACTTTTAAATTGTACTGGTTTTGTATTTTGTTTTCAATTTTCGATTATTATTTTTTCTTTTTTGCATATGTGCAATTTTAGTGGTTTTTTTCACGTACTTCTGTGTATGTGCTTTGTCTAAATATTTGGTACTTTCTTTTATTGCTTTCTGTATAGTAATTTTCAGTGTTTTTTGTAAATTTTTCCTCCCCAATTTAAATTCTACAAATGATTTTGTAAATGTGCAATTTTATTGTTTTTAAATAATATATGTAGGTTTTAATGATAATGATAATTATTGTAACATTCTTGCAATTTGGCTTTTTGGCCACAAGATGAATGAAATAAATTCAATCAATTCAATAAAGAGGGTATCACAGGGCACATGCGCCAACAATTACCAGGTTCGCATATTCCGCCATTTAAAAAATAAATACAATAGTCCTATAATATACATAACAGCAAAAGAAACGTCACCCCTAAAAATATTTATTATTTTCATTTTATAATTAATATAATTTGTTTAATGAAGAATATTATGAGTATGGAGTGTAACAGGAACACAATGTGGCAAATTTGGTTGACCCGGCAGCCAACCATCCCACAACATTGTATATTTATTATGTTTAATAATATAATTACTTAACAAAATTTAGGGGGTGACGTTTCTTTTGCTGTTATGTATATATATTAAATAGGGTTGGGACCTTTACACGTTTACACATGTACGCGAAAATAAATTCACTAATATTTTCAAATTCACAACCAAACCTGTAAAAAGAACTCTACATTTAAAAAGAGGAACCTTCCATTTCCACAGTATTTGGCGCGTCTTTTTTTATTTCACGAAGTGCGACCAATTCCCAGGAAGGTCAACTGATAATTTGTTTTTAATTGTAACACAACCAGAAATATCAGAGAATCTTTTGTGCCAAGCTTCTAAATCCGTATTGCCGTATTACAAAAAAAAAAAATGTCCAGACTAAATATGGACAATCCGTCTGCATCATACCATTTATTAGTGATAACAATAATTCGTTTACACGTGTACACTGTCTGTGTCAAAACGTGTACACGTTTCACAAATTAAACGGAAAATGCCAAGTCTAATATTAAATCTAAATAATTTCCCAAATATATTTTGTCGTTTAAATAAAGACACTTCGTAATAAGCTGAAATCCACGTGGAAACATGTGTATAATAATATAATCCCCATTATACTCTGACACACATAATAAACAACCATCACACAATTGGAATGGGCTGATCAGACACCCATGGCAGTATTTAAAAAAAGTACACAGTAAGGAGGAAAACTCCTACAAATAATGAATGACACAAAGGTAAATATGACATTGCAGCCTTAAATGCAAAGAGATTTCACCGCTTGTACCAACGGTTGGAGTAGCTCCACCTGAACTGGAGGGAGCTAACACTAGAGTTAAACAGTGTGCCTAAAATTGTCATTCATTAGTGATGGAGCAGGGGTGGATGTGGATTGAAGGATCCCGTTGTATGAGTAGCTGCGATGAAAGTGAAACTCACCTAGCTGCCTGGCCCCAAAGTTTCTCTTACCTGTGGGCAACTCTCAGTCATTGGTCAATGCCTAACAGCCCAGTAAATTAAAAAAAACAAGCATTGGCCAATCCAAAAAAGCCCACGACACCTTTTTGGGCGGTCTGCCAGTAAATCAACTGGCAAACTACGCCAGCGTCATACAAATAATCCCGGGGGCCAATTTGCATAAAGCATGCAGCCCTGGACAGAGCATCAATGCACCTGGTAGATCACCACCAGCATGCACTGTTTATGACATGATGTTCATGTGTGATCGCGTATGCGATAAAATGCAATAAATTTCGAAGGGTTGGCCAATGTAATCATTCTCCACAATATTTTCCCCACTTCAAAACGCTGCTATATTTTCACATCAATTCTCTGTACCCTCTCAAAAAAGATTAGGACTTTTGTAATTTTCACGAGTGCAGGTTAAACAATATGCCCACGATTGGATCAAAAAGCATAGAACCATTAGGCTTCCGGGCTCGCCTGACTTCCAGCTCGCCTGACTTCCAGCTCGCCTGACATCATACCCCAATGATCGCGATGGATTTAAGCCCTTGTACATATCTTTTGATTATGAAGTATAGATGCAATTTAATAATAAAAAACATTATAAATCTCTGGTGTAC
This sequence comes from Zoroaster sp. YZ-2022, assembly GCA_029582265.1. Lineage (NCBI taxonomy): Eukaryota > Metazoa > Echinodermata > Asteroidea > Forcipulatida > Zoroasteridae > Zoroaster > Zoroaster sp. YZ-2022. The sequence continues at coordinate 7,243,536 of CM055823.1, forward strand.
TGTAGGAAATAAATAATCTAGTTTACTTCATGTCCGTACCAAGGCAGTTCAAGTTGTGGCCCACCCCACGGGGTATTATCTTTGTAATCACCGTATTACATGACTTCATAACATGGATATAATGCGTGACGGCTAAATTTAAGCTCTGAATCTTTGTTGCGTTACCATGTATACAATTGCTACTACAGTGTTGATTCTTATTGATGGCCAGACTATTTTGTCCTTTCAGCATCGATTTGGTCACTAGGATCTGTATGGAAAAATGGCTGCTCTGTGGTCAAAAGTCTATCAAAGAGGTTTATTGCCCGTGTTTTGCGCTACTTAAATGGCAAATTCCAGCAATTGTCTTTATCATCGGAACATTGTTATTTTACACGAGGAAGGGATAACAAATGCTTCAAATAATAACACATTTCTCAAAATAAACGTGAGAAGTAACGAAATGAATTTGTGGTGGGGGTCCCGTCGTAACTAAAAGGAAATTATCAATGATACCAATGAAAATAAACATTTCCAGAAATTGCCGGTAAAACACAGAGGATTCAGCTTTAACACTTCTGGACGCAAGCTGTGTTTCTCATGTACACCTTGTACATGTACATTTCAAAGTTTGTGTTCGATTTCTTATAGTGACTTCTTTTCAGATTGCTTTGTATTCAAAATAAGGAAACTAAATTCAATAAACGTTCACTAAAATATTTAAAAGCATTATACATGATTATTTAGTTAATCATTAATAAATAATCTGCAAGTTTAAGTAAGACTAATTGCGGTGACACCATGTGAAATTCTTAATTGAGTAGTAATTAGTTCTGAAAAGAACTGGAGGTATACAACTCGACGTTTCGATCAGTATGCTCTGATCGTCCTCAGGACGATCAGAGCATACTGATCGAAACGTCGAGTTATCCTCTTCACCATGCAAAGCTGCAAGTTTGTTACTGCCAAATCATGGACATTTCGTATGACACCACTGGCGATGTTGATTCGTGCCGTGTTGTTTGGCAGGATGATTTTTCTCCAGTAAATTCCTCCTACTTCAGCGGAAATTTAGTGACAAGTAGTTATCGTGGTCAAAATTAGTCAACTGACTGTTGACCCAGATGTGCACACAGGGGCATTTTCGACTAGTTTTGACTGTCATTTTGACCGTCCTCGTCAATACAAGACAGTGCTTTTACCAGTCAAAAACAGACGACTCATTTTGACCTGTAAATGTACACGTAAGGTTTGATAGTGTTCGACTTTTAAGTGCACTGGCAAATATATCAACATTTTGACTGATTTTTGACCCTTTGCAGTCACAGAAGGGTTGATATTCAACAATATCATTTTATTTTCCTGTATTTACTTAGATTCTTCTACTCTACGTAGTTCTCTATAGTTTGCATGGCACCGCAGAAGGTAAGTAGTTATTCATCTTCTCCATTATATAAGAAAGATTTGTTATCACAATATTGAATGTTTGTTGACTGCAATAATTAGTTTATGCCTATACCTACTCTAAAAATCTGCCGCGCCTCAAGCACTTTCAAGCACTTTGAAGCCGTTTATACACACTTGCTGCACATCAGGTACCGGTATACATACGTCAAAATATAAACACGACGTGTGTTTTCAGTTTCATTACATCGCTTAATGTGCATGAGGTAGAATTAACATTTATGTGAAACGCAGCATGTGATGGTAAAAATTTGTTATTGTTAATTCGCTAAAAAAAAGGTTGCCAGCGGCGTAGCCAGGACATTTTCAGTGGGGCGGGGGGGGAGGGGCTTGCTTTTCAGTGGGGGGCCCAGGGGTATGGGTTTTTCCCTTTTCTTGTTCTTTTCTTTTTTTGCGGCACTATCGGGATTTTTCGTGGGGGGCACTGGAAATTTGTGGGGGGAGGGGCACGTGCCCCCAGGTCCCCCCCCCCCCGTGGCTACGCCACTGTTGGCTGCACGTAAAGCAAAGCACATATGCATATATATATATGCAGTGTCAGCGATTTCTTCTTACAGTTTTTGTTGGGGCGGGGTTGGAAGGGAATTACATTGCGAACGATCAATGGCATATCACGCCAAATGACGCCTCGAAAAAATGCGCATAAATAATGGTGAATTTCAAATAATTATTGGTTTCGGTATTTGTATCGTGCTACACTACCTGTGTGATTTAGGCCTATAATTATGCACTCGTTGGAATGTGTTTAAGATAGAAAGAGGCCTACACTGTAAGAAATATTTTGTAAACACGGTTGATATGTTGCCCAACACTGGTCAACATATCAACAGGTTACACAGTTGGTTTACCATTGCCCAATGTTGGAAAAAAAATTGCCAAAATATGTGAACAGTTGTGGTAAATACTGATCAATTCTGGGAGAAATAACCTTACCCAACCCCATGTTGCCCAACGTTTTTACAGTGTAAGTTGGTCTGTTTTTTTATTTTAAATACAGTGGAATGCAATATGCCAATTTGATGCGCTATATGAATACATTATTCTGGAAATACATGATCATCATGTTATATGAAACTTTCTTGATAAAGTTGATGATAGCATTCATTAAACAACCACTTGAAATCTTTGTCAGTGGTGTTATCATTTGCCTACACTGTAAAAACGTTGGCCAACATGGTGTTGGGTTAGGTTATTTCTCCCAGAATTGGTCAGTATTTACCACAACTGTTCACATATTTTGGCAAAACATTATCTAACATTGGGCAATGGTAAACCAACTGTGTAACCTGTTGATATGTTGACCAGTGTTGGGCAACATATCAACCGTGTTTGCCCAATATTTCTTACGGTGTAAGCGTTGTCAGCTGAAAGTTGGTTGTTTAATGCACGATTCAAATAGATACAATTCAAAGCAGTTTGCCAAAACATTGCCTTCCCTGCAATAAATAAATGGAGCAGGCCTACAATATAGTTATTTGAGTTGGGTTTTAAATCAGTAGGCCTACAGTCAGTATACACATAAATTATTTCAACGAGAAATGTGAAATTTACATCTCTAGTGGACAAACATTAATCGTCGAAGTTTTCACAAAGTGACGTATTCGTCCACGTAGTGATAAAATCGCGTTGCGAGATACAGGCCTAAACGATTGAACTTGGTAAAGTTTTAAAATCGCGGTTTCGATATAATTTGTGACCCGACCGTACAAAATGAGTTGGAAGTCACAAATGCCTTTATTGAGATATGGACACGTAAACACGAGTCATGCGTGTGTGTGGTCGAAAATTATTTGTTTCCCGAAATATATAATTAGAAAAACATATTAATAAATCTACCCAACTAAAAAAATCTCCGAAACAAAATCGGAAAATGTTCAAAATCCTGATTTTCTTTGTGCGGTAACTCGGTAAATATTGCTTGAAATATATTTTATGATCAAACTTTCTGAAAATGTTTCCAGTGTTATTGCTTATTATAGTGTGAGAACTTTGTAAAGATATTTTGGCTTAAAACACCTGGCTGCTATGGAAGAATGATATCAATAAAACCATAAATCAAGCCCAAACTTAAACGTGCGATATTCCCAATATTTGGTTTTCTGACAGTGCAGGCTGAGTTAATGTGGTGTTAATGTGGTATAACTTCCGTATTTTTTAACGTATATGATTTTTTTTCAAATGGAAGAGGAGAATATGCTCTTTCAGGACCACATAAAATCTCAATTTGTGCCAACATCACCTCGAATCTCGAATGTCATTAATTTTTACTTTGTTAGAAAGCTGAAATCTCGAATGATACGTAACTGTATGCTTTTTGTAGAGGAACATTTATTTTAATTATTTATTTATTTATTTATATATTTAAACCATCTTTAACGAGGGTAACCCATCCAGCATAGCTGATCATTTAGGGCCCTCATATTATATTTAAAAAAATACATCAAGGATAAAACACAAACATCGAAAAAAAAAAGAGAAAAAAAAAACTTCGGCAGCAGGAGGCACAAAAAAATTAATAAAAATTACATATACGAAATAAAACTTAAAGGACTAAATTGCATAAAAAGACCCCCTCCCAGATTACCACACTAATTAAAGATAGAATTAAAGTGAAGATTAAAACATGGAGTAATAAACTAAAAACAATAACAAATTTTGCACAAAGAGATTAAAAACACGAGAATTAGAAATACGAGCTCCCCATCCTCCCCTAATAAAAACCATAAAAGTAAATTAATTATCAATTGTATATCAACAACTCGGGCAGAACACAAGGTAAAATATGACATAAATGAGGTTTAAAAAATGTTACTTCAAACCTTACCTTCCTTCAGCAAACGCCGGAATGAAGAATAAGAGTTTGAACGAGTGGTGAAAGGGACACCATTTAAAAAAGAAGCTCTGTAACTAAAACTGTTTTTAAAAAGTTCACATTTAGGTTTAGGAATAATAAAATTACCATGTGCAATTGCCCGAGTTGTTGGTCGATCGCCAGGCTGGATTAAGTCTCTGGCAGAGACAGTCCGGAGCAACACCAATGGAGGCCTTAAAAGCCTGGCAGGCAAGTTGGAAGTGGATGCGCTGGGCAATTGTCATTGTATTGAGATTTCTAAAAAGTAAGTTAGTTGGTGAAAGGGGTAGAAGCTTAAGAACAATGGGAATTGTTCTATATTGGAGTTTTTGAATTTTGGAGATTTTTAACTAGTACCGGTATTAACATACTTATAAACCAAACCGTCACTCCGTGAAAACTGTACACGCTGTTATCAAATGTTCACGAAGTGACGTTTCCCGTGCATTAGTATAGGGACACGCGTCAACTCGTGAAAGTAGACCGTTCGCGTCACTTCGTGAAAACTTAAAAACATGCCGTTCGCAAAATACACATGTAGAAATACATGCACAAGGCTGCAATCGGTCACTTCGTGAAACTTAAAACCACTGTTGACTTCAATTTCCCAAACCTAATTACTTTAATTAGAAAACTACATATTTTTGAGGATTAAAACTTGGTGACATGAAAGATAACACATATTTGAAGTCCAAATATTGACTAAACCCATTTAAAAAAAATTACGATTTTTCTTTAGCAATCCGTCACTTCGTGAAAACGCAAAATAATTTGAATAACTGTACTGACATGAAACACCCGAAATATTACGAAAGATGTTTCAAACCATCAACAACTTTACATCAAAAAGCTTTTGATGTAAATCTGTCAACAGTTGTTTTTCGAGTATACAAATTGTGTATCCGCACCGTGCATAAGCTGTTGAGGGCACATGTTGTTAGCTCATTGTTGATCAAGAGGACACTGATAGTGCGTCGCGTTTGGTGCCCTATCACCACGACACTTGGTGCAAAAGGACTACGATGTGCACAGAGCAGATATGGGCTTTAACATTCACCCATCTGAAAATTGCCTAAGCCCCCCATGACAGCCTTTGCATGCTTCTACACTTGTGTAAAGACTTCTACCGAATATTTGTTCTCACGACACTAAGCTTTCGCACCGCGCGTTGCTCTTACATTCCAACGAACAGTGTTTGTCGCTATTGTACCGGTAATTTCCGGCAATTTTCTTTTTCATCGGAAATTGCTGTTTTACTTGAGGAAAGGAAATTAAACAAATACTTAGAAATGACACGTTTCACAAAGTAATCGCGAGAAAAATGTTTGTACAGATAGAAAATGTCCTGAAATGAATTTCATCTTGGCTCTAAATTACTGTTAAACAAAGCTTCGGGCGATGTGTTTGTCAAATATTTTATATCAAAGTATTTCTTCATCGTAGAACCTACATGTTATAAAGTTCATGATAGCATCAATCTTCCAGAGCAGTAGTTTTGTATGTGATAATGTCAATTTGGAGAAACATGAAATTATTTGCTTTTTCAAAAATTCCGCATTTGAATGAAAACAACAAATTCTATTTCCCTTTTCGTTAACAACACACATTCATACATTCGAGCGTTAACAGGTTGGTTGCGTAATGTTCATCTTGATTCAAATTAAGTATAGTCATGGAAGCAGTTTTGTTAACATGATGAATGCTTTTTTCTATTAAAATGTCATGAAGTAGCCAGTTATTGACGAAAAACACGAGCTACACTTTATTCATAATTAAATGTTTACCTTTTTGTCCAAACTGAGCTGTTGGCTATTAAATTTGTACGAAAATCTTACACACTTTTGCAATAAGTTATAACCAATTGATAATGGTCATCAGTATTGTATAATGATAATCCATTTGTGGATTTTCAAATATTATTAAAGTGAAGGTTACTTCTAGATTATCAAATTAACGAATTCTGTGAAAACAAATAGGTTTGTGCAAATTTAGTTCACGTATGACTTTATCTTATAAACTATATCTGTTTGAAATGTTGTTACCTTGAGAACACATGAGTTGTTATGTCAAATTTGCAAATGGTTCCTAACCGTCAACTATTTTTAAAACATACAGAAACATATACCTACCGTGATAAAACTTTCACAGGTAAGGCGTCTGGCTTTTTTTTTTTTTTTTTTTTTTTAAGCCAAAATTGCTTGATCGATTGAAAGTCTGTCGTGCTTGACTTTTTCACAGAGGGTATGAACGTTTGCCCGACAACAGCCTAGAGGCTGTTCCAAAATTCATCGGGGTTAGGCCTTCGTTTCCGTCTTGTCAGACAAGATAATAAATATATGAAGCCATTCAGAAGGAAAGCCAAGGGTTGGTTTTTTGCGACCGTGACCAAAAATATATATTTCCGGCAACGGAGTTAGGTTTGTCCAAAAAGCGAATTGAATGATTGCTTGTACATGCTAATTATAAAAGGGCATTACTCAATTTTGCCACCATTTTTAATACACCGAATATTTTGAAAAACCATTGAAAGCGTTTTTTTTTAGCTCTGTGTCAACAATTTGACGTCAGAAACAAGTTCCTTATCGTTTTTGCAAAAAATATCCGTTTTTCCTTCCTAAAAGGTAAGTATGTTTAATTACGTGAGTAACGTGACTATAGTGTGAAAACGAAGGTACAACATTGGTAATTACTGGATAGGCCTAATCCAATTAATAAATTGTGACCCACTCTACAAAAAAAGGTATTATGTCGCACAAATAAAAAAATTAGTTATATATAGTTGAATTGGTCACATTACAAGCTTTAATTTGGTACAGGTTTGACCCCTGTGGCATTTTGCATTCTGGAGATTAATAATTTGCATATTCATATTTTACAATGTAACGAAAGTGCTTTCAGAGATACAGCCCTTTAAACATACTAAGTGGAAAAAGGAATGAGCTAAAAATAAACTCTCTTGAATGCCCATAGCAACAGTTATGTTATTGATAAGCGGGTGTTAAAACCGTATCACGACGAAAGCATAACATTGGTGGTTTTTTCCCTCTAAAACGGACAGAGTAAAACAAAAGACGAAAACAATGCACACAAAAACATTTGTTTTTTTCATCTTTATTCATCAATATTAATATTTCTGAAAATAAATTATGAAAATATTGATATTATAGAAGCCAACAAACCAAAAAAAAAATCAGTTTGTGAAGATTTGTTCACCCGTCTCCACGTAGAACAGCCCTTTACGTGTAATAGCATAGCGCGACTTAATACCCTTTTTCGTAGAGCGGGTCACAATTAGTATCTAAAATCCTATAGGCCTACACTGTGTAAAGTTGTACACGTATTAATCACCCCGAGAAACGATTTCCTTTCGGTTTACTATTGCCAAATGTTGGATAATATAATTTTTTTGCCAAAATATGTGAACAGTTGTGGTAAATACTGATCAATTCTGGGAGAAATAACCTTACCCAACCCCATGTTGCCCAACGTTTTTACAGTGTACCTGGGCCCACTTTCACAGAGCCGCTTAGCAGCCGAATGTTTCCTTACTGTACGTTTTTCATTTCATAGCGCTGCTAACCGTTAAGCATAGAGAAAGGCACGCTAACTTGCCGGCCGTTATTGCTAGCAAATGATTGATGCAACAATACAAATCCATTGTGAACGCGCCCGCGCCGCTCTCAATTTTCTTGCTAACCCGTGAAATATGCTGATGCTTAAGCAATTTGTTATGTTATAGTTAGCACGAAAATTTACTTAACGGTAAACAGCGATATGAAATCGGGCCCAGTTCCTTAAATTTAAACCGGTAATTGTGGGTGGGACTGGTGGACGTACAGTCCGACATGGCCAATGATACGTTTGAATCGAAACCTCGCTCCGTAGTTACTATTGTTATGGCTTCTCATAGTATAGATTTCTTCTTACTCCACCGATAATTGTGAACGTACAATCAGGACTTCAGGTTATGTATTACAATAAGCCTTGTACAGGTCTGTTTTAATGATAGTATAACAATTTATTATGAAAAAATGTTATTTTTACAAGACACTCATGGTAAAAACATGCTTCCAACTTGTATTTTAACATCGCTATCAAAATACGTGTAGACTTTTACCTAAACTCACTTGTTATAAATGTTGTATATGCCGCCTCATAATATTATCCTTTGAAAGGTGATACTATTTGTTCGAAAATACGAATTAGTTTTTTTTTTTAACATGGCCATGATTGGGTTTCGTGAGTGTGTTTCAATTATTTGTTACATTGTGACATGCGACGGCGCACTGGTGTCATATGGTGGTCCAAATGATTCACTTCAACGCTTTTGATTAAGAAAAACAAACCGTTATGAAATGAAAATTACACAGATGTAGGTAACCAAGAACAAATGAATCAGCGCATCTGTATACTCCGTCACACAGTACTGCGGGACCTTCGTATTGAGCATATTGATCAATGAGCACATAATATATGAAACGTTTGCTGTCAGGCGACGCGATGTCGCCGCTGTTTCTAACACTGCCAGATTTTGAGCCAATATAAATGAATCCAATCTGTATGAGCAATTAGGCATATAGCTACAAAGTAGAGGTTGTTAATTGCAATCGATAATCTGTGATGTTTCTGTCGCAGGTTCGTTGGCTTCAAAGGGGCAATATCGTCACGATCAACAGGGCATGGAATCGGAATGCTAAACTCGAAAAAAATTATTTGTAAATTGACAGAAAAAGTGCCGGCAACAGAGTTGCCGGCACTTTGCCTGGTATTTTATTTAACCGTTAATTTTTGTAAAATATAATTACAGACCTGTGTTATTATTTTGCTGTAGAAAGCCAAACACATGCACATTTACTACACAACTGCTGTAAAAAAACAAAGAATTCGCAGAATTCGACTGTATTTTTACAAATTCTATGGTTAAATTATGAAAGTATGGGTAAAATGACCAAAATATGTGAAAATACAATAATATTGACAGATACAGGTTTATTTGCGTCAAAAAGAAATGTAAAAGGAAAAAACAGACAAAATATCTGTGTAAAAATACAGAAATATTTTACAGTGTAGTTTTAGATTATCTCATACCCCACATGATAAAGTCATATTACCGTTGCTGCTGCATAAAGGAGCCACTATATTTCAGTCGCTGTGTTCATCTTAACTTTTAACGACGATTCCATGCCCTGTTGGAAGTCTGCTCTGATCGTGACTCCCCTTTAACAGCCGCACGAAAAATGCTCGTGTTTCTGTGAGTGAGGATTTACGTACCATGCAGGGGTCGAAATAAACTTTTTATGGTAGCCCACATGACAAGTTATTTCAAAATTTTACTAGTCCTTCTCATTTTTAGTAGTCCTGAAAAGGTGAAAATGTGGAATCCGTATTTTGTACTTGCATACAAGTATAGTAGAATTGTTTATTTAATTTTTTTCACTAGCTCATCGGACTACCCAAACCCCAACGGCTAGTAGCTCCGCTGCTAAAACCACTAGCCTCAGACTAGCGGACTAGTGTTAATTTTGACCCCTGCTGTGTACGTGTAGTACATGCTCATTGTCATTGTATTGTACTATCATTGACTTGAAATGTCAGTTACAAATTATGATGTATTTATTTATTTATTTCATTTCATTTCTTATTTAACACTGTTTATCAAAGGTGCCCGTAGGGGAGATTATCTGCATTTTATTTTAAAAAAAGCAATCCTGTAAGCAATCAAAAGCAATCCTGTATGGAAAGCTCTAATGTGATGTGAAATTTTCTTATCAGCCTTCTGACAAATTATTTAATGGTATTTGGGAAACGTAAATATTAGGCTGGGATATTTATTACAGTTGTGTGGGCAAAATAAAACATGTTTTGGTTTTAAGCGTTTTCAACAAGGTGTAGATGTCTGATTTAATTAAGGACGCTGTAATTAATCGTCCCATTGTTTAGTATAAACGTTTGGGGAAAATATATTCGTTCTCCCAGTGAACAAGATTTAAAGCTCAATACTGTTTGGCCAAATTGTCCCTTCATGAAAATGCATATTATAATTGCAAATCTTATAAATCAATAATTTTTGTTTGTTTTGTTTGTTTTTTCCCACAATACATTCTCTTCAAATCTGTTGGTATAACGCGATATTGCCATTTTCTTACACCAACGGGAGTATTTGTGACGTGTTCTACCGAGACGGAATTGGGCAGAGCTCGGAACTGAGAAATAGTCCAAAAAATTAGTGTTTATAAAAACCTTAATAAAGCATTAAGGCAATATTATTATTCTGACAATGAAGTAATACTAATAAAAATACTTATAATGCGCACACTTCCACCAACAATAATGATAACAACAGTACAAAAAAAAATTAAGTTGAACTGTGCTAATATTGTAAGCAACTGTCATGAGATTAGTTTTGAGGGCAGTTTTGAAAGAGTTGAGGTCAAAATCCTAATTAAGTATTCACAACAGTCGACCAATCACACACCAACTTCAGACTGCTGAATGAAACTTGTAACTTTAATGAAAATCGAATGTAACTTGTACCTTTTTGGAATTCATTTAATGTTATAACCATGTAAACCTGTTAGTTCTTCATCTAAATTATCAGCTTGTCAAGGTGTCTGTGTCTAAATTCAAATTTATTAATGTACAACAACGTGTTTTGATACAAACATAAACACCACAACGCATTTTAGCTGTTTTAATGTCAGAACGTGTTAATCAGAATCGTTTAACCGTTAAACATAGGCCTAAATATTGTTACAATAAACTGCATTATTTTTTGAGGCGTCACTGAGTCTCAAGCCACAGAAATCAAACTGATCTTTTGCTAGGCCTTGTTGTTTTGGAAACCATTGTTGTTTGACCATGGCATTAATAAAGTAGCCTGTCTAGCAAGGCTTCAGCGACGCAAGACATTGATTTTGTATACTTTGGCATTGCTAGTATTGATATACAGCAGTGGTTTAATTGGGGGGGGGGGACGTGTTGGCCGAGGCCTTCGTCCGTGGTTCCCCCTGCTCCAATGCGTACAAATTATGTGTACAAACGAGTACCCCAAGTTCCCCCTGAAAATTTTGTCCAGAAAATAATGAACATGCATTCAGATTGTTCGTAGTCAATCTAACGTTGAATTTTTATTCCCAAAAGACAAACATTAAGTCAGAGAAATATTTTATAATTTGTTTAGCACCCCTCTCGGAAATATTCCAAGTGATGTCATTTTTCGGATTCATAATTAATTTTACACTAATTAAGGTTCTTCTAAAAACGCATTCATGTTTCTATATTACAAAGTGTGCATGTAGTATTACAGCTATAAATTATTTTAAAATATACTAAATAAATAAATAAAACATCACACTTTTACATAAAAACTATACTAAGAATGATGTTGATGATGGTATCAAATATTCATCGATTAACATGTGCGTTTAATTACGCGTATTTAATTGTTACTCAATTATTTTATGTTGTCACTCCCTTTAACAAATTATGTATAGTCTGTAGAACTAATTATTTAGATACATTAGGGTTGGAGACAAGTGAGGATTCCTTAACTGCTCTGTGCACATTGTAGCACTCTAGCGGTAAAATTGCACCCAATATCTTGATGATAGCCACTTTCGTGTACACTTTATTTGCGTTACGGTACTAAGCGCGCCAATACTTCCGCCAGCCATTGATCGCTGGAGATATTTCGCGCGTACTCATTCAACTCCAAAAACCGCCAAACTCGAAGCACTATGGCTGGCCCTATCTAACAAGTGCCATCAACAGCTCATGCACAGCGCGAGTAAATACTTTGTAATTTTACAATTTTTTTTTTTTTTTACAAAGACTCTAATTTAAAACAATTTAAACAAGATTTAGTCTTATAGTGTAAGTCTTAACAAATGTAAAAAAGGCAATTGTCTTGTGTGATAAAAACCATTTCTGCTGAGGATACACTTTGCCCAGTAAAACAATTTTTGATGATTAAACGCCTTTCTTTTAACACTTTATGAACACGTTTTTGAGTATATTTTTCAAGGGCTACTAAATCGCGATAGCAAAGCACACGTTGTGCGGTAATGAATTTAGACACACTTAATTCGTAGTTAACGTTTTTGTTTCATTGGTTGTTTTAACGGTGTTGCTCGTGTAGCATAAATGATATTGAATTCACATGATTATCAGAACCTTTCAGCAACTACCATCAAGAACTTCCAAGAGTGTATTTGCACTGTAAGAAATATTGGGCAAACACGGTTGATATGTTGCCCGACACTGGTCAACATATCAACAGGTTACACAGTTGGTCTACCATTGCCCAATGTTGGAAAATTTTATATGTGAACAGTTGTGGTAAATACTGACAAATTCTGGGAGAAATAACCTTACCCAACCCCATGTTGCCCAACGTTTTTACAGTGCGTTATAACAAACATCTACTTTGCCTTTTAAGCCCATGGGCTTAAAAGGCAAAGTATAGATGTTTGTTATAACGTGTATAACTGCATCCATACTATACAAGGACCAAAAACAGTTGCCCAAACTTGGGTAAATAATAAAATGCCCACTCATTGGTAATTTAAATGTAATAGAATGATGTCAATACACCATTTATACACAGTTGAGAATTAGTATTGTTCAAGTTACTAACACTAGTTGTAGATGCAATATATTTTATCTGTAAAAACATGTTCACGTTCATTGTGCATTTGATTACTTTCGCTTACCCTATTTGTAACATCAGTGTCAACAGAGATTATAATAATATTGTGATAAATATACCTCATTCGGTTGAAAGGTAATTACCAACAATGCATAAATCAAAATTGCTTTTGTTCCCGTATTTGGCGCCAGCCAGAGGCTCGTTACAATTCTATTATTTTTTCCACGGAATGTTTTGTTCCCGAAATCGCCAGTTTGATAAAGCTCGTAATATATCAGTAGTTCGCACGGAATATAATACTGCACGAGCAAGTGGAAACGGCGTCTTCGCTCATTTTTGTTTTGAGCGTAGAAGTACATTAGGGGTTGTCCACAATTGTAAACAGTTTAAGGTTGAATATGGACTATTACTGGGGAAGGGAGTTGCCAATCGTATACGTCTTGTCTTTGAAACCCGCAGCTTAGAATGCTGCAATTGACGGAAATTACTTTGTTAAAGTATTTGTTAAAAATTTATTTATTTATTTATTTATTTTAATTTTATATTTATTTTTGAGGGCGGGGTGGAGAGCGTCTTGGATTTATGAATATATTATTATATATCATTTTGTTTTAATGATGACAACAACAAAAATTGAGAATATTAATATATGCAAAATAAATGTTCAAAAACTGCGATGTGCAACAGCCGCTCTAAATTGTGTTTGTAATATCCATCCAAGGCGATGTTAATACACGTACACTATGCCGTTCAAGTATTCATTTATTGGCCGATGACCCACATCAGAATTGATTTTGTTTTATTCCCCTTGCTGTATGGATTGCTGCTGGTTTTTGATATTTGATCTGACAACATAGACTACGCAGATACCACAGCCACGCGCGTATTCAAAACCAGTGGGGAGGGGGACGGGAGTTAGGGGTGCGAACGAATGTGATCAGAATTATGGAATGAAAAAATAGTGCACGTATGACAGAGAGCGCATGCCTTAGTCGATTTGCGTAATGCATTCCGTCTCGTTATTGATAAAGACTAACTACCGGGGCCTCATTGCGCAAGCCTGTGCTTGATTTGTGTAATGTGTGCTTTTCTAGTTAAAGGGGGACTGACATCCTTTACTAAGGCGTTTTGTAATAAATAGTGGTCAGGTCTATCCGCTCACACAGTTTTGTGCAGCGATCATTTTGAGTCGAGTTTTGAGCCGAATTTCTCTTCCCGACATGACGTCACGAACAGCTCCTCCGTGCAGGGCGGGAACAACTAGTAAAAGTGGGGTGCATTTTTACAATGGTAAAATAACACTCTCAAAAACAATAAAAACACAAAACAAAAATTTTATTGATCTTTTACTGATATAAAAGAATAAAACGATTTAACTGTTTGATTTAAATCCACGACAGTCCCCCTTTAAGAATAAACAGTGACCTTAATACCCCGGGTTACAGCGCGCATGCATAAGCCGATCTGTGTAATGCAGTCTGGTCTAAAGCTATGGATAACAATAGTGCAAATTGACCGTACCTCCCCCATATAAGGCACCTTCTCAAAACTATTCCGGGATAACTTGCGGGGAGATTTTCCCTCAGTTGATTTTTCAACCCGCAAAATATTCCCAAGTAGTCCAAATATATTGCGGATAAGTTATACACATATTGCGGGTAAATGTGTGCTTTGTATCGGGGGAAAATCTGTCTAGGAAAAGAATCCACCCGCAACGTTTCCGCAATGATATACCCTTTACGGAAAAACTTCCCGCAACTTATCGCGGAATAGTTTTGAGATGGTGCCTAATTGTCTATCAGTGATACGGTACGACCGCAATAACAGTACGGCATGCTTGCTTGTCTTTGGTCGTGTCCTCACTATTGAGCTTGATATTAATGTAGCTACGTAAATAGACTGTTCGATTAAAAACTATACAGTTACATACAGATTTTGACCGTGGTTATCAAACTAATGAAGTAAGGTTACACATATTACCACCATCACGTGAGCATAATGAAACCTTAACGTCAACACCAGGTATTTTGGTAATAGCTGGCAATGACATCATTGATTAAATGATGCAATGCAGTCCGATCCAGTCCAGTCCAGTCTAATCCCATCTAGTCTGGTCGGATCAAGTCTAGTCAAGTGAGACTGATCCAGTCAGTGGTCCAGTCCAATCAGTCCAATCCAGTGCTAGTTATATTTGTGAGCTCAATTATTGCATGCACGATTCAGGTTGGTGTAAAAAAATAAAATGAAAAAATAAAACTGCTTAAAAAAAGAAGTATTTTTTCAAATCTCCCATTTTGTTTTGCTTTACTCCCTGATCAGCCCCACCCATTGCTACTGAATGGGGCTAAACTTAAAATGCTTAGTTCAGTCTCGTCTACGGTGTTACTATAATAGAAAACAGGGATAATGTGATGATAGTTTCAGAGAGAGGGCGTATTATTCCATTAAATACGATTAAAAAGATGATTACACAATTAAAAGTAATACTCCCTTACTGACACAGCACAATGTCCCCCTGGATGGACTACCTTTAAGAGGTGCTATGAACTATTCTCGACTGCAAAAAAACACTCTGAAGCACAAACACATTGCGACAACACCAAGACTGGATCGAAGCTGGCTGTCTTTGAGACTGACTCAGAAAGGGATGACGTCTTCAATCAACTCAGGTATTTGAATAGATATTTAGTGATCTTCAACAATAGTTTAAGTTTGCCATGTACGTTATACGTGGCTTATCAGCAGTGTACACTTGTGTTTTCTTGTGTGTGTGCATGTGGATAGTATATACACCAATCAAGACGATCAAACCTGAACAACTGGGATACGTCTGTATACAAAGACATGTGCTTGTTACAGTGCGATGTGAACACGTTGACAAACCATCTAGGCTCAAGACTAAGTTGTGTAAGTGCAGTCAGTTGCATTATTATAACGTTGCCAGACTGTTGGTGATGAAAGAACAACTTTGCGTTCTCGATCTCCAAAGTCAAACTAGATAATAGTGTCGAATGCACAAGTACTGCAAGAGCATTTTTTCCCAATTAAGTAAGGGTTTCACGATGAACAGATAAGTTATGATTTTCACCAAAAAATGGCGGATAGCCATTGTTGTCAGTTGTAGTGTAATCTTGTTGATCAATCTGTGCTGGTTGATTGACTGACTCAAAATAATGTGCTGTCGGCCTAGGCCAATAATAAGCCTTATCGGAATTTAACATGCGTATTGACTTGAAAAACAACAGTTACCTCGCGCCTTGTCGTTACCCAGGTTTTTTGCATCTTAACCGGGGCTTGATCCCTGGCCACGCGGCAGATATTGTTGGACCACTGATCTTGCCCCATAGAGCAATAGATAATTGGCATAAGTGGACCGTCCACCAACATATGGGCTGGTTAGCTCAGTTGGTAGAGCGCTCGTACGATATTCGAGAGGTAGCTGGTTCGAGTCCGGCATCAGCCAACTTTTCTTTGCTCGCTTCCCGTTATAAATATTTCTGGTCAGTTTCTTCCTACATAATTATTCTGTGTACAACCATAGAGAATGGTACAACCACGTAAAAGTCATGTGTCCTGTTGTGTGATCCCCGCTACTGCCGTTACCCAGGTTGTTTGCTTCTTAATGACCGCGTTCACACTTGATCCGGCAAGGGCGATCAAAGGAGGATCAGATCCTGCAAGGGCGATCAAAGGGCGATCAACAGCTAGTGTGAACGCAAGAGCGATCAGGATCTGATCCTCCTTTTTGATCCCCCTTTATTGCGGGATCAAAGGAGGATCTGATCCTGCAAGGTGGATCAAAAACGTAGTGTGAACGCAACGCAGGATCAGACCCCGCAATTTGACCCACCGACTTCCGGTCTAATCAAACAGACTGGAGCGCGAGTTGAAAAAAATAAACCGCGAAAGCTTGTAAACAACCAGTGGTGGTTATGCAATGAGAGCGTCCCCTTATTACACTGGTTCCAACACGTAACACAGCATTTCTGTGCACAAAAGAACATTACACGATTTGAATGGTACTTGGCATTTGCATCCCTGTTCTGCATGCAACAACCGTGCGTGACGAACCACATGCTTCGACCATTTCTACCTCTATGCATCGACCAGTTTCCTTCTCATCAGGCTTTCGTGTTTTTTTATCATAATACCACGGTTTTCATTAGTATTTGAAAATCATTTTGTATATCCATATTTTGTATTTTCTTGTCGCAGTATTATAGTACACTTAAGGTTTAGTGTTGTTGGTGGTTGTTTACGTTATTTCTTGTACGACATGGCCGAAGCTGCTGCTGTTGTACGGGGTCGAATGTGGTCGGAGGGGGAGCTGGCATGTTTTTTGGACATGCATCACCCCGGGCAACGCGTGTGCCTGCGTGTGCGCACAATCAATGACCTTGCTCAGTTGACCTGTCACACGAGCAGTGTGGAACTTCCGTTGAACCGACGGTCGGGCTAGGGGGATCAATGCACGATCAGACTCAAGTGTGAACGCGTCCGCGATCAGTTTGATCGCCCTTGCAGGATCTGATCCTCCGTTGATCGCCCTTGCCGGATCTAGTGTAAACGCGGCCAATAACTGGGGCTTGATCCCTGGCTACTCGGCAGATTATGGTTTGACCACTGATCTTGTCCCATAGACCGCGTTCACACTTGATCCGGCAAGGGCGATCAAAGGAGGATCAGATCCTGCAAGGGCGATCAAAGGGCGATCAACAGCTAGTGTGAACGCAAGAGCGATCAGGATCTGATCCTCCTTTTTGATCCCCCTTTATTGCGGGATCAAAGGAGGATCTGATCCTGCAAGGTGGATCAAAAACGTAGTGTGAACGCAACGCAGGATCAGACCCCGCAATTTGACCCACCGACTTCCGGTCTAATCAAACAGACTGGAGCGCGAGTTGAAAAAAATAAACCGCGAAAGCTTGTAAACAACCAGTGTTGGTTATGCAATGAGAGCGTCCCCTTATTACACTGGTTCCAACACGTAACACAGCATTTCTGTGCACAAAAGAACATTACACGATTTGAATGGTACTTGGCATTTGCATCCCTGTTCTGCATGCAACAACCGTGCGTGACGAACCACATGCTTCGACCATTTCTACCTCTATGCATCGACCAGTTTCCTTCTCGTCAGGCTTTCGTGTTTTTTTATCATAATACCACGGCAACAACACCGCAAATAAACGAAACTGATCATCCATTAAAAAACTGTAATTTAATGAGGAAAAAATCAAACGTAAACGGTGAAAGTGAGTTGAATCGAACCATGGAGGAAGAAAATGTTTTCTTCCTCCATGGTCGAACTGTGTCTGTAAAATTAGCGAACGAAGCATAAGCTAAGATGGCGGCATGCATCACCCGGGCAACGCGTGTGCCTGCGTGTGCGCACAATCAATGACCTTGCTCAGTTGACCTGTCACACGAGCAGTGTGGAACTTCCGTTGAACCGACGGTCGGGCTAGGGGGATCAATGCACGATCAGACTCAAGTGTGAACGCGTCCGCGATCAGTTTGATCGCCCTTGCAGGATCTGATCCTCCGTTGATCGCCCTTGCCGGATCTAGTGTAAACGCGATAGAGCAATAGATAATTGGCATGAATGGACCGCCCACCAACACAGGGCTGATTAGCTCAGTTGGTAGAGCGCATGTACGTGATTATTAACATAACTCATTTATTTTAAATTTTGTAGCAAACAAAGGGCAATAAACAAACCAAAATTGTGAGGATGGGTTGTCAAAGCAACACCAGTGTCATTCATATTGGGCAGTTCTCAGAAAAAATGACACTATTTATTTTTCTTTTCAGTTTGTCCAACAACATGCGCTATGCCATTGGCCCGTTTCCCCCATGTAATGGACAATGCTACTTCGTGATTGGACAACAAAATGGAATACGTCAAATAGGATCGGTAACGTGTGACACCCCGCTACCGTTTGTCTGTGAGGTGGAAGGGTTGTATGAAGGTGAATTTAATGTTAAAAGATGTAAAAGATACATGTTTATTGTCGTGGGAATTGTTTCCTTTTAACAAAATTTCCAAATATTTATTCGAAAGCTGGTGAAGTTGGTAAAGATACCTATATTGTCAAGGACAATATTTATGTTACAAGTAATATGTTACCCAACCTTACCAAATGAGTCGGAACTCGCAAATGTCTGTATTGAGATCCGGACACGTAAACACGAGTCATCCGTGTGTGTGGTCGAAAGAAATATGTAGAAAAACATGTTAGTAAATCTACCCAACTAAGAAATCCCCTAAACAGAATAGGAAAATGTTCAAAATCCTGATTTGCTTTACCATGTTGAATTAAGAATGTTTCAAAATTACTCAGCAAAGGATCAGTTTGTCCCCTTTTCGGCCGTAGAATGCCCGGTCCTTGCTCTATGTTTGCAGTCACGTTGACTTAAAACACCTGGTTGCTATGGAAGAATGATATAAATAAAACGAGAAATCAAGCCCAGACTTAAACGTGCGATATTCTAGTTTTTTGTCAAATGGAAGAGGAGAATTTGCTCTTTCAGGACCAAATAAAAACTCAATTTGTGCCGACATCACTTTAAGACTCATTTCGTAGGATCCAGTCACATATTGTTTTTAAAAAAACGCGATTACATTATGTTTTTGTTTATTTTTTTATTTGCTTCACGGCAACTTTTCGCTCGAAGTGTTTTTTTCTATGAGAATGCTTTTCCACACTTTTCTAATGACTTAGATTCCGCGTCGAGCTGAAACCTGTAGTTTCGTATGTAATGCATATTATGGTTTAAAGAACGTATCATCCATACTAACAGAAATTAAACATTTTTGTCATCATTACCTTCACATGTGCCTTCCCTTAAAATTGTGGGTTGCTTATTTCATAGGATCACTAAAACTATTTACTTTCAAACGCGACAACAAACGAAAACTGCATAATGCCAGACGAAACAAGTGTTGAATTGTTCTGTCTGTCCTTAAAAACAAATACTTTAATTGCAGTCGGCGAAGATATGCTGAAAAGGGTTCACATTGAGCTCATCGTACCTTTTGACCTTTTTGACCTTTTTGACCTTTTGACCTTTTTGACCTTTTTGACCTTTTTGACCTTTTTGACCTTTTGACCTATTTATTTATTTTTATGGTTAGATCTATTGTGTCCACTGTATATGCCATGTAGAATGGGTAACCTTCTTAAAGTAGGCCTATAGTTTCAAATAAATTATAAATAAATTACTATTTCTGTCGTTATAATTTTTGCTTAATGATCATTATCTGGGAAAGAGGTCATTCTATCTCAAGATGCCGTTTTCCATAATAAATTATATCGGTAATTAAGTCGATGGCACCTCAAGAGCTTTGTGCTGTTCGACCAATACGGTAAAGCGAACACATTTTTACGATCATGTCCATGCAAAACACACTATCCGTGCTGTCCATGAGCTGTTGCGGGCGCATGTATTTAGATCACTGGTGATCGATATAAGGTCACATCGCGTCCCGTGTAGCACATTTTGCAATTTGTGTGTGTATGCACACAATATTTATCCAGAGTTCATTGGCTGGCAGAATACGCGTGCGTATTACAAACGAACGCTCTCTTAACGCCAAATTGCCCTTGGTGTGTATTTTCGCCGCTGTAGAGAGTAACGATGTGCAAGGAGCGGATTGAAAAAAATGTGCACGTTAGCGTTATGCAACGTCATCATCGTTGGCTTTGACGGCGTTTTGAAGGGGGCGTAGCGTATACCATGGTATGCTACGCCCTGCCCCCCAAAATGCGTTCTTGTAACTTTGTTTTATCACCCCACCAGATCCAAGACCAGCTGAAGATGTTCAGTCTTTAACTTCATCTGATTCACTCACGATCACCTGGAATAGTACTGGCAGTTTTAGCAGATACAGTGTGATGCTCACCCATGGTGACGATCCGGCACTCTACCGGTACGTTGATGCTGGTGACCCAAATGAAGTGACGTTCAATGGGCTTGAAAGTGGGGCGGAGTATTCGGTAACCGTATATACGCTTAACGGACCGAAGGAGAGTGATCCTGTTAAACTGGATGTTTGTACATGTAAGCTTTACACTGTGTCCTTTGTATCGGTATCAGACATCACTTGAAATATTATTTGCGTATTATAAGTTAACATTTTCAAATATGAATTTCTGTTATTCTTAGATTTGAACGAATTCAAACACAGTGCATTTTCGCATTGCAGAATACATTTTCACTATTTTTATTTTGTTTTCACTTACTTTCTCGTTCAGTTTTATCACGTTGGTTTTTATACATAGGCCTGGCTTACCTCTTGTTTCATATAAAGTACAGATGCATTTGGAGACGCTTTACCAATATTGTATAATATTTCATTTCATTTCATTTCATTTATTATTTCTCAGGGAACAACAATAGACTCAATTCAATAACATAGAGCAAAGATTACAAAACAAAATTTAATATCACTTAAAGAAGAAGTAACCCAATGAATCACCCTTTATTTCCTCCAAAGATCCAAGTGAGATCCCGTGTATTCAGCATATATCCAAAAAGGGCGAACTTACCTTATACTGGATAAAGCCAATTGGTAGAATACAGGGCTACATCTTTGAGCTAAGCGGAACTAACAAAGATGGCGACCCTTTTCCTCCCGTCTATATCAGCAATTACATACAACAAAAGGAAAAGATATTTGAAAAGCTAATCGAAGACGAGCAATACGAATTGGTGGCCTACACATGGTTGCGGTACAACGTGAAGGAATTACAATCTGTACCCTACGTCCATCATATTAAAACACCACGTAAGTAGCTTTATTGAAAATATACACAGATTTCACAAGCAATTTTAGCACACAAAAAAGGGGAAAAAAAGAAAAAAGAATCACATATGTAATAAGCCTGTACGTTTTCCTCAAAGATAGTAACATCGGCCCAAACGTCATGCACGCAAGGTGCGCCATTGCTTTGCCTCCATTACATGTTTATTATTATTATTATTATTTATTCAGCCAAACTTCAAACAATCATACAAACAATACAAGGAGTGAACACATTACTACAATTAAATCTCATGAAAGATAAACAGTGTAAACCGGAAACAAGTAAGGATGAATTAGAATAACAATGCAATTCAAGATAAGACGTTGAGACAAAAATGATTTGAATACAGAACACAAGACAATCCATTCTAACCTATCTATGTCCATTGCATATTTGTCGCTCATAAAGTAAAATAATGAGCATATTATTTATTTTGTATGTAGCTAAAGCGAGTCAGGAAGATACATCTGAAATGTGTGATGGGGGTAGTGCATTGGTGCTGAGTCTACCAAGCCCAGGTAATTTTAAATAAATTTGACATAATTATTCTTAATATACATTAGGATTATAAACAGCACGTAAAAACTGGGGGTATGAAAAATTTTAGCTCGTGGTGTCATAAACATTATGAGTATTACATTGGACTCACTCGAGTTATTTTAACACCGTAAAACTCGGTGAACTGCAGGTTTCATTTGGGACATAATTTTAATGGATAAAACAGAGAAATGAAGTTAACGTAATTACTAAAGGCCAAATGTTTTCATACATTTCCACTTTGTAATTAAAAATGCATATCCTGTATTTTTCATTTTTCTTTTCTTTTTGGTTAATTCATGTTTTTGTTCGAATCGGAACATTGATTATATCATTTTAGAAATGAAAAACAATACTTTGTATTAAGATAGCTAACAAAATAATTATCTGAAGTTCGGATTAGCAGTATACTTAATTGTTTTAATAATTATGGCGGGACCCATCATAAATCAATTTTGGGGCATATTTACTATAAAACCACTCTTCTCATGATTTTTTATTTTTTTTAAAGTGTTATTTTAAATAGTTTGTGTTTCTCGATAAAATATCAAAACACGAGCGATACATCTTTTAAAAATGCAATTTAAAGATTTATCGCCCTTGCCTTTCGCTATAATTCACGCAATTTATGTTTCCATCGCAACACTATAAAATGACAGGTTTTATATTCTGTATATTATAGGCCAATGGAAAGCACCACAGTGCATCTCTTACCCACCAGCTCACTCACCAATTGTCAGTACGCATGTAATTTCAAGCAGAATTTCTTCTCAGAATTCAATTTATTTATAGATTTAATTATTCTTACTTCTCAGTCCCCAGTGATGCTGATCGTGTTCGTGTTTCAACTTTGTCGTCTGATTCACTCACCGTTGTATGGACGAGTCTAAGCAATTCTAGCTTCCGTGTGACAGCAGAAGATGTTACTGGAAAAAAACCAAAGCTAGAGCTACGTATTGACTTCGGTTCTCCTGACCAGGCAACATTCGGAGGTCTTGCGGGCGGGACGGAGTATACAGTGGCAGTTTTTACGTTCAATGGATCGATGGAAAGTGACCCAGTTACATTAAATGTTGCAACATGTAAGTTTTTAAGTGTGGTGTACTGAACGGAATATGTTTAAAACATTGATAATCAGTGTTTTCCAATACCAATACTTTTGAGCTCTGATGCAAAATAGAAAAAAAACATAAACTTTTGAATACATAATATCAAATGGACATAATTCGCTCTATTCTGTTTTTCAACAGCAAAATTCGTTATTCGTGTGCAATATAACATATTTTACTGTACAATAAAAACTGTTCTGCATTGTCGATTGACACAAACAATTTCACAAGAAATGTACACTGTGAAAACGATGAGCAAAACATTGTTGGGCAAAGCCTTTTTACCAAAGGTTGGTCTGGTTTAAGTGAGACTGGGATTTTCCGGATAAAGTTGACCAAAAAAAAACAAAAAACAAACAAACAAAGTTAGGTATCGCGAACTATCAATAGATGGTTATTCTTTCTATTTTTATTGGTTAAAGTTGAGTGCCCCAAAGTGTTGGTCAATTGTTATAATTATAGATGAGCAATCTGAAACGTACCATACTCTTTCATTGGGTAAAAAAATTAAATAAAAAAAACCGAATCTAAGGTGAGTAACAAATTAAAATTACGGCGTCAAGAAATCCCAACATTTTGTTAAATAAAACTCTGGATATTGGGTATTGTTGATTAACCAATACTGCTGGTAAAAAAGTATTAAAATAAAAATTAAAAAAAAACCAAATTGATATAAACTTTCAATTAAATATATGGCCAGCATATTGGCTTATACTACGGAAGCGCATTGCTGCCAATTGAAGGGTAAAAACAATTTTTCGTTCAACGACATAGTAAGTCGTTCGAACGAGATACTAGGTCGTTCGAACGAGATACTAGGTCGTTCGAACGAGATACTATGTCGTTCGAACGAGATAATAAGTCGTTTGAACGACATAGTAAGTCGTTCGAACGAGATAATTAAGTCGTTCGAACGAGATAAGTAAGTCATATTATAAGCTGTGTGAACGAAATTGCACTTGATGGGTTAATGTGTCTAATAATTTGAATACCCATACCTTTTTACAGTTGTGAATGAGGGTAATGCCTGAAAGAATGTCGAAGGAGATGCCAGTATTTTATGTAAAAATCAAGCTGCAACGTACTATTGAAAGTATTTTCCCCCGACATGTATTGGATGATAAATACCCTGAAGGTATTCAACAACCAATATTAAAATGAGAGACACGGGTGATTTAAAAAAAATAATAATAATGTTCTTGTTTAAGTAATGTTTAAGTTTGTTTGTTGGGGTGTTGGGGTGTTTGTTTGTTTGTTTGTTTTGGTTGTCTACAGTAGACAACTTGTAGATAGTCCACAGCGGTGGATCAACAATTTCGTGGGGGGGCACTTTTCAAAAATCAGAAACTTCAACCCCTTTTAATATTTCTAAATACTATATTCACCTGTGGGCAGAATAAGTAACCCCTGAACCCAGTAAAACATATATTGTGTACGTTTTACTACCCCCACTCCCCAAAACTGGAACCGCCGCTGCCTCTTCAAGGAAAAAACCCTTACAAATGATTATGAAACATTTCTAATGGGGAAAATAGTCCTTGTGGTCAGTCAAAACTAACACTGGGATCGTCTTTAAGGGTTTGGAAGAGATTTATCCAGAATTGGCCACACTGCTTATGTTCACACAGCTTATAATAGGACTTGCTTATCTCGTTTGAACGACTTAATTATTTCGTTTGAACGACTTAATTATCTCGTTTGAACGACTTAATTATCTCGTTCGAACGACTTAGTATCTCGTTCGAACGACTTAATTATCTCGTTCGAACGACTTAAATAAAACATTTTTACCCTTCAATTTGGCAGCAATGCGCTTCCGTATTATACCAACTGTATTGGGCAACTACCTCGAAGGTGGGTAAAATCCCAAATTATGCCCAGGGGCCTATAATTAGGCCAATATTACGGTGTTGGCCAAACTGGATATTTTAAATGGAAATGGACAGTGATGAACATGAAATCGTCTAAAGGGGTCTCTTAGTCTCTTACTATCTGTATACAGATAATTTGTTAACAATTCAATGCAAAATGTTCATGTAAATTAAATATGGAAATGAAATAATTAATTAATTATACTATTAAAAGCTCTGTTCAACATTGTAATTTAAACAAAATGAATGATCACATTTTCCTTTAAAACTCAATGAAAAGCTGATGATTGCTTCAAACATCCCTTGAAATATTTTCGTTTTTTAACCAGCAATGTGCTTCCGTTTTTACATACATCTTATTATAGCTACTTGCTCAGGCGCGTAGCCAGAGATTTTTCATGGGAGGGGTTTTGCATTGTTGTTACTTCCCAAAAATAAAAATGGGAGTGGCTATTACATGTGTCAATTATATGTGTAAGCTTAAAACAACAATTTATATACATTTTTTTAAAGGACCATACAAAATTGTAAATATTTTCAACTCTATTTTAAAAAGTAAGTAATTATAAATAGGAATAAGACTTTCATTATTTTTCTTTCATCCTTCAAAAACCTTTGAAAATGTACTTCGCAACTACCGTGAACGACAGACCCGAAACAAAAGCCGTCGGGGACACTTTCACTGAGCCTATTTTGATGCGAACCTTACGCAGCACATCTCTGACCCAACCCACACCAGCGGTCATACGCTTGATTATGTCATAACCCGCACATCTGATAACTTAATTAATTCCACTGAGGTTGCGGCTTTGATAAGTGATCACTTTGCTATTCATTGTCAACTCAACCTGAGTAAGTGTAATCCACGAAAACAACGGATTAGTTATCGGAAATTCAAATCAGTGAACTGTGACGATTTTTCTCAAGATATCTCTGTCTCAGATCTTGTACTTTATCCTTCATCTAACCTTGATGGTCTTGTCATGCAGTATGATTCCTGTCTACATGATATACTTGATAAGCATGCTCCTGTCATATCTCGAGTTATAACTGTTAGACCCAGTTGTCCGTGGTACTCCCCAGCAATAGCTGAAGCAAAAAGGCTACGAAAGAGACTTGAGCATAAGTGGCGAAACACCAGACTCGACACTGATAGAGATAACTTCAAAGCACAGCGTCTTAATGTCATTAATTTAATCAGCGAAGCCAAATCAATTTATTACGAAAACCAAATAACTCAATGCAATGATCAAAAACAAATGTTTAAGATTGTTGACTCGTTGTTACACCAGAAACTCAAGAGCAGTTTGCCATCTCATACTAATGATCTAGATCTCGCCAACAGATTTAGTCAATATTTTGTCTCCAAGATATCACACATTCGGGATGCAATGGGTCCTTGTATGGAACTGTTGACAGTGGAATTTAATCAGGAAACTTCTGCTTCTCTTGATCATTTTTCACCAGTTTCTTGTGAGGAAGTTTTCAAGCTGATTTCTTCATCTGCTTCAAAATCTTGTGAAATGGATCCAATTCCAACATGGATGCTCAAGGAACATCTTAACATCATTGCTCCTGTTATCACTAAGATTATCAATCTTTCTCTTGAAACTGCCATCTTCCCAGCTAGTTTTAAAAATGCTATTGTGAGACCTCTGATAAAGAAACCATCACTAGACACCGACGACCTCAAGAACTATCGTCCTGTGTCTAACCTGAAGTTTGTCTCTAAAATCCTTGAAAAGGTTGTTGCTTCTCAGATAACATCCTATTTAGAAGATAACAAACTCCTTGACGACCATCAGTCCGCATACAAGAAATACCATGGAACTGAAACTGCTTTATTAAAAGTTCAAAATGATATATTGCAGGCCTTTGACAATCATCAAGGTGTAATCCTGGTCTTATTAGACTTGTCATCCGCCTTTGATACCATAGATCATGACATCATGATTTCCCGTCTGAGATCTCTGGGAATTAAGGGACAGGCTCTGCAGTGGATTACATCTTACCTTCAATTTAGAACACAATCTGTCAGTATAAATGGTCAATCTTCCGACCTTACACCACTTAGGTTCGGAGTCCTCAAGGCTCTATTCTTGGTCCACAGTTTTTTACCATTTATGCTTCTCCCATCTCAAAGATTGCACAGAGACACGGAGTACATCTGCATATGTATGCTGATGACACACAACTCTATCTACCTTTCAAAATAAACAATACTCAAGATCAACTATCAGCAAAAGCTCGCATGGAAGTGTGCATTCTTGAAATTAAATCTTGGATGGATGCTAACAAGCTAAAACTAAATGACACAAAAACAGAGCTCATCACTTTATCCTCAAAGTATCAACAATCTAAAATCCATGTGAACGAAATACAGGTTGCTAATACTCAGATCAATGTCTCTACATCTGTTAGAAACCTTGGAGTCATGTTTGACAATACATTATCTATGGATACTCATGTCAAGAAAATCTGTCAATCTGTGTACTTCCAAATCAGAAATGTGACAAGTATTAGAAAAGTCCTATCAGACAGAGCAGCTTCGATGGTAGTACATGCCTTGATCACATCTCGGTTGGATAATGGAAACTCTTTACTGTTCGGTATTTCCAAATATCTTGTGAAGAAGCTTCAACATGCCCAAAATGCTACAGCACGTGTTCTTTCTAGGGGCAGGAAATTCGATCACATTACCCCAACCCTAATGGAACTGCATTGGTTACCTATGAAACAAAGGATTGAATACAAAATCCTTTTGTTAACATGGAAGGCAATTCATGATTTGGCACCAGTCTATATTAGGAACATGCTATTTACTTATACTCCCGGTTTAAATTTGAGGTCTACAAATAAACTCCTGTTAAAAGTTCCGAGAACTCGTTCTTCATATGGTGATAGAAGTTTTATTGCCTCAGCTCCCAACTTATGGAACCATCTCCCCCAGCATCTTCGTACACTTGACTCCTTGCATTCTTTTCAAACCCAACTGAAGTCGCATCTGTTTGACTCTGCATACAATTAATTAGTTGCACTAAGTTTTCTCATCGTGAATAGTGTGATTGCGCACCTTTTTTTTTTTTTCACTAGCGCCTCGGAATAGGCAACTAGATTGATGGCGCTTTACAAATGCAGATTGGATTGGATTTTGGATTGGACGTACACTTACAGAAGGGCGAACACCCAACTGTTTACTGCGGTACGTTTTGTACACAAAGCATATTACATCGCGTACAACTGCAAAAATAAGTGTTTTTGAAGAAGTTTCCAAAAGCAGTACTTACCACTGTGTTGTTCATCATTGTCATTTGATGGAGATTATACTGATGCCAAAGTTGGCGAAATAAGGAGCATTAAATAGTATAAATTTGAGCCCAAAATGGATGTAATCTAAAGTAACTGCAATACTTTTGTGATGCAATGTTATTCAGTGTAATCATTGCTTTTTTCTTGTGTTTAAAGTACCAAGTCAGGTCCCAAGCATTCAGGGCGTGGCAAAAAAGGATAAAGTCACAGTGACCTGGACCCAATCTCCCGGTAACGTACACGACTACCTGTTCGAGATGGGCGGATCTAACAAGGACAACAAACCTTTTGTTCCAAAATATGCCGGGGACAAGAAAGAGGTTATGTTTGACAAGCTAGAACCGCTTACAGATTACGACCTCACAGTCTACGCTGTGCTATGGTTCAACGGGAAAGAGCAGCTTTCGTCTCCTTTAGATTATTCCGTGTCTACAGGTGAGTATTTTTTATTTGATTTAATTATTTATGGGTTTCACAAACCTCCGATTTCAAGTGCAAGTTCCGAGGGTCCAGTCCGAGTCATTGCACACGGTGACTAGAGTACGGTAATCATGTGACTCGAGTCATTAAATATGCAACTTAAGCACGGGCGTCGATCGCTACTTTAATAGAAACAGCAGGGTCATGCAAGCAGTGGTGGATCCATGATTTTGGTAACATTGCCAACCTAGGCCAAAACAACATTGCGATTTAATAACTTGTTTTTCATGCGTCAATTTTAATTGTTAAATCCAGTCTACACCATGCACAGCTGTGCACCCTATATATTCATCCACCTATTCACCACTAAGAGTGGATCTAGAACTTGATTGTTTCGTTTTTCTATATTCCATTATAGAACAACCTATTTGTTTGTATTCTTCTCACAGCACAAAGTGGAGAACAGC
This sequence comes from Zoroaster sp. YZ-2022, assembly GCA_029582265.1. Classification (NCBI taxonomy): domain Eukaryota; kingdom Metazoa; phylum Echinodermata; class Asteroidea; order Forcipulatida; family Zoroasteridae; genus Zoroaster; species Zoroaster sp. YZ-2022. Next base: position 7,273,000 of record CM055823.1, read on the forward strand.
ATTTCAGTTCTTTATCTGGCCCGAGCCCCACTCCAATCATAATTCCCACAACACCGCCACAATCAGCGACCACACCAGTAATCTTCTGCCCAGTGGTAAGTATTTCTTGAAGCTTTCGATTTCTATGAGTAAAATAATAGTAATAAAATAACAGCATATCAATATAAAGAGCGGGTGGTCACACAATCAGTGTCGGCTCATTGTGTTCACACTGCACTATGAAACACGATGACAGTGATTCACCACGTGGCCACACTGAAATACGATGACACTATGATTTACCACGTGGTCACACTGAAACACGATGACACAGTGATTTACCACGTGGTCACACTGAAACACGATGACACTGATTTACCACGTGATGACACTGTGATTTACCACGTGATGACACTGAAATACGATGACACTGTGATTTACCAATGACACTGATTTACCACGTGATTACATTGAAACACGATGACACTGTGATTTACCACGTGATTACATTGAAACACGATAACACTGTGATTTACCATGTGGTCACACTGACACTAATTTACCACGTGGTCACACTGAAACACGATGACACTGTGATTTACCACGTGATTACACTGAAACACGATGACACTATGATTTACCACGTGGTCACACAGAAACACGATGACACTGTGATTTACCACGTGATTACATTGAAACACGATGACACTGTGATTTACCACGTGATTACACTGAAACACGATGACACTGTGATTTACCACGTGATTACATTGAAACACGATGACACTGTGATTTACCACGTGATTACACTGAAACACGATGACACTGTGATTTACCACGTGGTCACACTGAAACACGATGACACTATGATTTACCACGTGGTCACACTGAAACACGATGACACTGTGATTTACCACGTGATTACACTGAAACACGATGACACTGTGATTTACCACGTGGTCACTCTGAAACACGATGACACTGTGATTTACCACGTGATTACACTGAAACACGATGACACTGATTTACCACGTGGTCACTCTGAAACACGATGACACTGATTTACCACGTGATTACACTGAAACACGATGACACTGTGATTTACCACGTGGTCACTCTGAAACACGATGACACTGTGATTTACCACGTGATTACACTGAAACACGATGACACTGATTTACCACGTGGTCACACTGAAATACGATGACACTGTGATTTACCATGTGGTCACACTGACACGATGACACTGTGATTTACCACGTGGTCACTCTGAAACACGATGACACTGTGATTTACCACGTGATTACACTGAAACACGATGACACTGTGATTTACCACGTGGTCACTCTGAAACACGATGACACTGATTTACCACGTGGTCACACTGAAACACGATGACACTGATTTACCACGTGGTCGCGCTGATTTACCACGTGGTCACACTGAAATACTGAAAAAGTTATTAAAGAATGTCACTAAGACATAATACAATTAAGTGTCCCCTGAAGCGTCTTCAAAATAGCACACAGCTTGAATCTACTCAAGATTCACCAATTCTCATCCCTTCCGAAAACCTTGTTTTAAACTCTAAAATTAACAAAATATATACCTAAACGTATATCCAAACTCTTCCACAGTACTTAGAAACATCACATTCTTAGAAAGTACATTATAACACAAATCTTACACAGTTAAATAAATACTGCCCTCACTGGCGCTCGACAAGGTAATGAAAAGATATGACCCACTTTGGTCCTCACAGCAAATGTTTATATCTTTAATATTACAAGGGAGAGAGGTGCTTGCGGTGATAGTCCGATATACTCCCGTCTCAAAGGTTCAGTAACTGATGTCCCACGCCCGTCACTTGATTGCTTATATGGTCGATTATGTGGTGGTGCACACACAGGTACCCAGGGTCATTGGCGGGTCCAGGGGGGGCTAACGGGGGCTGTTGTTTTAAAAAAAAAAATTAAAAAAAAATTTAAAAAAAGGGGGAGGGGAGGGGAGCGGAGAGGAGAGGAGAACGCACTCCCATTCCCTCACTGTGCTTTGTTTTTCTCTCCCTTTGATTATTTCATTGTAATTTTTGTAGTACTGAAAAATAATTGTTTTTGATTCTCAGCCCCCCCTAAAAAATGTTCTGGATCCGCCCATGAGGGTGCACACCACTAAATAAACGCCCATAGTAAACAGTGCTAAATACAAACTATTTCAAAATCATTAAAATACTTAGAAGTCGTACAGTTTTTCAAACCAAAAGAAAAATATTGATCGATATATATAACATTTTATTTTCTTCTCAATTTATTGTGAATAGTCCAGGTTTCCATCGAGTTATTCTCATCCCAATGGAAACCATCCTCTACACTTCACTGTAAAAATGGTGTTTAGAATTTAAACACATTTCTAAACACTTAGCTTGTACCCATTTTTTTCACATATTTAACCTAAAACATGTTTAGATTGTGCTTTTCTGTGGTGTGTTTGAATGCTAAAAAACATATGAACAGGTGTCAAACAGCTACGCACGTTTAGCTTTGTGACATGTACAGAAGATGGCCGTTTAGCATTTAAACGCATTTTTTGCGTGTTTTTAAATTCTAAATAACCATTTTTACAGTATAGTGAAAAATCACACACTGAAAAGCAGCCATTTTGGAAAAGGACTTTACTTGAACTCAAATTTACACAATCCTTCAAATGAATGGGCCTCAATTTTTATTTTGTTTTTAAGAAACATTTCAGGACATACACATTATACACGTAATGGCCGTCGCCCTCTGTAAGAATGGCAGTGAGTTGAATAAGGGACGGGACAAAAATGCTCAGTTTCTTAAACAAAACAAGGTATTTTATTTAATTTATATTTACAAAGTATTTTAATAATTTCATATTTACAACATATTTACAGAACAATGGAATTTAATACATGCTGCTGGCTTGAGATAATGAGATTAGATTAGATACACACCGATAATTCTCAAAATCTTAAATAGTCAGATGAAACTGATAATTATAGGTTTTGAATTTACTAAATGGTGTCCTTTATAATCATAAATACAAAATAGTTTATACAATATACCCTACGATAACCTCCATCATTATGACTGATTGTGTCCCTTTTAAGTTTTGGTATGTCTTTTGAACGTTGATCCGGATCTTCCTGTGGGCTCTTCGCTTCTTATTCAAGGTAGGTATGACGCATAGCTTGTGATGTCGGCAAGGATTCCTGCATTTGATGACTTTTGGGTGGACACTGAAGGTTTTCGTGTATATTAGGCCACGGTTTCTTATGTGGGCTGTTAAAGGTGAGTACCGTGTTGCTGCCAACCGTCTCAACAATGACAAACCCTGTTTGGCTTCTTCTCGGCTCTGATTAGCCGAGACTGGGGGAAATTTGCCGTTTGTGGCACCCGAGATCGTGTCACTAGGATCTGGCAATGGCCGTTTGGTTCAGAGTTGGTAGGCTTAGGCTTGCAGCACACTTCAAAACACGTCTTTCTCTCACTGATCTTTTTTTTCGTTCTCCCCTATTTCACCCACTCTTACTTCTCACACCACTTTCGATTTTCACTCACTATTCAAGTGATCGAACTGTAATCAATAATCTTAATCTATAAACTTTACATTACAAAGAACGAGATAGACACACAGTATTTCCTTCACTTATGTGTATCTAATCTAATCTCATTCTCTCAAGCCAGCAGCATGTGTAACCCTATAAACTTATATTTCCTAACTTCCTTAACAATTGGTACCTAAATAACAAAAGAGTTTGGGGTTTGTAATCGGGACACAATAAAAGTTGGTGAAGAAACCCATGGCCTAATCTATTTTCTAAATGGGGAGCACACATTTTTCAATCAGACCACTTATTGAGAGGGACAGGATAGTTACATTAAAATCCAAGGGGTACAAATAAATATTATCTACATGGTTTGACCATACATACATACATACATACATACATCTACATCTCATGTACATCTTCTCATTCAATCTTCACCTCTGACTCTATTTAACCCCAAACTTACCTCATTGATATACAAATTAAACCTATGGGGGTGGGTTCCAACTCGGGAAGTTCTAACCAGTACTGTGTGCTTTAAACCTGTTAAATTGTTATTTAATTATGCTATGTCGGTCAACCACGGCATTGTTGGTTTAGGCACTTGCCTAACTTATACATATTCATGTACAAGGTTAAAATCACTAATTATTCACAACCAGTGGGTAAGAAAGCTTCTCTGTGACACACTGAAACACGATGATACTAGTTCTATCACGTGGTCACAATGAAACACGATGACACCGTATTAAATTTTACCACGTAGCGTACGTTAGCCTTGATCAAGGTTCGTTGGAACGGTTTGGTCGCATAATTTTGCCCCGCTTTATTGCTATCCGAACTCCAGTGCACATGGACACAGTGTACGGATTCATATGTATACTGTATACATCTGTACATATTTGTAGAACAATGTGCATTATTGTACATTTACATGCACTCTAAAAAAATTCTTTGTAAATTGACAGAAAGTGCTGTCAACAGAGTTGCTGGCACTTTGCCTGTTATTTTATTTAACCGTTAATTTTGTAAAATATAATTACAGACCTGTTATTATTTTGCTATAGACAGCCAAACACATGCACATTTACTACACAACTGCTGTAAAAAACAAAGAATTCGCATAATTCGACTGTATTTTTACAAATTCTATGGTTAAATTATGAAAGTATGGGTAAAATGAAAAATAAAATATGTGAAAATAAATACAATAATATTGACAGATACAGGTTTATTTACATCATAAAACATTTAAAAGGAAAAAACAGACAAAAAATCTGTGTAAAAATACAATTTTTTTTTACAGTGTGTACATAAAGTGACCATTCGTCATCGCGCATTGATGCTTCTGTACATGCCAACATTAATGCGGTGCGCATTAATGCTAATGGGCCGAATTAATAAAAATAGCAATTGCTTTTACTAGTCATTTTCTTAAATCTTCATGAATAAAAGTGAGCAATTACTTGCAAGTAATTGCTTCCAGTAGTTAGCAAAAGCAATTGCTATGTTTTTTAAGCAATTACTACTACTAATAATAATAAAGATTTTTAGCGCGCACATATCCACTAGAGAGACTAGCACTTGCTTGGAAGCATATAAATAAACCAGACCTTTTACTAATGACTTGTAGCACTTGCTAGTATTTTTACAAGATCCTCAATGAGGAGCTTACGCATTTGCTAACACTTGCATGTTGCATTACTCCTGCCATCATGGCCGAGTTTATGCATGTAAGGGAACAATGAAAGACTAAATCGTGATGAAGTCAATCCTACCAGATACCGGAAATTATTTCGGTTCAATTTTGAAAATTTGGAGTGGCTAGCAGCAGTCGAAGTACTTGGTTTGAAACCAGCAGAAATGGCGCATGGCATCTTCGTAATAGTCAGGTTTCATCCCCTTTGAAGATGTTGTACAGGTCTTGTTCCCATGGAACCAAAACAATCTTCCTATTTCCTGTTTGCATTCCATCTGTTTTCTTCTTCACTTGACCTTTCATGTTTGCTATCTTTTTCAAAATTAGCTTCCCATCCATGGCTTTACCAGTGTTGGTAGCAATTGACATTTGTGCTTTTTTAAGTGCATTTGCCTTCATGTCTTTTGCCCCCGGCAACTGACTTTTCTCGATTAGAACAGGGTACTCGTTGACTAACGAACAGTTCGTTCAAAGATTGCTCACTATTTGTACCACTCTCCAATTCTTCGGCAGCATCCATGTTGCTGATGTATTCGCAGACCACTAACACATGCCTCATATACAACCACCAGGCTAACCGGAACTGACCTCCCATCATTGTTATACCCATAAGCAATTGCTAACCCAGCCAAGCAACAGGTGCTAGTCAAAGAAGAAGGTTATTTATACATTTTTCAGCAATTGCTTGACCTAGAGCTTTTACTTGATAACCATTTGCTATTGCTTACACCTTTTGCTATAGGAAGCAATTGCTAACTTTTATTAATTCGGCCCAATATACCAAATTCAAACCAAATTCTCATTGGTTACTGGTTGGCTCAGCAACTGTTCGTTGTGCGCGATGCATGTACACGATTGTACTGTGAATGTACAGGTTGGACATTGATCTTCTTGTATACAGTGTACATGTATACAGAGACAGAGTGCATTATTTGAGCTTATGTACAACATGTGTTTGTATGCATTGTGCTGTGTGTGTGGGATCAAACGGGGTCAAAGCTAGGGGAAAGTTATTGGCCATCATTTAAAATGAACCGCCCACAAATCAACAATCCCTGCATATGACTTTCCATTGGAATTTCAATGGGAAAATAAAGAAACACATAAGCTTTCGATTACAGAAGGATCAAAGCTGTTGATTCAGTTCGAACACACGAGGTTGCAATGCACAACCGTATCCACGACTCAGTTATTGATCTCGCTGTACAGTGTACGTGTAAGGGGTCGGGGACGACGCACCGGCAGTGTTTGTTGAATTTCTCGGGCCAGAAATCGGTACATGGTGGGAATACCGTGGTAAGTGCACTCTACGACAACAGCCTTGGTCAAGGCTAAGCCTACGTGTTCTCACTGCATAGCAATGACACTAGCCATAGGAAAAACTATACCTATTTTGTGCAAAAATGCAGCACCCTCTCACTGTGTGGCTCACACGCTGTGCGCGCTGACCTTGATACAACTGACACAGATAAATGTGTGGTTATAAAAATAATATAGAATACATACAAAACACAACTTTACATCAAAACAATCACTACTACTACAACTAAAAAACGATGTATACGAACATAATGTTACACTCTTTTTACATACATGTACATCATGTACCATGTCCCGTTTATACCAATATTGTGTGTGAAAAACTAAAAGTCAAGCTATGTAACTGTTTAGCATGTTGTATTGGATTTCTTCAAAGGTATACAAAATATTAATGAAAACTGAATGTCAAATCTTCTAGCTGACTAAACATCCGTGAATTTTGATAAATGTTTAAATGACAAAATGTATGTGTCCCTGTTCAATCATCTCTTCGTGTAAGTCATCGAACATCATCCGCAATATACACCACTATCAACTTATGCAGGCGTCAATTTGAAGCCTGGACCCACCCTCCTCACGTCATCACCTTTCTTCACCTGAGCCAATTATGTATAAGGTCAGGATTTCACCACCACTTCACTCTATCAGCAAATGTGTTAGTCCAGGCTTCACCCTTTGAATTATTTCCATAGGTGAAGCTTCACTTTTTCAGTTTTCGCCAGGTCTGACGCTTCACCACTGTTTCACCATATTGGCCATTTGCATATAGTTCAAGCTTCACCTCTATTAAAATCAAGCTTCATTAATGTTTACTTATAACTAGACCATGACTGCAATGGTTAAATTTGTAATTCCACACTGCTAAAAAAGTACCAAGTCAACCAGGTTTCAATCCAAAGATACAGTGACATTTATTTTGTAAATCCAATGTTTGTACAAATAAATTTTTGTTGTTGTTATATAAAACTTAAAAAGCATGAAGTTTATTCAAAAGTTGTTTTAACTTTGACACTTGTTTACTAACTCTAAATTGTACTGAAATTGTACTGGCAAGTGGCAAGAATTCTCATATCATTTGTAACTAGATTTTGAATGCAAAAATTTCCACTTCATATCAAAACCAATGCATTTCATAGCCATTAACCCCAAAGAATTGGTCGTTTTGAGCACAAATAATATAAATAAACACAAATATATAATCCTGCTGATGAATTGCCTATTGCTGTATATTTTCTATTCTTAAACCCACATCCCATCAAAAAAGCACACTACATTGTGTATATTAAGATATATTTTTTTGAATAAAATATAAAAAAATGAATTTCAAATATTATAAACCAGCTGACTGCATGTAACAACCTAATTATTGCAAAACTGTCAAGCAGAGTCTGAGTTGCTGCACAATACTGACACATTATGGTTTCAGTCTTTTAGAGAAACTAGATCAGGACTGGTCCTCGGGTTTATGACATTACAAACATTGCTAAAATATAAACAAAATACAGAGCACACATATGGACTACATAAATAAAATAATCTATAAAAATAATATAGTAAACTTCAATGTTATTTTCACACAAGGAGTGTGCCATTAGATATTGGGGGGGGGGGTGAGTTTGTTGAAAACAAATAATCTCCCACTGTTACAGATGACAAAGTCTAGAGCCACTGGTGAGAACAAACTAAAAAACTCTGAAGGAATAAGTTAAAATTAAAAAGTTCATTCACCTTGCACCTTTGTCGATACAAACTATCTTTGACAACTTAAAAATCTTCCATTTCCCCAGATATCTAATGGTGTAACCCTGTGCCCCTAATAAGGCATTTAAAAACATGAAATAAATATGAAAGCACCAAATGAAAGCACATGTTTTCAGGAACACACTAGGTAAGAAAGCACCTTTTTTTCAATATGAAAGCACCACTTGTTATGAACATTATCTAAAAAGAATGCTAGTATACAACTTATATTTTCCTATACCGTATTGTCTCTAATAAATGCCCTCCCTTTGCAACCAAACTTGTAAAATTACAAAAAGCACAGCAAATGAGTACAACCAGTATGCTTTATAAGTCTACATTTACAATCCTGATTGTAAATTTGATTGCTACACCTATCAAAAACATTATTTATTCAACTTTTGCATCAGAATCCAAAATTTGTATTTTCTGGCAGTTTTTATACTGAAAGTTCACTGAATCAACCCCCCCCCCGAAAATGTCAATGCCCTGGAGGCGTTTATTAGAGACAATACGGTATACTTATAATTATATACTTAATAATTTTATACAAAATCTTTGGCAACACATAACACAAGTTAAAATCTACAAGCATTACACCCTAGATAATCATATTTCTAGAAAAGATCCATCCTGAAAAAAATTCACAGCCCTGTCATTGGGCATTTTTTCACAATTAAAGGCTTAATAACAAATCATTCATGAGTTTCATTCCTCTTGGCTACCCTGGCAGCTGCAGCTTTTTGGGCTCCTCTTTTTCTATTTTTTGCCACTTGGCAGAGGTGACTTAGTGAGTGTGAGACCATCTGTTTACTTAGAGCAGACGAGGCAAGAATTTTTTGTGTTTCCTCATCAGGTACAGCATCGTCAAGATCATGTGCAGCTCTTCTTTCTCTTCAAATACCTTCGCCAGGTATTCACTAGGAAGGTACTCATTAGGTTGACTTACATTGCCATCCTGAAAATTATGAAGTAATTTAGGCAAATCCATAAAATGGCCAGTGCAAGTTGGCTGACACGTTGAGCAATCTTGGGGTAGTCTTTCTTGATCAGGAACAGGCCAAGGGAAGAATAATACAGACGGTCCTCCTGGATACCATAGAACACTTGATGGGTCATCTCGGATCTTCTGGCAAACTGGGTGGGCACAGTCTGGTTTGAAACAGCAACCAACCTGAAAACATATTTGTTTCCTTGTACAGTGTGGTTATCCATAATGGATATTATTTTATCTATGTGTTGGAATCTTTCCATTTCTTCAGGAGATAGTTCTTTCAATTTGTTTCTGGCTGATTTTGAAGCCTTCAAATACTTGTTCAAAGTATTGCGACGAGTCTGCAGTTCTGATGAAAGGAATCCTGTTGCACACTTAAAGAGACGTATTTCACCCCCTTTGTATTCGGTGTTATCTACTCTATCCATGTAGACGTCTCTGGCAGCATCTTGATTCGCCTTCACTCTTTCAAGATTAACTTCGCCTAGTGTGTCTCTGTTTTCACCACACAGTGTTGAGGGAATGAATAAATTAGCAGCACTCCTGCACAGCTGCCCATTTAAGTGTTCCACCTCATTCAGAAACGAACCCCCGCTGTACCTAGTTGTCACTATTGTGGCTAATTTTTGTCTCTCTGTGTGCCATTCTGTCCACATGAATTTGGTTTCGGCATGGGATGGATTTTCATCGCCTCCTCCATCGACTCTTATGTAGTCTATTTCCTTGTCTGAATTGTCGGCTGAGAAGAATTTAGATTGGTATAAGGGTGAGCTCCTCAACATGTCCAGATCTGCGTAGTGTTGACCAGCATTCTTGGGATCTAATTTATTACACTTGACAATTCCGGCATATTTGTCAATGCGGGAGGTTTCACTCCCACCAAAGTAGTACGAAGACACTTGCAGAACATTTTGTTCTTTGTTGGTAAAGTCTGTGTGAGTTGCCAGATCTTCTTCTCCCCTGATCATAATAGATTTTATTTTCCCTGATGTTGCGAGGGTGTCCAACCTGAACCCTGCGGCGTCATCTCGATTGAGGTACATAGCATTTTGGTGATCTATTTTTTGCAGGACATTAAGTGATTTGTAGAGAGAGTTGGACCATTTTTCATCTGCATTTATTTTTATGTCAAAACCCTTTCGGGCGCGCTTACTGATGATGTTTGCTGCACTTTTGTAGCGTTTACTTGATGCATTTCTGGAATTGCGTGGTACACAAAGTTGTATGATCTGACCGTGACTTATGTGCTCTCCCAGTTCCTCTTGTAGTTGATGTTGCAATCTTTGAAATGTTATTTTTTGTCCAATCTTTTTTCTCTCCCAAGTGAGAGATCCAGATGAACGTTCGGTTGTTGTTGTACTGTCACACGACTGTCAGCCACCACACTGCGTGTCAGCGATCGCCTATAGCCTGAACATCTGACGTCTTTCCTTGCTGATATCATGATAAGGACAGGGGACCAGTCTAGTTGTTAGTTGCTAACGTTCGCCAACGTTGGCGGCGCACTTGAGATCGGTCAACCTCGTCCCCATGGTTTACTTTATTTCCAACATGTTTACGGTCAACCTCGTACTGCTCGACACACCCTGGGGACGAGGTTGGAGATCGGTGGCAAACGTGCGCAAACTTGGCAACGTTTGCAAGTGGAACGCACCCCAGGATACAGTTTGCAAGGTGGTGCGGGGCGCGCGATGTTTTAGATTGTGTGTATTTGTGTGGGCAAACTTCAGTTCAAAAATTGCGCGCACGCAAATTCCAAGTTGGCTTGCGCGAATTTCAAAAAAGGCCATCTTCAAAGATTGCATCACAACAGTTGTTTGAAACGCCACGACTTCGACATATTTTCGACACGACCGATGTAGTGGATTCGATGTCACATCACCAAACACAAATAAGGCTCGTCAACGCTTCACCCTTTCATCAACTTTTATAGGTAACGCTTCACCCAATTATTAAAAAAGAACGTTACGGCTTCACTATAACAACAAATTATTGACCTCAGGCTTCGGCGTCGAAGCGGCGTCGATATTTTGCGACCTCTGAGGAGGGTGGGTCCAGGCTTCAAATTGACGCCTGGGAACGAAATTTGGTCCATTGGGTTTCCTTGCAAAGTTTAATGATGCATTAAGTCCGTGTAATGATATGGTCAATAATGGTAAAGTTCTTTGTCTGAAATATGTAGATGATATGACTATTGTACAGAACCATTTTAACAATGAACGAACAATCATTCAGGATTCTTTGGATGTATTTGGTGACTGGGCACAACAAAATAACATGAACATTAACTCATCTAAATGTGCCAATATGAATGTGTGCTTTATGAAAAATGTTCCCCAGTATGAGCCCCTTTTTATCATGGGTTCTGCTCTTGAGGTGGTGGATTATGTAAAAATTCTTGGAATCTGGATTAGTTCTAACCTTAAATGGGATAAACACATAGATCATATTTATCGTAAGGCCAATAGTAAGATATACATGCTGAAACTGTTGAAAAAATTTAACTTATCTCTACCAGATTTGTTAACTGTATACAAAGGTTACATCCGGCCTTTAACTGAATATGCAACTCAAGCATGGAATGCAGGTTTAACTAAAGCTCAGAATGATAAATTAGAATCCATTCAGAAACGAACCCTTAAAATTATATTGGGTAAAGATTATGGTGATTATCATTCGTCTCTTTCTAAATGTAATATTGTATCCTTGCAAAATCGGAGAAAGGATTTATGCCTGAAGTTTGCTACTTCATTGCAAAACTCTGATTTATTTGGAGATTGGTTGCCACAACAAAGACATACTACTGTGCAATATCAGCTTAGACATGCTAACAAATTAACTCAATTTATGTAAGACTAATCCGGTTTAAAATAGTCCTATCCCTTATTTTGTCAATATTTTGAATGGTAATTAGTTTTGTGTCCTATTTTGTGCATGTATTTTTAATGTTTTATTATGTATTTAGTATTTGTTGAGTGTGGTTAATTGTATACTTTGCCTCAATTTAGCCTTTGGCTACAAGTGCAATGTTTTAATAAACCAGAAATAATATAATAATAATAATGCAGTGATCCAGCCACAATGGGTCGAATAAAACAGGGAAAATAACTCCAGTGCGATATACTTTTGGTGTAAAAATGGTTTATGTTTATCTCAAAAGGTATAATTGTTATAAAACGATGGTTCAACAACAACAAATAATGGTTTGAAACGGCGAATAGCTTTTAAAACGACGAGTTCTGCTTCGGCACTGAAAGATGCAACGTTGTATTTACGCGCGTGTTCTTTATCACCCGAAGCAAGAATTTCATCAATCATTATATATTTTGTTTAATTTTTTTCTTTTTTAATAATGATAGGCCTGTTTGTTCTGTTGCAGATAAATTACGTACCTCCAACCACACGGATTCCCACAACAACCACACGGATTCCCACAACAACCACACAGATTCCCACAACAACCACACGGATTCCCACAACAACCACACGGATTCCCACAACAACCACACGGATTCCCACAACAACCACAGCTCTGACAACACAAACATCGACAGAAACATCGACAGCCTATTTAACAACCATGATGGGTATTGTGGCAGCATCTACCTCCTCGGTGTACACAAGCAAGGCGACAACTCAATATCCCACTTCTGACACTACCCCTCCAGAAACTACACCCCAACCCACAACACCTGAGCCAACCACCAAGGAATCAACAATGAAAGAAAGAACACCCCTACGGACCACAGGGAGTACCTCTCCTGCAACAACCGTGACTGGATGTTTGAAACCTGACCATACTGAGTTTCCAAATGGTATTGTCAGATATCTCACTGTTTTTTGGTTGAATAATTCTTGAAACAAATGCAGCTCAAAAGTACATAGATCGGTTGGATAACACAAAAGTAGTCGCTACTTTGAGGGTCTGCCTTCAACCAAATATACAGTGCTTTGTATTGTTGTCAAGGGCAACAATCCAATAATGTTCAATAATTACATCGGTATAATAATACAACGAAGTATTATTTGGCGTGATTGCGATTTACACAGAAAACCGTGAATATCCCTAACCTTCCATTCTTTTTAAAGGAAATGTATAGCGTAGGTAACTACCAGATTATCAAATCAACAAACTAAGTAAGATTAATTGCGGTGACACCATGTGAAATTCTCAATTGAGTAGTATAAATTAGTTCTGAAAAGAACTGGAGGTACAACTCGACGTTTTGATCAGTGTGCTCTGATCGTCCTCAACAAACTATTATCTGTAAAACATTGTAAAACATGTTGTTGAGTTCTTTCAGGTACACCGCGTATTAATCTCTTCTTGGAAGTAGTGATGGCTCTGAGAAGAGCCGGTTGGTTTGTAAAACATGAAAAAAATATGTTCGTCACGGTTTTCTCCAAAAAGCGGGCACCAATAAATTGTGAATATATATTTCTTGAAATACTATGATAACAGAAGACCTATGATAATACCATAATACCTAGTTCCCTTTTAATAACAAAATAAAAAATCTATTTACTCGTGGCGTATCCAGGATAACAGAAAAAAAAGGGGGCATGGTAATATATTTTTTATTAAATTTATTAAATTTTCAAAGGGAGCCCTCTTTTGTCCTCCTCCCCAGATGCACCATTGCACTTAATGCTGAAGCTGTAATTTAGAACACCCAATTATCAAAACCTTATATGCTTTTATACAGCTAGGCCGAATTTCAAGTCGTTTGAGTTATGTTTCATTTTCTTTACAATACAGATGTCGATCAAACCGTTGAATTCGTCACCCGTGCTTTGAACTTCTTCAACATGGTGAGTTGCTTGCTTCACAAAAACACACTAATATAGAAATTCGGCTAAAGTTCCCGTCCACCATTTGTCACTCTTAAAACTCCATCGTGCTATATAAGTGTCAAAGCGTGATCAATCTTGCTCCCAATAAACGATTTGAACAGACGAACGGTCTCTAGAGGAAGCAGCACACTAGTAACATTCAAGTTCATTATGGGCGGTACTATATCGGCTTTGATGGAATACAAACACGTGTTGCCCATCTGATTTGTTCTACTAAAACTTTGGCCTCCTAACAACAGCAGCGTCTTAACCCCACTAAGAATATACGACCATAGAAAGCTTATCCAAGGAAAGCATGCTACTTTAGAGGAGGAACACCATTGGTAACTACAAGGGCCTTATCTCATAGAGCTGCTAAACTTCTTAACCCCCATAGATACTAAGAATGTACAACCTTAGAAAACTTAACCAGGGAGATAGCACAATACTTTAGAGCAGGAACACCATACTACAAGGGCCTTATCTCATTGAGCTGCTAAACTTCTTAACCCCCATAGATACTAAGAATGTACATACAACCTTAGAAAACTTAACCAGGGGGATAGCACAATACTTTAGAGGAGGAACACCATTGGTAACTACAAGGGCCTTATCTCATAGAGCTGCTAAACTTCTTAACCCCCATAGATACTAAGAATGTACAACCTTAGAAAACTTAACCAGGGAGATAGCACAATACTTTAGAGCAGGAACACCATACTACAAGGGCCTTATCTCATTGAGCTGCTAAACTTCTTAACCCCCATAGATACTAAGAATGTACATACAACCTTAGAAAACTTAACCAGGGGGATAGCACAATACTTTAGAGGAGGAACACCATTGGTAACTACAAGGGCCTTATCTCATAGAGCTGCTAAACTTCTTAATCCCCATAGATACTAAGAATGTACAACCTTAGAAAACTTAACCAGGGGGATAGCACAATACTTTAGAGCAGGAACACCATACTACAAGGGCCTTATCTCATAGAGCTGCTAAACTTCTTAATCCCCATAGATACTAAGAATGTACAACCTTAGAAAACTTAACCAGGGGGATAGCACAATACTTTAGAGGAGGAACACCATTGGTAACTACAAGGGCCTTATCTCATAGAGCTGCTAAACTTCTTAATCCCCATAGATACTAAGAATGTACAACCTTAGAAAACTTAACCAGGGGGATAGCACAATACTTTAGAGCAGGAACACCATACTACAAGGGCCTTATCTCATAGAGCTGCTAAACTTCTTAACCCCCATAGATACTAAGAATGTACAACCTTAGAAAACTTAACCAGGGGGATAGCACAATACTTTAGAGCAGGAACACCATACTACAAGGGCCTTATCTCATAGAGCTGCTAAACTTCTTAACCCCCATAGATACTAAGAATGTACAACCTTAGAAAACTTAACCAGGGGGATAGCACAATACTTTAGAGGAGGAACACCATACTACAAGGGCCTTATCTCATAGAGCTGCTAAACTTCTTAACCCCCATAGATACTAAGAATGTACAACCTTAGAAAACTTAACCAGGGGGATAGCACAATACTTTAGAGGAGGAACACCATTGGTAACTACAAGGGCCTTATCTCATTGAGCTGCTAAACAGAAAATATTGCTTAGCCAATTTATCTGCTCAGCAAAATTTACATGTGAACCAGCCAGAGGCAATATACATTACATGACAATTTGGCTGGTAACCTATTTTTGCTAAGCATTTTTATTCTGTGCTCAGCAAATTGATGCGCTTAACATTTATTCTATGGAATGGTCCCAGGGGCAAATTTCATAGAGCTTCTCAGCAGAAAAAAATTGCTTACAAGAAATATTTGCTTAGCAGATTCTGTTGGTTACCAGCCAAACTTCCACACGAAATGTATGCATTGAAGCTGGTAGTTCGTTTTATATTGCTTAGCGAAAATATTTCCTTGGCAAAATTCTCTGCTTAGCAACTCTAAGAAAGTGGGTCCAGATTATTAAATTAACAAACTCTTATCTAAATTCTTGTTCATTGTAAACGTTTCAATAATCATGAGATATGATACCATCCGAAGATTTTTAATCTATAGAGACAAGGAAAACTGTATTAAACAAACTGTTGTGATTTTCTCAAACACGGCAGCACCTAGTGTACTTTCCCAGGATAGTTTAATTTTGGCCAATCATTGCAGTTTCATCAATTCTTCTTTTCATGAGATTTCTCAACTGTGCAATTTATTCGCAATGTATCAAAGATAAGGTATAATTGCCAATGTTGTACCTTCCCTTTAATGATTGCCAATTTTGTACCTTCCCTTTAATGATGTTAAAAACCATAACAACAACAAAATTACAAAGGACTCTACCTGTAAACATTGTTCTATGTTTTATGATATTTTAATAGATGTTGTCCTCTTTCGGCTGCTCCCGTTAGGGGTCGCCACAGCGGATCATGATCCGCATATTTGATTTGGCATAGGTTTTACGCCGGATGCCCTTCCTGACGCAACCCTCCCATTTATCCGGGCTTGGGACCGGCACTATTAAAGCATGCACTGGCTTGTACATCCCCAGTGGCTGGGTTCAATTCGGCCCTCGCAGCAATTATGGTAAAGTGTCTTGCTCAAGGACACAAGCACCATGGTCGCGGCAAGGCTTCGAACCCACACACTCTGACGACTCAGCCATCAGAACACAAATCCGATACACGAAACCGCTCGACCATGGCACCCCACGATATTTTAATAGATATTATTATGATATTTATTTTTAGACCAATGATGGTGATTTTCTTCCTAACGCAACCGCACCTGAAGAGATCAACGATTTTTGGGGATGCGTCTACGGCAACAGTTTTAACAACGAGCTGCAAGTGACAATCGGACCGAATGTTCTTGAATCACTACTTCAAGGATTTTTGATGACTGAAACATGGGCTTCAAATATTCAGATTAAAGGTCATTCCTTAGCCGGTGGCACAGGTAAATCAAGATGCAAATAAACAGTAAATGACGCTACGGCCATGTTTTTCGCAATTATTACCATTGCGTTGATTATCAATACATAGACGAGACCAGGCTATATTTGTCCTTTCAGCCTCGGTATGGTCACGTGAATTGTAGAAAAACAAGATGGCTGCACCGTGATCAAGGTCTATATTGGAGTCTTTGAGAAGCTAGATTGCCAGCATAATTCTCAGTGAGCATGCACATAATATCGAGAACACTTGAAAAAAGAACAGGCAAATAGGCTGCCACCTAGAGAGCGTTTTAAATGTCTCCCATTAATGTATCAAATATGGAAACAGCAAGGGGTATATTCAGCAATGCATTTAAAAAAATCACATTGGTTATGAAAATTTATCACATTTTGAGATTGAAGGCCGGTTCATGGCGAATGCCATGCGAAATTCGTGACGTCGACAGGGCAAAAATTCGCGGCGAACCATTCGGCGCGAATTTGATGACGTAAAATTCGCTTCGCATTCGCGTTCGCGTTCGCGTGAAGTTTGAACCAACCTTAAGAGTGAAACTTACATGTCAGGGCCATATCCAGGGTCTCTCAAAAGGGGGCACACTGCCAAAAAGGAGGTCAGTGCCTTCGTCCCCAGGCATCAAGGGTTTTACTACGATGACAATGAGTAGAAATAGCTGACAACATGTGAAATACAGTACTGATCGAAATTAAGCGTCCCAAACGCGGTACCTAACGCGTTCGATTTAACGCGTTTTTTTAAGCGTTTCATTTATTCCATGGGGAGTCTCACGTTCGGAACACTTAATTTCGATCAGTACTGTATTTCACATGTTGTCAGCTATTTAATGGTAAATTTACCTGCACGGCAATATAAAAGTGGTGCACATTCCCCCGTTTTCCCTCTCCCCTGAATCTTCCAATTTTACCTGATATAAAGTTGATATCAAACATCCCTTGAAATATTGGTGTGAGAGTAAAATTAATCCAATATTTTCCAGAATGTTTTCTTAAAATAAACGTTATTTTTTGTCTTCAATACATTTATATATTAAGTTCCATCGATAACCACACAAAGTAATAAGCTGAAACTTTGATACTGTTAGGCCTATATGCAGTTTTGATAACACTGGTCAACAATTTTTTAAAGGTTGTCTGCTTCGGAGATAAAATGTGCTATTTATTATGGATTTTGATGTGCTGAATTCAAATATGACAATTAAAATTGCTGATTGGCAACTGTTTCCAAGATATTTAAGTTTACATTTTATGTACTATGTATATGGTGTACATAGCAGATTTTTAATCATGAATTGTAAACCTCGGTCTTTGCATGTGTTTATGGTTGTTTCACTTGATATTATGTCACCTGCCCTGTTTATGTAACACTTGCTATGTATCAGTTCATAGTTCAGTCCTTATTCAATGTCTACTCTGCGCTTCTTGGCTCGTCTCTTGTAGTCATTAAACGGTACCATATCTTGAAAACTAGGGCCAATCAACAATTTTAAGCATCATTTCCATTCTCAGTGACCCATAAAGTTAGTCAAGTTTGACTTCAGTTGTTTCGGAAGCATTTTGGCTGTAGACCAGTGTAACAATACCAATAGTGTATACATGGCCTTAAATATTATTTTATGATAAGTAATTTATAAATTACATTATGTAAATTCCTCCTTTCACAACAGATGTTGAAATCTGGAAGCCAGACACGGTAACCTCGGATGGCTGTGGCAACTATTCGAGAGTACAACCGTCTCCGTTCTCGTCAATCTTCGTACCTACATCGGCAATAACGGGAAACGGTAACAATGCTTATGGAGAAAAATTAATAATAACAAAAATTGCCCAGAATATATTCAAAACATTATCCCTGGTGTGCCACGTATAGGTGTCCATAAACAGTGTATGACTTAAAGTAAGGTATATAATAAAATGAGTAATTAAAAAAAAAATAATAATATTATATAAATCGAATTGTAATGTCAAACGTGCTTGATAATCAGCTGATGATGGCATTAATCTTCCTAAAAGTTATTTTGTCTGATGCGCTGTCACATTAGGAGAGGGAAATAATTTATAGTTGGAATTTAGGAAAAAATCCTAAAATCCGCATAAGAATGAGTAGGAAACATCTAAATACTTTTTCACTGTCTCTCGTTAACTGACTAATTTAATAAGCTAAACATTAACAGGTAACATTACCAATGTGGTACTTTCCCTTTAAAGGAACAACACAATGTCGGTATTTGAAAACTCATGATCATTTTACATTTATGGACCCTTACGTCTACGTCGGTATCCAAGGTCGTAACTACGAAAGCTCATAACAAAAGGGGGCTCCCTGCTGACTAAGGTCCCATGGCAAAACAAAACATTTGTAATAATAATGTGTGGACTTATATAGCGCACGTATCCACCAACTGAGTGGTGCTCAAGGCGCATTATATTATTACCCCTGCTCATAAGGCTCATAAGGCTCATAAATCATTCCTGAAACCATCTCAGCTCCCTGGGGAGTATACAGCTCAATTGCTGCCATTACAGCGCATGTTGGGCTAATCAACCAACTCTGCCCTCATAGGTACCAATTTAACCCCTGGGTGGAGAGAAGCAATTATGGTTAAGTGTCTTGCTCAAGGACACAAGTGTCACGGCTGGGATGGCCGTGATTGTAGGCCTAAATGTACTTGGAAATGTGATCGGAAACAAAGGGACAAGATAATACTTCCATGTTCCCTTTCCAGACCGCAAATGATTCTAAACATAATTCACTGGTGTCAGCAACGTTAATATAATGTTTCTTACTGACAGAGACTGAATGCCGATCGCTGCTGCTAATGAAAATGGAGAACGTGGACGAGTTTGTACCACCACAGGGCTGTGCTGATAGTGGGTATGTAACATACTATTAGTAACATCTTTGGCACGATATCACTTAACCTGTTGTTTATCAACCTACATAACTGAGTTCTGTGCATAAGCTGTTACGGGCGCAACACTGATCGAGAGAGCCAATAATTATAGTGCATTGCGTTAAACGCTATAATTTCACAAAATCTTCTGTTCGAGTTTTTCATTTCATTGTGAGGTATAGTAAAATTATATATATAATTACACTTCAAAGTGTCATTTTACAAAATAACTACAACAAAACTTAAGCTGTTTTTATTTTGATTTGTTAATCGTCAATTCAATTATTAGCAACGGTCAGAACATTCCCCCACTCCAGTACATTATTTTTGCAGTACAGTACAGTACCCTTTTCGCATGGCCCTATTATTGACGTAACTGACACGGAATGGTGCGTGCGTACGTACGCGCAGCAAATCTAGTCATTACTAATCTGTGGTACACACAAAGTGTGCATCCAGTGCTTACTTATTATAAAGAAAAAGTGCCCTGTCATCAATAAACATGGTGTATATTCACCGCTAGAGGGCTGTCGATATGCACAGCGCCTTCAGAACAATATAACCATTGTTTTGATATTTCTTTTTCCAGGGAGTTTGAGTGTGGTAAGCTGGCTATACAATTCCCTCTGGTGACGGTCGCTTTGAACCCACCCAAAGCACCTCCTTTCACGGAACCCATCTCTGTAGAATTTGACTGGCAGGTACGTCATAGTGTTGAAATTTACCTAGTTCCCCCTTAACCCGAGATAATCAATAGTGTATAACTATTTAATTATAATAATACATTTTTGGAAATTCATGTCATTTTAAACCATGATACACTCTTAAAACAGATTGGTTAAAATAAACAATATAATGTTTAATTTTAACCATTGTTGTTGGTAGATATGTGTCCAAGCAAGATCTTGGTCAAATTAACCAATCTAAATTTGTTTACCTTTTTAACCAATAATTTTTGGTTAAAATTCTAACCAATATAGAGTTGGTCATTTTAACCAATGTTATGGTTGTGACCAAGATCACAACCAATATTCATTGTATGAAATATAACCAATTTACTTTGGTAGATCCTTCTGCATTTATACAACTGTTGTACCCTTTGCACGACTGTAATATGCTTAATTGCATTAATGATTAATGGCATCAATGATTAAATACATGCACAATAATTATACAATCTTGTCCATTGAAGTGACAACCTGTAGCTTGACTCCTATATACTTTATGATGCACAGTATGATACACATTATGTACCATAAATATATATAGTTCAAGTTCAGTCATCTTTTCAGTCATACACTCACTGGCCATAAGTATTGTAACATTGAAATTCACACCAAAGTTCAGTTTGGAGAACTGTGTTACAATAATTTATTTTATTTTATTTACACTACTTAAGACTTTTTGAAAGTGCCTTTGTTTTGAAGTCAATGTTCTTTTTTACTGTTCTTGCTATGTAATACACGATCGATGAAATCGGATTAAATGATCATCTCACCCGTTACTGTAAAGTGCTATTTTGAGCATGTTGCTATACTTTTGGCCAGTGAGTGTAGTTATTGAATTTGACTGTAGATTTTTACATTTTGTTTCATTTTTGTGTTCAAAAGAAAATGTTGTGTTTACACATTTGATAATCTTCACAAATTCTTCGATAATTTATACAAGAAAAACACAAACAATTTACATTAAATGTTAAATTTTAAAACTTTATCACTACTTGTTTGCATGTTTATAAAACAACCAAGTTACAAACATTCTGTGACCAAGGTAATTAGTTGTCAAATAACCATTGTATTTGTCACTTGTTGACCAATCTCTTGGTTAAAATAATAAAAAATAGTGTCAACCATTTAAATTGTTTTTTTAACCAATGAGTTTTTAGAGTGTAATTTCAACCTAGTCCAGATTACCACTCCTACTATTGCTGCACTTTAGTGGGAAGTTGCTACAGAGGTCAAAACCAGTCAACTGCCTGTTTTGACTGTTGACCCAAATGTGCAACACAGGGGCATTTTTGACGTGTTTTTACTGTAATTTTGACCACCCTGAACAATACCAGACAATGCTTTTAACAGTCAAAAACAGTCGATTCATTTTGACCTGTAAATGTACTTACTACATGTAAGGTTTGACAGTGTTTGACTTTAAAGTGCATTACATAATATAGGCCTATACCTTGGCAAGTATGCCACCATTTTGACTGATTTTGACCCTTGTAGTAGTAGGAGGGTTTTAATGTCCAATTTATTCAACGGAAAGATACAACACTGATAACTATCTGATATCAAAATGTCTGAAGCTAACTTTAAATGGACAATAACGTCACAATCAACAGGGCATAGAATCGGAGTGGCAGTTTTAGATTAACTCAGTCACTGAAAAAATAGCCCACATGATAAGGTCATCGTCGCTGCTGCATTAATGAGTTCTGGTTGTGACGACAGTGTCCCTTTAATATCAACCCTTTCTGACAACTTTGTTGTGAAATACCTCATTGCAAAGTGTCTGTTTTTCTTTCTAAATGGAAACCATCGATGTTCCAATGTAAACATATTTGTTTCTCTTTCTAAAAGGAAACTATCGATGTTCCAATGTAAACATATTTGTTTATCTTTCTAAAAGGAAACTATCAATGTTCCAATGTAAACATATTTGTTTTCCTTTCTAAAAGGAAACTATCGATGTTCCAATGTAAACATATTTGTTTTTCTTTCTAAAAGGAAACTATCGATGTTCCAATGTAAACATATTTGTTTTCCTTTCTAAAAGGAAACTATCGATGTTCCAATGCAAACATATTTGTTTTTCTTTCTAAAAGGAAACTATCGATGTTCCAGTGTAAACATATTTGTTTTTCTTTCTAAAAGGAAACTATCGATGTTCCAATGTAAACATATTTGTTTTTCTTTCTAAAAGGAAACTATCGATGTTCCAGTGTAAACATATTTGTTTATCTTTCTAAAAGGAAACTATCGATGTTCCAATGTAAACATATTTGTTTATCTTTCTAAAAGGAAACTATCGATGTTCCAATGTAAACATATTTGTTTATCTTTCTAAAAGGAAACTATCGATGTTCCAATGTAAACATATTTGTTTTTCTTTCTAAAAGGAAATCATCGATGTTCCAATGTAAACATACTTGTTTTTCTTTCTAAAAGGAAACTATCGATGTTCCAATGTAAACATATTTGTTCATCTTTCTAAAAGGAAACCATCGATGTTCCAATGTAAACATATTTGTTTTTCTTTCTAAAAGGAAACCATCGATGTTCCAATGTAAACATATTTGTTTTTTCTTTCTAAAAGGAAACTATCGATGTTCCAATGTAAACATATTTGTTTATCTTTCTAAAAGGAAACCATCGATGTTCCAATGTAAACATATTTGTTTATCTTTCTAAAAGGAAACTATCGATGTTCCAATGTAAACATATTTGTTTTCCTTTCTAAAAGGAAACTATCGATGTTCCAATGCAAACATATTTGTTTTTCTTTCTAAAAGGAAACTATCGATGTTCCAGTGTAAACATATTTGTTTTTCTTTCTAAAAGGAAACTATCGATGTTCCAATGTAAACATATTTGTTTTTCTTTCTAAAAGGAAACTATCGATGTTCCAGTGTAAACATATTTGTTTATCTTTCTAAAAGGAAACTATCGATGTTCCAATGTAAACATATTTGTTTATCTTTCTAAAAGGAAACTATCGATGTTCCAATGTAAACATATTTGTTTATCTTTCTAAAAGGAAACTATCGATGTTCCAATGTAAACATATTTGTTTATCTTTCTAAAAGGAAACTATCGATGTTCCAATGTAAACATATTTGTTCATCTTTCTAAAAGGAAATCATCGATGTTCCAATGTAAACATATTTGTTTTTCTTTCTAAAAGGAAACTATCGATGTTCCAATGTAAACATATTTGTTTATCTTTCTAAAAGGAAACTATCGATGTTCCAATGTAAACATATTTGTTTATCTTTCTAAAAGGAAACTATCGATGTTCCAATGTAAACATATTTGTTTTTTCTTTCTGAAAGGAAACTATCGATGTTCCAATGTAAACATATTTGTTTATCTTTCTAAAAGGAAACCATCGATGTTCCAATGTAAATATATTTGTTTATCTTTCTAAAAGGAAACTATCGATGTTCCAATGTAAACATATTTGTTTATATTTCTAAAAGGAAACTATCGATGTTCCAATGTAAACATATTTGTTTATCTTTCTAAAAGGAAACCATCGATGTTCCAATGTAAACATATTTGTTTTCCTTTCTAAAAGGAAACTATCGATGTTCCAATGTAAACATATTTGTTTATCTTTCTAAAAGGAAACTATCGATGTTCCAATGTAAACAACAATTCATGGGAATTTCCGGTAACACACGGGCGATTGTTCTTATTGTCCTAATGATAATTTATCATCTCATAAAATCTAAAATTCTATATGGAATTTATTTTACTAATTATATTGTACAGGAATGTTTTTTTGCTCAGAATTTTTGTACATACAAATTATGGAGTCTTGACACCTAAAACATTACAGTACAGCATTTGGTAAAATGATTGCACCTTAGACAGAAAGATTTCAACAAATTTCCCATACGATCTTCAAGTTTACACGAAGTAAGTTTTGTGTAAATTGTGGTCAATTTATAATAATGCTCTTACTCCTCTTAGAGATTACAAATAGTGTAAAGAGGTTGTAAGATCTCTGATCTCTGCACTTATTTCTGCAACTACATTTCTAATCTATTTCCTTTCAGGAGACAAAAAATAAGACTCCAGTTTGTGTGTGGCTCGAAAACATTGGAAGGTGAGTGTTTTGGTTGTTGTTGTTGTTTTTCCCCCAGTGTAGTTCTTTAAATGCATTTATTTAATCTTCATTCCACAAAGACACAGCACAATTACAAAATATCACTAATGAAAGCAAGATAACACATTGCTGATTGATTTATTGATTGATTTATTGAAACCAGTATAAATATCAAAAATATTTATAAAAAGGAGTACAAAATAGCCTACATTTAAAAAATATAAATATACAGGACAGGACAAAAGCACTTATAACTTTAGCAGAATTAAATCAACTAGATTAACATTTGAAAGAACAAAAGAGACCGGCTTAATCGGCACGTGTCTGAATCGACTAGTACTTGGTTATAGCGCCCCCAGTCGTTGTATAATGACTAAGCTTTAACATGCAAACCGTTGAAGATGCTGTACGATTGTCGGCAGTTTCTTTTACAATTTGTTTTGTAAGTTTGATTTATATTATTTTACTGATTATTATTATTCTTAGTATATATTTATATAAAAATACGGTGATATGGGTGATATATAACCAGACGGTTATAAAAAAAAATCAATTCAAAATGGAACAATGTAGTAATGTGTGTAGTCGAAAAATATATTAGGAAAGAAAGAGAACTATTGGGGGATATGTGGTATTGACGTGTCCCCTTCCCCACTTCCCCACTTCCCCACTTCCCCTTCGCCGCCCATGTACTCTTCATAATAAGTAAAATTCCATCTTACTGGAAAATACATCATCAGGTGATTCATACTGCATATCTCTTCAGTCGTAATGATTGGAATATATTATATAAATTAAAAGCCATTTTTAGCAGGGTTTTTGGTGAGGCGAGTGTCCATTTTTTGAGATTTTAGGTTTTTCAGCAGACTGTTTTTATTTAACATCGTGCGCATTTTCAGAGTGGGACACTTTTGAGACACTAGAGGGCAGCAAACTTACCGGTCCTTTTCCATTGTTCTCGATATTAAATTATCCCATTACGTGAACAAAATGCTTCAGTTGGTATGCTGATACCTTACATCTCCATTTGTTTTTTTTGTATCATTGTTTTGACTGTCCAACATCCCCACAAAATAATAATTGCTTTTTCTTAAACATTTTAAACCCACAATCTGTATCCTATAGTTCTGAGAGTCCAAGAAAGTACTCATGGAACAGCGGTGGATGTGAAACCAAGATTGAGCTGGGTACCATCATTTGCGAGTGTTATCATCTCACCAGTTTCACTATTGTAATGCAGGTTGCTGATGTTGAAGTAAGCCAAAATTAAATCATTTTCCCCTTAAAATAATCATAAACACAGCCACAATTTGTACCAATACATAATTTTTCCCAAAATGTATTTAGTTTTTTCAGAAGAGCTTTTTCTGCAGGTTTGTTTTGCTATCACTCATCAGTCAAACCAATTTTAAACCCTTAGGCCAAAAAAGATTTCAGGCCATAGGTCGGTTTCAAAATCGGTGTGGTGATGCGTTTTTTTTTTTCTTGTATTTTTTTTTTTTTGCCAACAATTAAAATATGTGACACATGTATACACGGTTATTGGAGCCGGACCAAGTTTTGCCATTATACAAAGTATGGTGGCCATGCACGAGTTTGCCATATTCACACGGTACGGACCATAATCATGCTATGACCGTCTTGGTCTGATTCCCTGTAAAAATCATATTACTGATTATCAATTCAT
Source organism: Zoroaster sp. YZ-2022 (assembly GCA_029582265.1). Classification (NCBI taxonomy): domain Eukaryota; kingdom Metazoa; phylum Echinodermata; class Asteroidea; order Forcipulatida; family Zoroasteridae; genus Zoroaster; species Zoroaster sp. YZ-2022. The sequence goes on from CM055823.1 coordinate 7,299,529, forward strand.
AAAAATGGGGCCAGACTATCTCTATGCCAGCATCGGTTTATATACCATGCTCTGCAAATCGGCCATCTTTTTTTTACCAACAGGAAAATACATGATACATTGTACACGTGAGGATCAAATTTCATATACAAAGTATGGTGGCTAAGAGAGGCCTCACAAATTGGGCAAACGTTCATACCCCTATGTGAGAAAGTCATTTAACACAGCATGGCAGAGTTCCAATCGATCCAGCAATTTTGGTTGCAATTGGACATCGTTTCATAGCACACAAAAAATAATTAAAATAGCAACCAGCCCGCTCTCTCCTGGGACGGTTAAAACAAAATAAACTAAAAAATGAATAAATAAATTTAAAAAAAAGTAAAAATGCATTCAGATTGTTCGTATTCATTCCAACGGATGACTTCGGATGACTTCGGATGACTTCGGATGACTTCGGATGACTTCGGATGTTACATTAATATTATAATATCACCTGATCAGATACCATCAAATAATTGGTCAGATGGCTTTAACGCTTACGTTCATTTAAAGTGTTATTTTTAGTTTTCAAGAAATATATCACAAAGCTAACCTGTGAAAATTACATCACAATAGGTGTTCACATTTGAGAAAACAAGAACACATTTTAAAATGTTTTCGCATGTTTTAATGTTTTACGGGAAAGTGGTATGCGGTAGGAAATATAGGAAAGCGGGCCCACATCGCCTGGATCGGTTGGGTTAACTAGCCCACATATATCCATGGCATTTTTACTTTCAAATACGACCCGTTCGAACTGCAAATCAGTCGTTTCATGTGCGTAGCGGGCAGTGCTTTTGTGGTTCGTGTCAATTGAGTGGCTCAGTCTGTCGTATATGCTACTTCAGCCGTATTTTTGAATTACAGTCCTTTGTCTATGTGCTCCTGACGAGTTTTGATGTATTACCCCGAGGGTTTGGTAGAAGTCACTAGGAACTGGGTCACGTTATAATAACTAGCCAATTATTTGATGTTATCTAACCTCATTCTGATCCTTGTGCGTAGATCGACTATAGGCCGATTCATATACTTCTTGGGAATGCAAACGCGAAACACAAAGCGAATTTTTGTGATGTCAAACGCAGAGGCTTGAGGCGGCCAGTGATTCGCAAATAACACGTTTCAACTTGCGTGAATCATGCGCCGCGAATTAATTATGCGATACGTATGAACCGGGCGCTCTGCAAAGCAAGGACAGTTGCAGCTTGAAGGTCTGACGTCACACTTCGAGGCTCGTGAATTACGCCAGATATTTGCCGCGGCCGCCATGTTTTCCCCCGAGATCCAAGTTTGACCTTGGTAGCTAGCACGCGAACCTTGAAGCGTGACGTCAGATCTTCAGCACAAAGTATCCAAAGAAATCCCATGAATGGTACACCAGGATCATTATACATTAGGTTTACTAATAGTATACAAATATTGGGCGCCTAGAGCAAGGGTTGGTCCAGACTAAATTTTCAGTCGGCGAACTTTGACCTATGGTGTATCGTGTTTCTTAGCGCGTTTGTTTTTATAAGTCGTTTATAAGCTGCGGTTTCGGGTGGTAGTTGACTAACCAAGTCCACGGCATAGTACTCCAAGAACATTGATTTGGCCCATTCGGCAGCGTAGCCACGGGGGCCTGGGGTGAACGTGCCCCCACAAATTTCCAGTGTCCCCCCACGAAAAATCCTCATAGTGCCCCTAAAACAGAAAAGAAAAAGAAAAGGGAAAAAACCCATATCCCCGGGCGCCCCACTGAAAACCAATGCCCCCCCCCCCCCCCCCCCACCACTGAAAAAGTCCTGGCTACGCCGCTGGGCCCATTCGTGACGTTTTGTTCCACAAATTGACGCGCAATGTCTCAAATAGAAGCAGCGCAATCTGTGAGAATACCCGGCGTGTGAGAGAACTGTATCTCACATGCGCACCGTAGCGTTTACCATTGTTTGCCCCACAGATGGTTCGCCTACGTCTAGTTTAAGATTGCGTCTAGTTCTCTAGACTAAACTAGCTTCGCGTGGAAACGCATATCCTATGACGCCCCACGTCAGGCCGTGCAGGGGGAGCAAACCTGCAACCAAACTCGTTGTGCGTCGCGCATTTAGAGTACAATGCAGTGGTCTGGATTACAGCATTGTTGATAATTAATTGAGATCGAATATAAATATCAAAACAAATTAATCACTTTGAACAAATTTAAAAAATAAATAAATAAATAAATCTCTAAAACATCAAAATATATAATTACTACACCCCATACGAGTAAACACAATCTGCATCCAGCACTGTGTTTATCGCTGCAATGTTTTCGAGGTCACAGTTCTGATTTCTGACGTTATTTAATCAATCTGAAATCAAAACTAACGTTGACTTATTCATAAACCCGTCATCGAGCAGAATTACATACGGGCACAAATTACATCAAGGTTCCAATGACAAACATGCCTTCGCTCGTGCCAGAGAAAAGGGACGTAAACATCAGGAAATCTTTCAGGGGTATTAAACAATCCAGCCTCAATCAAAACCTAATTGGAATTCACTAAAGTGTGACCGAGAATTCTAGATCGCATTCTCCCAAAGGAGATCTATATTGATGAGAAACACCATTCAAGAAAAACAATTATTAAAATAAAACAAGGAAAAAAATTAAAGGGTCTACGAAGTGTGTTGTTGATATGAATAAAAAACAATTTTAAGTTTGTTTTGTGTCTTGAGTGGATTTTTTATATTTTAATTAAATTAAAAAAAATTGTTTTAAATTTTCCACGACGTGAGGTGGCGCTGTTCGTGACGTAGACCTGGGTAGAGAGCCTTACGCTAGGCGGCATGGTCTGGTGCCCAGAGGCAGTACCGGTAACAGCCTAACCAATGAGTGCGTCGAGTCGTCACATGTGCTGTATATAATAATATTATACAATCACTTCCAACTATATTCCTCGAGAGAACAAAGCAAACCAAGGTTTTCATCGTTTGCTAGCTTGCTATTTTAACCCATTATTGTTGGCCATCGTTGCCCCGAGGTAATAAAACAGTCACAAACTGCTAGCAACGTGTGTACACAACGACTTATGTAATAAACATGTACTTGCAAGCACTGATCACCACCAGCCCGGCCATGCCGGCGGTACCGTGAAATGCAGCGCACGCCTCCATTGAATCGGAACATACCAACAGACAACCGCAGGGGTTATTTGTGAAATAAAAATAATTGAGTACGTTACGGTATTTAGAACTAAAAAAAAGAAAGACTGTTGACATTAAAAATGTTGTGAAACTTCAAAAGTAAAGCATGACACAGAGTGCCATGTAAACACGGGCTAGTATTAAAATCTCCCAGGTATACGTCACAGATTTTATGTTAATAAGGAGGAATGGGAGGAGCGCGGCGCCACCCTGAATTTAGAATTTATTTTTTAATTGTACAAACGGACGCAGAAAAAATCGACAAAGGGCAAATATATTCTCCAGTGGGCATACTTTATTGTTTACACTGTTTTAACTACGGTCTATTTCATAGACCGTTTAAATGAAACAAATATGAGAACATGTACAGCTGTAGGCCTATGTTCGTGGCCCGCACATAAACGCCTGATCCAGGTAAAACATAATTAATTGATGCTCTTTTTAAGTCACGTCATAAAAATAATAAAAATATCTTCCTGTGGGAACTGGTTTTAGAAAAGCTCCGACGAAGTGCTTAAAGCTTGTGTTTAAGGTAAATTAAACATGCCTATTAAATTTCAGCTGATGAGAAAAGTGTGAAAGCCATTTCCAATACAGAAAATATATACTACTTTTTGTGCGTGTTTTCTCTGAAATTGGAGAATTTTGGATATTAATTCAAAAATGTTAGTAAAACGTAATTGAAAATATTATTTATTTTCTTTAAAATGTCAAATAACAATCATCACAACATGTATTCCTCCTCTGAAATGAAAGCACTTCATCAGACAAAACTACTTTTCAGGCAGTGATTGGTACTCTTATTAATTCGAGAATGAATGTTACCAATTATGTACATTCCATCGAAACTGTTAAATTAAAAAATAGCGTTGATTCTTTCTTCTTTAACTGTATATTTCAGTTGACTTATAGCCAGGAGGGCAAATCATGCCCATGGCTAAGTCATCCACGAAGGTTTTATCTAACATAAGCGCAAACAGGTTTAAACACTCGTGTTAAAGAACACAAATGAATGATCGTATATTTGGAAGATCATGAACCCATTTCCTCAGATAAATATAGCATTAATCGACCGGAAATATATATTTATAGGCCCCCTAACTGTTAAACGATATGCTTCTATTTCACTTCATAAATGTTGCCCCTAACAGCCAATCCAATATCCGAGGTGGGAATTTGCTCACGTTTAACAGGGAGGCTCGTGGGTGGGGATTTTCAACAAGTGCACACGTGATATGTTCAGAGTTTTCATTTATCCTCACCTTTGGGGTTGTGACTTACGGTACTGTGTGCCCTCGGCAGCTGAGGAAATGAAGGATTGAAATGTTCCAAAAACCTCATATCTGACTTAGGTCAGGTATAGCCTAGCTGATGAAGACAAAATAGTGAACACCATAAATGGCCATACTGCGCCATGTACAAATATTATGGGGCATGTCATAGGAAAGCGGCAATACCAGGGAGGTTGGGGGTGTTAACAAATTCAAGCAGTTTCTCACTTCTTTTCATAAACAAATAAATAATTGTCCATCCAAACAGTACAAAGTACAAACAGTACGTAAGAATATACCAATTGAACAGAGATTGTAAAACAACATGGCGGCGCCCATGACAACATAATATCATACGACAACATCTTTGTTTTATAGGATTGCCGGAATCGAAGAAAATGAATAACATTTCAGGCGCAATGTGCTTTTTATATACACGAACAATGGGTGGAGCTCCTCTTTAATGGCCATGAAATAAGCTGAAACTTACACAAAAATGGTTATCATCTCTTGGATAGTTAGATAAAGTATAGAATGTATTTACATGCATTTTACTCAAGTATGTACTGCCGTAATAAAACATTAAATGGTCAATTAATCTGAACTTATTGCATGCTGTCTGCATTTGGATCACCAGCTTTACCGCTCACGCATAAAGGCCTCCTCAGTCAGCCACAACAAATCTCGACTCTTGGCATGTATCGTGTCCACCCGGGACCTTTGTCTCCACCCAGTTTCTTTTTTAGTTTTGCTCAAACGCCAAGTACAAGCGAGTCTAGCACTTCAGCTGATTTCCCAAGTGTGCGGCGTGCACAGACAAGGGAAATCATTTTCAGTTGATCGCCTGATGCGGTTTATCACCTTTTTTCCATCCGTCGTTAGCGGTCCTCACATTTCTTCCCCAGCTGCAACACAAACCTGTGAACATGCTTTTGTTATTTACTATTTCCTAAATACCATAGCCTAGATAACTGCTTTATTGTAATACAATACACAATTGCTTTATCACTTTGCGTTAGTATTATTATTTTTTTATCTTTGGCAGTAATTATATGTGTACAGGGAATGAAATATTTCAAGACCTCAGTTTGTTGGCCTCTTGAAAACCATTTGCTGCAGTTGTTGTTGCGTTTCTATCAAGAATTGCCGATATAACATGTATAAAAAGAGTATAGCTGTGATAGAATTATAGGTCTCTACATCCAGCAATTATGTAAAACTTGAAGCTATGCATGGTGGAGACAGATAAAGAAGGTAGGTTTCCGGTGACACCATGTGATGAAATCTCTTTTGAGTAGTGGTGGCTCTGAGAAGAGCCGGTTTGTACTCGACGTTTCGACCAGTATGCTCTGATCGTCTTCTGGAGAATGCTGGACTCTGTGGCTGTGTGTGTGGCCTTTAAGTAGTGTTGGTTGGGATCCTGGGTTGAATGGGTGTACTGATGAGTGGATGATTTTGGCGCTTCTTTGTGGAGTGTGCTAGAAGTGGTTGCCAGATGTTGTTAATGTTCATGCCGATGTCTTGTGGTGCTGTGCAGAGCCACCACTACTCAAAAGAGATTTCATCACATGGTGTCACCGCAAACCTACCTTCTTTATCCAGCAATTATATTACTTAAATTTAAGGTCTTTGGGAGGATAAGACTTCTATCCGCCATCTTGTTTTTCTTCCAGACACACCCTCGTGGCCATACCGAGGCTTGCAGGGAAATTGGCTGGCCCCCTTCTTCAGAATACATCGTTGTAATCGTACTTACGTGCAGGCAGGGGCGATGATTGCTTGTTCCGATTGGAGATTAGGACCCATGGCCTAACCGCCCCCACTGAAAACCCCAATCCGACTGATCAATCCAAAAATACACAATAATTTTATTAAAAATACTATTATTTTATTGTTTATGTCAAATTATTTCAAAATAGGCTAATTGGATTATTTAAAAAAATGGATTATAGAAAAAACAACCTGTGTGCTCTCAGAAGGCATTTTAGTGGCCGACATTATTGTAGGGGTACATTGCCATTACCGCCCTCCGTCATATAAATTTGGGGAGGGGACATCCCCACCATGCGTACAGGGATCTTTAAAAGCTTAAAGGTGGCTTCAGCCGCTGAATCCATCTAATTATTAGAAGCCATCCAGCATTACGCGTCATATTCAGCGGCGGCGCTACGGGGGAGCAAGGGGCCAAATGCCCCCCCCCCCCAATTTTCCCCGATGGTAAGTCAATGCTTTTTCAGCAGTACAAGATTACATTAAAGATTAATGTTAAATTTAAGCTGTGCAGAGCCACCACTACTCAAAAGAGATTTCATCACATGGTGTCACCGCAAACCTACCTTCTTTATCCAGCAATTATATTACTTAAATTTAAGGTCTTTGGGAGGATAAGACTTCTATCCGCCATCTTGTTTTTCTTCCAGACACACCCTCGTGGCCATACCGAGGCTTGCAGGGAAATTGGCTGGCCCCCTTCTTCAGAATACATCGTTGTAATCGTACTTACGTGCAGGCAGGGGCGATGATTGCTTGTTCCGATTGGAGATTAGGACCCATGGCCTAACCGCCCCCACTGAAAACCCCAATCCGACTGATCAATCCAAAAATACACAATAATTTTATTAAAAATACTATTATTTTATTGTTTATGTCAAATTATTTCAAAATAGGCTAATTGGATTATTTAAAAAAATGGATTATAGAAAAAACAACCTGTGTGCTCTCAGAAGGCATTTTAGTGGCCGACATTATTGTAGGGGTACATTGCCATTACCGCCCTCCGTCATATAAATTTGGGGAGGGGACATCCCCACCATGCGTACAGGGATCTTTAAAAGCTTAAAGGTGGCTTCAGCCGCTGAATCCATCTAATTATTAGAAGCCATCCAGCATTACGCGTCATATTCAGCGGCGGCGCTACGGGGGAGCAAGGGGGCAAATGCCCCCCCCCCCCCAATTTTCCCCGATGGTAAGTCAATGCTTTTTCAGCAGTACAAAATTACATTAAAGATTAATGTTAAATTTAAGCTTGCCCCCCCCCCGCCCCCCCCCCCCTCCCCCCCCCCCCCCGTTTAACAGGTCTGGTGCCGCCGCTGGTCATATTGGTCTTTGCTTCTTATAATGGTATAAATTGGGATTAATGTAAATATTGATTTTTTTTTTACATTTTTTTTTTAGATTTCCGAAGTACACCAGAAGGCGCTGAGCGTGATAAACTTGGTGGGATGCATAGTGACAATCGTGTGTGCATGTTCGACGATAGCTATCTACGTGTACCTAAGGTTTGCTATGACACAGACGTAGGGGCCTACTCGAGTACATTTTTTGATACTCGTACTCGACTAAAAGTATCGAATTGTGGTAATCGTACGCATACTCTAGTACATGATTTTGTACTCATACTCGTACATGAAAAAGTAGTCGATTACTAGTCTGCTACGACTTCCTATTGACAATACAACACATCCGGAAAAGTTTTGCCGTGACTGTAATTCTATAATTGAACTAAAATAGCTTACATCATCATGTCTTAAAAGGAAGATACAATATTGATTAAAATCTGATTACAAAATTAACAAATTATTATCTGAAAGCTAAATTGATGTGAAGTTGGATACCAGTCATCCTGAAATTATTTTCTTTGAAATGCCATAATTTCAGAGAAAAATACAAACAACTATGCACATGTTTTTACCTTTTAAACTTCAATCCCTTTAAAGGAATTGTATACAATTTGAACAAGCGGTTTTGGCTATGGCTGTAACTATGGCTGTAACTATGGCTATTGGCTGCAGCGGCAATGATGGGGTACGGTATAGGAAGAAACAGTGATCTAGCCATAGCCGTATCCAAAGCCTTCAGCCATCTTGTTTTTCTTTCATTCAAAGCAATGAAAGGCAGTGTCTGAATTAAGCATTTTTGGCTACGGCGATGGCTATTGGCTGCAGTGGCAATGCTGAAGAATAGAAAGAAACAGTGATCTAGCCATAGCCGTAGCCAAAGCCTTCAGCCATCTTGTTTTTCTTTCATTCAAATCAATGTAAGGCGGTGTCTGAATTAAGCATTTTTTTGGCTACGGCTATGGCTATTGGCTGCAGTGGCAATGCTGAAGAATAGAAAGAAACAGTGATCTAGCCATAGCCGTAGCCAAAGCCTTCAGCCATCTTGTTTTTCTTTCATTCAAATCAATGTAAGGCCGTGTCTGAATTAAGCATTTATGGCTATGGCTATTGGCTGCAGCGGCAATGCTGAAGTATAGGAAGAAACAGTGATCTAGCCATAGCCGTAGCCAAAACCGTCATTTTAGAAACGGCCTTAAACTGAAACAAACCTATAAAAGTTCCAGCTCATTTCATTGTGTCATTAACGAAAACAGTAGTGAAATTTCATTCAGATTTGTTTGCATTTATTATAATGTGGAAAACGACTGTGATCCATTTCAAAGTTCTATTACATGTAATACATTTTCCATTTTCACAAAAGTAACAGCCTTTCAGACGGAATACTCATTCTCAGAATGTGCCATCACCAACTTCACGTCAATTTAAGATTTTAATTCAGTAATTTTGTAATGGAGCACACCATTTAAGTTCCACTGAACTCCTGGAACAGATCTGCCTGACGAGCCTGGCACATTTTGGGGTAGACTATAATTATTCAGAGTGGTCTAGAAGGATTTCGACTAACTGGGTTAGAACTATATCCAAGTAAGGAAATGTAAGGTTCGAGAATACATCGTTCCCATAAGGATCACCCAACTACTCTCGTATCCTGATGAGACGATCCTAATATTGAAGAATCTTGAAGGTGCATTGTAGGCGAATTGTGCGTAATATCGTCTCAGACGTTGATATAATACTACCACTGGGTAGTCTATGCTTTAGTGATGCATGGTCGGGGGCCAGACCAATTTCAATAATGCCACACTGTTATACCATGCTCGATATGAGTGCCACCCGGCCTCAAATGTCCCTATACACTAACACACGGTTCTATTGTTAACGGACCTCTTTCCCCCCCCCCCCCCAAAAAAAATCCTCTAAAGAATTCCTAAGATTCCTGGAACACAATGAAGACACAATGGGAGGGGAGGGGGGTGCACTCTGCCGCATATCGAGCATCATATGCACACTGTCGTACATAAGATCAATTTGTGATCCAGGGTCTTTTGTTGGGAACCAGCTGGGGACGAGGCTGGGTTTGCGGAGGAGGCTGGGATCAAGACTGATTATAATAGGTACATAATTTTAATTTTGGTTTCACCTCAGGCTCATGAAAGACGAACGGCTTATCCACACCCAGCTGCTCGTAGCGATCGCCCTGTCGCAGTTCATCTTTCTCATCGGTGTCGATAAGACCCAAAACAAGGTATGTAGGGAAAACAAATTCTTAACAGATTTCTCTGGTATACCATGCTCTATATGCGGGAGATTTTCCCCCACCCCACCCCCCACCCCCACCCCCACCCCCACCCCCCACCCCCACCCCCACCCCCGAAAAAAAGTCCCTATACACTAACACTGTTGTTCTATTGTTAACGGACCTCCCCTTCCCCCTCCCCCCAAATCCTCTAAAGAATTCCTAAGATTCCTGGAACACAATGAAGACACAATGGGAGGGGGTGCACTCTATGGCATATCGAGAGTCATGTATTATCATATGTAAATATTTCATACAAACAATAGCGCAAATCAAATACAGTACTGACAATGACTGTTGTTATGTTCAAGGCAAGGTAAAATGTATCGTACCTGCACACAATCACCTGCGTAAACACGTGCACACTGATTCGCGAATCCCAGTTTGGAAAGTTACAGTCAGAAAACTTACTTGCAATCATTAACGATTATATGGATCCCATCGCACGCGAACACTGATCTCTATAATGACTGGTTCGTGGGTCATGTACTTGCATTGAAATCACTGCTCATAAACCACGCCTTGCAAAGCTACACAGAGAATCGTCCTCCCCATTGTGTGTGCATTCCTTGTGTTCCTGTATGTATTCATTTTGTGCTTCTTTTTGTAGGCGAGTGGTAAAATGGCCCTTGTAATGGCTTCACTAATTAATTAGGCACCAATAGGCCATTCCTCTATCCAGTCAGTATAATAAAGATTAGTTCCCATCAGCCATGGCAGAGTCGCCGTCTTGCGTGCAGGCGCCCTCCTACGGCCATGAACGGGGTCATGCAATAGAGTTACCGTTTCACATACACATTTGACTAAGGTGCACTCGGCATCTATCGTGGAAAAGCAATTTCACTGATTTATTTTCGAGCCATACACTCCCAATGATGGTTTTGTTTGTGTTTATTGTTGGGGTGTGAGTAAGCGTTACATACGCTGTGTGGACCTGAGAGCAAAGGATGTCCACACAATGTAGGTTCTTGAGACGTTATGTGGACTAACACACGTCCACACAACGTTTTTACGAATGAAAAAATCTCAATTTTCTCAAAAAGGAAGCATTTTAGTACATGTCGTTATTTCTCACAAAATGGAGTAGATTAATAAAGGGAAAGACTGAAAAAATAACCCGCTCAAAAAAAAATCTTCAGTGCAAATGGTATTAGTTTAAAGAATCTGTTTTTCTTAACTACACGAGAACAAAAGAATATCAACAAAGGGTATGTAGCACAAACGGGTGTGTGTTATGTTTGATATATTTTGTTGGTAAACAAGCCTATGTCCATATTTTTTTTATGAAGAACGCAAACTGCTCAGTGATGATTCTGAAGATTTTCACTTAAATGGGGGTATCCCGACCCTACTTTGGAACATTGTAATTTAATTGTAGATGGAAATTTCATAAAGCTTTTTGTTATCTTAGGAATTGAAAGGTAAATAAGTTTTTGTTCAAGTCCTTAATTTGTTGGATAAAAACGTTTTTATCTATCTATATATCTTTCCGTTGGGGACAGAGGCGTCTCCCCTTGGCAATGACACGATTTCTTTCGATAACACATACCTTGTTATTGTGACAACGAAGTGGGTTTTAATCTCATTTGCAGGTGCTTTGCGACATCATATCGATCACTCTGTTCTACTTCTTGAGTGCTACATTCACATGGATGTTAGTGGAAACCTGCCATTTGTATATGAGTGTGGTCAGAGTATTCAGTACCGGGCCAAAGATGAAATTGTACTCACTGGCTGCATGGGGTTTGTATTATATATATATAAACTTCCTTAATGCATAGGCTATGGAAATGTTATGCACAGAACTGACTGCAAGGCGGGGGTGCATTGGCGGATCCAGGGGGGGGGGGGGGCTAAGGGGGATGTAGCCCCCTAAAATCGTAAAATAAAAAAAATGAAAAAATAAAAAAATAAAAATAAAAAAAAAGAGAAAAAGAGAGTGGGGGAGGGGAGGGGAGAACGCACTCCCATTCCCACAGTGTGCGCGATAAACATAAGGAGGTGACCTACTTAGTACTGTACTAACCGTTGCACGTAGGAAGTGGTGGCACCCTTTGTAGTACTGAAAAATAATTGTTTTTGATTCTCAGCCCCCCTAAAAAATGTTCTGGATCCGCCCATGGGGTGTGTGTGTGTGTGTGTGTTGTATTGTATTGAAACACTATGGTTAGTGTGTTGTTTATTGTATAGACCATATATTGATTCAAAGAAAGGATACTTTCCTTTCAGAAGCAGAATTCCAACATTACCAACATGACTGAGACAGGATTCAAGTCTGTAACATCCGGGTAACCGTAATGGTACTCTAATAATAATAATAATAATAATAATGAATTTATTGTGCGCATTTTCCCATAAAAATGTACAAAAGCGCATTACAATCTTAAAAACTAGCACAAAATAGTAAAACAAACAGATTAATACATTAAGTCAAAAGATGTAAAAACAACAAAGTTACACTTAAAATAAATAAATTAACCAAATGCTTGTTTAAAAAGAAAAGTCTTAAGCTCTTTCTTAAAGACAGACAGAGACCGAATTAATTGAATATTTGAGGGCAATTTGTTCCATAATGTGGGCGCAGCCTGCAAGAATGATTTGTCTCCGGTAGATTTTTTCATTTTTTCTTTAGGATAATTTAAAAGCAACCTGTTATTGGAACGTAAAGAATAGCTGGAATTATCTTTAACGTGCAACATATCAATAATGTAATCTGGGGCAAGGTGGTGAAGGGCCTTAATGTCAACAAAATAATTTTAAATTCAATACGATAATGTAGGCAGCCAGTGTAACTGATAAAGTAAGGGCATAACATGACTCCACCGTGGTGTACCGCATACAAGCCGAGCAATGGCACCACTGGTACCACTTTGCACACAGCAAAACGTTTGATCCCATATTCAACCTCAAAAGTGGGTGGGGAAGTTGTTCATGCAGGGGGCTCCGTTTTTCAAATTTATTTTCGCTTCGCCTCCCTTAACAAATGTATGTCTTCACGCTTGCCGGTGTACTCGACAAACTGAGCTAAACGGTCATTTAGTTGACGGTCAATACCTTTGTTCTGGGGGCGCTAAACAGATACACGTTAACTTTAGCCATCACACCCCAAGTTACGCTTGTTTTCCTTTTACCATGGTGTATTGAAAGCTTACACGTTGAAGGTGTTGGAGTAACTATAATACAGACAAGTAAATGTCTAAGGTCGATTGTTACTTGTGTTGTATTTTAAGTATAAGTTTGAACCCAAGGACAGATCGGGTGGCCCCCGCCCCGATGAAATAATACTTTTAGACACTGCGTATTAAGCTGAAACTGTTAAATGTCGATCATTTAATTTATATTCTTGATTCAAAGAAAATAAGCAATACTTATAGAAGCCGTTTTGTCAACAATGTTGTACCTTCCCCATAAATGTCTTACTAACAACTATATAAATGTATGTTTTACGTCAGGTTTGCCGCTGGTGCAAGTTGGTGTATTGAGTGCTGTGAAACTACCTAACAACGAATTGACGAATACCAAGTTGTGAGTGTATACGTATTTTTCCCCGCACTTAATCTCACCTGGATGACGTACTTGTCTCAGCAGTATCTTTAATGTAATCTGGCCCATTAAATAACCTTCCCAAATCCTCCCAAATCCTCCAAAATCCTCATTGCTAAAGTGAAGGATTTTGAAGGATTTTGAAGGATTGAGGTTACATGATACATGCTCTTTGCTAAAGTGAAGGATTTTGGAGGATTGAGGTTATTAGGCATACTTGCCTTTCCATGGTACATGTACATCCATGTTTGTTGTAGTGATTGCAAGGTCAGTGCTTGGGTCAGTGGACACTGTTTATTGCTTCATGCATGGAGGGAAGGTCCCTGGCCATGTACATGTATCACAGATTAGAAACACGTGTGCATACATGTCATGTGCTTGCTTTACTCCTGAAGGATTTTGGAGGATTCATGTTATGTGTAAGCAAGTGGGTCTAGGGAGTTAGGAAGGATTCATGTTATGTGTAAGCAAGTGGGCCTAGGGAGTTAGGGTTAATAAGTATTTCAGAATAGTAACGCTAGTAAACACTTTTATTAAAGTGTCTGTAAATGTCAATAAGGCCTGTATGAATTTGTCAACAAAAATAAACAAAAAATCACACACATTTGTTGGAGTTTCTGAAGAAGATATTTTCTTAGCGACAGATCTTACTCGGATTTAGCTTGGAAAATGATCGGTGCGTTAAGCACCTTGCTTTAACAACATCACGAACAACTGTGTTCGAGTGCCCAGTGGTTTACAAATGGTCAATCATTATAACACGCACACAATTTTAAAATAGTACACCCAGTTGCCAGTATATGTCTTTGGTAATGCAACATGTTTATTTTAAAAGAAAGAGAACAAAATCCAAAATTATAAAAATAAATAAATTAAAAAATTAAAACAACATGGGGTGTTAACAATTAAATAAAGTAAAGACTGTTTGCGGTGACACCATGTGAAATTCTCAATTGAGTAGTAATTAGTTCTGAAAAGAAATGGAGTTACATCTCAATTAAATAATGATATCTTTTTCACCATATATTTTGAATGTTGCCTTCAATGGCGTTGTTGTGAATTTTGTTCTAGCAGAAGCATGAATATTTATAACATGATTTTTGGAAAAGACAAAAGCCCTACATCGTGCTACGAACGCTTGCTTGTACTAGACATTGTGTGACAGAAAGAGAGAACGGTGATTTATTCAAATGATGGACAGAATAGCAGCAGCGAAAGATTATAAGAGTGCTGTAATTACACCTTCACCGAGAATCATAATTGCAAGAGAAAAACACTAGCGAAAGATCCGCATCTTGAAATATGAGAACCTAACATTGCCATGAAGTCTTTGGCATTTTTCATTTTTTTGTTTTTTGTTTCCTTTCTTCCAAATCACAACAATAGACTAAGCTTTTAACCGACTCCAAAAATAGCAGGGCCTTTTACAGGAATTGCTGTATTCTTTTATTCCGAGATGTCACCTTACCATGAGAGCACGACTGTCGATTCAATTGGTTTTCCCTCCGGGGATCAGTGTAGAAACGCTGTAATGGAACGCTGTCCTGAGGCTAACACAAGGAAGGCCGTGAAATAACGCCGTGAAGGGGATTCTGTCACGTCAGAACTCCATACAGAACGAGGCATCCGTGTCTACACTGATCTGAAAGACACATTTTTTTGGAATTGGAAAGTTTAAGAACATGACAAACACATGTGCCGTTTTGTATAAATCCGAAAACTCGAAAGTTCCTCACGGAAATCGGATGTTCAATGTTTGCGGATTGTAATGGAAGCCGTCAAGGAGGACTTTTGTGACGGTGTTTAATTTTGTCACAATGTTAAACCCAATAACACCTAGGTCTATTTGTTTTCTCGAAATGGAGGGGTTGCTACATATACCAAATTACTTGGAGTAAAGTTGACGATAGTACTATAGGGCTTTACTCTTAAAATTTATACAATTATTTCGCAAACTAATTTTCGATTTCCGGAGTCGGAACTATACGTAAGGTAAAATGTGAATGAAACGTCTTTTTGTTCTTGTTGACAACACTTTTAAATAGGCTGAAACCAAACCTTGAACCGACAGTTAAACATGTCAGAATAATAGTAAATACGAGTTTTCAAAAAATCTTTTCAAATATACAATACAAATATTGCGTGAAATATCTATACAAAGCTCAACAATTAAAACTTTTAAATTCATTAATATCGCTTTGACTATTGTTGTTGTAGTTAAAGTCATTGTTATTGTGAAGGTTGTAGTGGGTGATTATGTTGTTCTTTTTATTATTTTAATTACCGGTATTTATTAATATATTTATTAATATATATGCATATGCATATACATATACATATACATATACATATACATATACATATACATATACATATATATACATATACACACATATACACACACATATATATATATATATATATATATATATACACATATATATATACACACGCACACGCATACGCACATATATATACACGATACCATAATACCTTGCTTCTCAAGGTCATTGTGTTATACTTAATTGTCATTTTAAAGTAGGCCAATACGTATTATTTTCCTTTAAGAAATAGCCATGTTCCCACATGAAAGAAAACGGAATTGACGTTAACATAAAGAAAAACATTTAAATAATTTTGGGAAATACTTGACCTATTTGTTTTAACTTCCCAACAGTTGCTTTTTGTCGCTGCAAAGTGGTGCCCTCTGGGGATTCATTGGACCAGCCGTGGCCATCATTGCGGTAAGACTAATTTTAAAAATATCCCCCTCTACCATCACACACGCACACACCCCGTCGTGTATTTCAAGACGTCGGAGGACCTCAATTGTTCCTCTATTGTTTGGACTCTAACTTTTTGAAGTAATCTCCATTGGTTTTGTACACGACGTCTTCCGAGGACAACACGACGTCTTCCTACACCCACACCCACAAACAAACACGTTTGTTTACGGTGTATTAAACAGAGGACCTTTTCAGGCATCTGCCATTCGATTTGTACACGTTTTTCAACCGAGGATGTTTGCAAACAATAACCGCCAACCAAGGACCCATTGTTCCGTTTTGCTATTTTTTTATCAAGTCCTCTGTTTACACCATAAACAAACCCACACACACAAGCTCCATTACAACAGGTACTCACATTTTTTCCTTTTTTTTCTTTTTTTTTTTTAGAAAACAACGAAAAACAGTTACATGTTTTTTTATGTTCAAAAAGTTGCCACTTTTCGAAATTAAACATTACAAATCTTGTTTTTTAAGATGAAAGCAGTTCAGACAAAACAATAACATGATTATTAACACTTGTACCAACTAAACGATAAGTAATTGCCAGTGTTGTACCTTCTCTGTAATCTCATCAGTTCTCCAGAAGTCTCCAAAAAGTGCACAGAGGCTTATGCCTGAGAGGAAAACAAACAAATAAAAAAAAATAAAAAAAAACCTTGCATAATCAGTTCGTTTAAATATTCATTCATTCATTCATTCATTTATTAACACATATTCCAATGTTGACAACAAGAATGTTGTTACAAATAATTACACAATATCAAGAGGTCCTACAATATGCAAAGACAAAATTAGTAACATGAACAGACTAATTATGAGAGAAAAGCTTGTCAACATTGAGGAAAAGAAGAAGCCGGGGCTTTTATTCCTTTCCTACCCCACCCTCCCTTAATTACAAAATGACAAAGTTACTGGACAAAAACAGAAGACTACATTCAACAATAACATTGGCAGGAGATCAGACCAAATAATAAGTCAATTAAATAGCATCATTGAGCAACTTAAATTTAAGTTTTTTGTAAACGTTTTAAGAGAGCGAGATTGTTTGACATCATCAGCCAGACTGTTCCAGAATTTGATTCCACATTGTTGGGGACTATTTTAAATAGAGAGGTACGATTAAAATGTTGATACAAATGTTTCCTGGATGAGCTTCTGGTTACGTGACAGTGAACATCTGAAGTTAAAATAAACGATTGTTGCAAGCAAGGGGGTAATAAATTGTTCATTTGTTTGTACATAAATTTGCCAAGATTGAGGTAATAAATATATGTTAATTTGAGCAAATTTAAATTAGTAAATAAAGGAGTTGTGTGATCCAGATAACCTGCTTTGGAAATAATACGTACAGCTCTCTTTTGTAAGAGAAATAATTTGTTATGTTGTGTGATCGAGCCACCCCAGACAATCAGTGAATAATTTAAGTAAGGGAGTATAAACGAATTATACAGTGTTAATAAAACATTACTAGAAAGAAACGGCTTCAATCGATTCATAATACCAATATTTTTGAAATCTTAGTAGCTAAAGTATTAATGTGGTTAGACCAACTTAAATGACTATCAATGTTCATACCCAAAAAGTTGGTATTTGAAACTTGTTGAAGATTAATACCATTTAATACCAGCGGGACAGCTTGAGAAACTTCACGATTACCGGCACTGAAAATAATATAATTTGTTTTCATGAGATTAACAGATAATTTATTAGATGACAGCCAAGTGGTAATTTTAACAAGTTCAGTGTTTAGAATTTGAATACCAGTATTAATGTCATTATGATCATACAATAAACTTGTATCGTCTGCAAATAAACAAAATGAAATAATTTTTGAGGTATTACAAATATCATTTATATAAATAAGAAATAATAAAGGGCCCAACACAGAACCTTGAGGTACACCACATGAAATATATTGATACATGGATATAGCAGAATTATAACAGACAAATTGCTTTCTATTACAAAGATAATTTTTAAACCAATCCAAAGCTATTCCACGTATGCCATACTGGTCTAGTTTCCGAATGAGGATGTCATGGTTAACCGTGTCAAAGGCTTTTGATAAGTCCAAGAAAATTCCAATGGATAATTTCTTGTTCTCTATTGCACCAAGTATTTTATTTACAACATGTACTATGGCCATCTCAGTGGACCTGTTTTTTCTAAAACCAAATTGCGAATCAGACAATATACCATTATTATCTATAAATGAAATCAAACGATTAAAAACCAATTTCGCAAACATTTTACTGAATACCGACAATATCGTAATAGGTCTATAATTTCCAATCTCATTTTTACTTCCTTTTTTGTGGATAGGAACGACCTTGCCTACATTTAATCCACAGTACCCGTGGCATGGTGTTTTATGTTTACAAAGATGCTCCCTCAAATGCCGCAGTCATGTTTGTCATGTCTCTACAGTTTCTTTTGGGGGTGATTTCAAATCTTACAGAGATCTTCAGAGAGCGTTTAGTCTAGAATGTGCGGTCCCTATATATTTTAACGACCGCAGGTTTCATGTCTAAGCCAAATCGTCTTCACAATCCCACATTTGGGATACAACTTGAAGCCTCTCGCCAAAATGTCTGCATGGTTGCTAGGGGTAGGCTAATGTTCAGTCTTGTTAATGTTATAATGTTATTGTCTCAGAGATTTTGTTTAACCTAGAATAAGTGGATATTTACATATTTTCCCTTCTTTATTATGGGAAGATACACTCCTCTAATACAGACTGCATGCAGGTTTCAAATCCAAGCTCAATTAGTCCACAACCCCACTTTCGAAGTGCAACCCAAGCCCTCTCGCTAAAATGGCTCCATAGTTTTTGGAGGTAATTTTCAATCTTAAAAAAGTCAACAATTTCTTGACAAAGAGATTGTTTCACGTATATAAATATAGTCTGTCGGTCTTCATATATTGTTCTGTCCACACAGCGAGAAGATACAGGACTCTGCATCGACTGCAGATTTAATATCCAAACAACACACAACAGTATGTTTGAAATAACCCGAGCCTTCACGCCAAATTGTCTCCATAGTTTCTAGGGGGTAATTTTCAATCTAGTAAAGGTCATAATTCTATTTTTTAGACTAAGTAGGCTTTACATGTTTCTCGTGATACTACGAGAAGATGAACACGTCACTGAAATCGACTGCAGGTCTCATGCAAGCCAAAACAATGCGTTCGAAACACAACCCAAGCCTCCTCGCCGTAATGTCTCCATAGTTTCTAGGGGGTAATTTTCAATCTTGTAAAGGTTACAGTTGTATTGTTCAAGAGACTATTAACCTAGAATCTGTCAGTCTTAATATATTTTCCTTCTATTAAGGGAAGATACAGGTCTTTGAAATCGACTTCTCGTTTCATCTGAGAGCCAAAAAGGGGTCCACAGCCACACGTTCGAAATACAACTCGAACCCTCTCGCCAGGTGTTCATTTGTGGACGCTTGCCCTCATGTCGGATGCCGTCCTATTCTTTAAGCACGCCAAACGGAAAAGGGTTCCCCCGCTCGCCGGCAGATCCGAGCACACCGAAGCAACTGGCCTCGGAAATCCCGCCTTCTCTGGTTTACTCAACTCGGTTTTCCGTTCGCTGCGGCCGCCGGCAGTTCCCTCTGTCTTCGTGTCCTGTTTGTGTCCTGTTTGTGTCGTTACGAATTGGCGATCAATAGTGCAACTTGATGGACAGATTTAATAAAACAGCCGTCGCCTTGCGCAGTAATAAGGTCGAAAAAAATTTCTTTTGGGGCAAAAGGCATGGACGTGTGATTCGCCTTATAGACAGCCATATTTCTCATTGACAGTATAACAAAATTAAATTAATTTATCGAGGTACAGCTTCTGTAAAGCGAGTAACATATCATTCGGTCAATAAAACACCTTTGGTAAAAAATCGTGAATAATACTTTGTAGGCCTACAGAAACCAATCGATATGTAGGCCTACAGAAACCAATCGGTTTAATTTCGTTGTGTAGTTACGAGAAAAAAAGAAATGCATTCTGATTTTTCGCAATCATTCTTACGAGGATTTTCGTTTCATGCATGAAGTCAAACGCAGTTGGGAAATTATTGTATTATTTTTACTACAATAACAGCATCTGACAAGAAGAAAAATATTTCAATGATTACCGTAGTTGTTACCAACATCAGCTTGACACAAACTGATTTGTTTTGTAAGGAGGTGAGAGGGCCCAGACCTATAACTATACTACTTAAAACAATTTAGGGAACACCGGAATAATCTCAGTTAAAGCAAGATCATTTATTTCAGATAAATACAAAGTTTCACAGAATTGATGAGAAACAACTTTAATTTATTTTTATTGTTATGCAAATCGCCCCACACAAGGCCAATGGCCACTCTAAGGTAGGGGCTACTAAGTCACTGAGTTGTTACTACGACTTCACACTGAAGAAACCAGCCCCTCGCACCGAAACAAGACAAGTTAATAACCAGCCTCTTCACGGTGCGAATAGGGGAGGGGTAACTAGTCCAGAACAAGGCAGTTGTTAAACTGCCTCTGCCCCTATAAACAATTATGGTTAAGTGCCTTGCTCAAGGACACAAGTGTCACGGCCGGGATTCGAACCCACATTCTGCTGCTAACACCAGAACTTGAGTCCGGTAAGTTAGACCGCTCGGCCACGACACTCCACGAAACTGCACAATGAAACAGATGATAAAGGATGCATGTAGTGATTACACATTTCATGACATGACTACTGAAAGAGAGAGGGGGTTGCAAATGAAAATCCCGGTTCATGGAACATTTTAAACCTATTTGATGTTAAAAATCCGGTGTTCCCTAAATTGTTTTGAGTAGTATATATATTTTCATTGAGATTATCAAAACATATATGGAAACGTACAAATGTGGTAATGTTGGCAAAACTGTATAGGCCAACTCTTTGAATCGTTTTAAACAAACAATCTGTGAAGGGGAAACACCCTTAGTAAATTTAGAAGGGACGTACTCCCCCTATTTCCACCTCCCGCCACCTCCCTGGATCAGCCAATGTATTTTGATAACCTTTATACGACATTCTTCTTAAACATGATATAGTTAAGGTCACAATGTAATAAGCAGAAACGTCACATGTTGGTTGTTTTAAATATGTATAATTAAGGAGCTTTTTTCCAAAATTGCTAATGTTGAACACCTTTCCTTTAATAGTGAAATTTCACCAGCGATGCACGCTGGATTGTATTTTTTTTTTTTAATAAATCGTTATCTCCATCAAATCTCATAAAATGGCATTCTTCAGCTGTCACTCTCTCCACGCACGCTACAAAAACCTTTAAAATGAGAAGTAACAAAATACGCACAACGTTTCCCGTTTTTATTAGAATTTTCTCTTCATTTGCCTTCTATTTTTGAAGTATTCATTTTCCCGCGGAATTTGATATTCTGCCCACTACTTATTTCAAATAAGATGCTGAGCTCAACGTGAAGTCTTTTCAAAAGCCGCAGCCTTTTGTGTTCTCGTGTATGTACCAATACAAACTGATCGCACGGAGGAAATTGCGTTTCCGTTCATTCTGTCATTGAAAGAAAGAAATAATAATAAATAAAACATATTTTCTTTACGGAGTATTTCAGTTCGTGCCCGTGTGAGGTAGTACCCGATTGTCTCTTCAAGAAAGCGACTATTTTAAGTA
Source organism: Zoroaster sp. YZ-2022 (assembly GCA_029582265.1). NCBI lineage: Eukaryota > Metazoa > Echinodermata > Asteroidea > Forcipulatida > Zoroasteridae > Zoroaster > Zoroaster sp. YZ-2022. The sequence continues at coordinate 7,321,399 of CM055823.1, forward strand.
TTACTTTAGTGCGGGAACCGTAGCACTTGGTTCATTATATAAGAACACTGATGTAACCTATCGTGTTCTCGCGGGGGTTTCGGATAACGTTGACAATTGAAACAGCGAGATTATTCGTTTAAATTTGAATTGATTCGAAAAGCAAGCAAATTCATGCTGGGATTTTGGGTGGGAACAGCATTTTCGAGCGTCACGATTCTTTTTTATTAAATTTGTTAGATACAGTATCTATTTATACAAATAAATGTGGTCTTTGGAGCTGTGTTAATACTATACTACTCAAAACAATTTAGGGAACACCAGAATAATCTCAGTTAAAGCAATATCATTTATTTCAGATAAACACAATGTTTCACAGAAGCGATGAGAAACAACTGCACAATGAAACAGATGATGAAGGATGCATGTAGTGATTACACATTTCATGACATGACTACTGAAAGAGAGAGGGGGATGCAAATGAAAATCCCGGTTCATGGAACATTTCAGATCTATTTGATGTTAAAAATCCAGTGTTCCCTAAATTGTTTTGAGTAGTATATATGAAAAGGTTGGAGGTTTTGATCACTTGGAAATTGTATGTGAACAAACGAAAACAAAAACACTAAACGTGAAAATTCATGTATGTGGATAAAACAGGTCCACACATTACATATAATTCCGAACGTTTGGGATTTATGGAAATCAAACAAAAATGTTAGGAAGTGTTTCTTAACCGCAACCACCCCAAATCCATTAAAATCCTCCAAGGGGCACTTTTTTTTGGGGGGGGGGGGGAAATTCAGCAGTTTGAAACTGGTACTTTCACCTCTTCAAATGGGGCAAAATTACTACCTGGCAAGAAGTACAGGCTGAATATGAAAGATCAACAAAAATGCATGGTGCGTTTTGAAGAAAAGGGCATGTTTCCCAAAGTGCACCGATGGATTTTGGAGGATTCAGGAAGGTTCCTAGCCAGAATACCTAGGGGGTTAGGGTTAATATCAACATTATTTGCTTTTATAATGGTAATTATATCAAGGATTTCTCATTAGTGCCGATGGCACTGTAGGTCGTAAGTTTGACAGACGAGGAAATATAGCCCCGTTAATTGTGTTCTAACAAGCGACCCTTTTTCACAAAGTGCAATGTGCATAGCAGCCCTTGGGTTCAATCCATTCATTAATTAAACAGGGTATTTAAAATTTTAAAAAGAGGAACAATTGAATTATGTATGACAACTAGGCAAAAATGTCATTAGTGTCTCAGTTGGTGGTGTGACTGCAAATTTACGCCAGTGGGAAACCGTCAGATAATTAGATAATCCAGAGGCTTGTAGCGGATTGCCAATAAATTAAGTAGATGTCACACGGTTTCAAAAGACAACAACTAATTACTGGGCATAGGACAGGCACATGACAATAAAATAACAGAGACAGGAAAACATGCTATAGAAGTCGGCAATAAAATGGAAAAGGGAAATGTTGGATTCGAGAGGATGTAGGCCCTATATTGTTATTTTAAACATCATGAAAGTACACCACTAAATTCTAAGAGTTTAGTTATTTGTTTGTTTGTTTGTTGATGTTTATTTATTTGTTATTGATTGATTTTTTTTTTTGATTTTATTAGTTTTATTTTGGCGGGAGAGGGGGGGGGGGTTATACTTCAATACTGAATGCAAATACAGAATATGCATCCAATACAATGTGACCACAGCCAGCGTTAATTGAACCTGGAACTTACAAAGAAAGCCGAAGTAATGACGTCATGCTTACAAAATAGACCACTAATGAAACGTGGATTGTGTAGAGCCAGCCGCCATTATATCATGGAAACGTGACGTCACACTTCCGTACTCTATTGGCGGGCCACGCCTTGACGGGTAGACTGGTACCCTGCACATATGATATAGGATAGATAGAGGCGCTGGTTGGACCACTCATTTGCTTTCATTGGTTACAGAAGGGGCAATGCGCAAGCGCGTGTATGTGTACCCGCAGAATGTAAAACTATGTTTATGACGAGTATTATGTATTTTATCGAAGGTGTTTTTATAAATGTATAGAACATGTAACAATTCTTAACCCTAACCACCACAAATCCAGCAAAATCCGCCAAGGGCCACTTTTTGGGGAAAATTCAGCACTGTTGGAAACTACGGTACTTTTATCAACTCTTCAAATGGGACAAAATTACTACCTGGCAAGAAGTACAGGCCATAAGTGCCGAATATGAAAGAAGAAAACAAATGCATGGTGCATTTTGAAGATAAGGGCATGTTTCCAAAAGTGCACTGATGGATTTTGGAGGATTCAGGAAGGTTCCTAGCCAGAATACCTAGGGGGTTAGGGTTAATACCAATGTTTTGTACTAGTAAAATTGTAAAATACATTATACATTCTTAAGATAGGACTATTTCATATTAAGGAACCCCGTTTAGCGCCTATTTATTCATTTTTTTATGAAATATATTAAAATCTGCATTATGAATTCCACAATATTTACATTGTGTTACTAAGTAATTTGTTTATGTCCTACCAAATATGTTTGCCGTGTATTGGCCCATATTTGAGACACTTCATCTGCCCCTGAACTCCTGTAATAACTATTTGTTTGATGTTTTATTTTCTTTATTATAGGCTCATGGCATAATAATAATAATAATAATAATAATAAGGACTTATATAGCGCACGTATCCATCAAACTGGTGCTCAAGGCGCATTATATTATTACCCCTGCTTATCAGGCTCATCATTCCTGAAACCATCTCAGCTCCGTGGGGAGTATACAGCTCAATTGCTGCCATTACAGCGCATATAGGGCTAATCAAACACAACAACCAACTCTGTCCTCACAGGTACCCATGGAGAGAAGCAATTATGGTAAAGTGTCTTGCTCAATGACACAAGCACCACGGTCGCGGTTGTGATTCGAACCCACATTCTGACGACTCAGCCATCAGAACACAAATCCGATGCACTAACCCGCTCGACCATGGTACTCCATACTGCAAACTAGTGCCAATTCCCGATAGAACACAGTGAAATTAAATTTATCGTTTATTATTTTGCCCTATCAGGTCAATACGGTGATGTTAGTGGCTGTCTTGAGAGAGATTGGCAAGATTATCGAGAGAGACATTACCAAGTTGAAAGCAAGCAAATTCAAGTAAATGATCATAAATCACATCAATTGTTTATAGTCGCTGCTTCCATAGCCGCTACACAGCAAACACTGCAGTGTTAGGCCCAAGTACAACACCAGTGGTGTTCTTCACTGGGCCCCGTGTAAAACCATGGGAGAATCAGTTTGACACTCCCAATCCTTCTGATAAATTGTTTTCCTTTATTTGACAGAAAAACAAAGAAAAAGAACAAGTAATTTTGTTTTCGAACAAAACCCCAAAAGATAACATGAACATCCTGTTTTCAAACACATCAACGCCTTCTGTAATTGAATTTTCACAGGTTAGTTTTTATAATCCAAAAAATAAATTGCATAAACTAAGTTTGATATAATCCAACAAACATGAAATAAGTTTTATTGTACGTTTGTACATTTTGTAAACACTGTTGGGTTGAAATAAATATACGTTTTCAAATACCAATGTTTGTATTTTCCCCTTAATTCCGGTGGATTTTCAGAACTTCTGCCAAGGCGCTTTTCATGTTCTTACCGACGGTTGGCGTGCCGTGGTTAATCGGGCTACTTGCTTTCGATTCCGGTACGATCTTGTTTGATTACATCTTTAACATCTTGAACAGTTTCCAGGTAAATATTATTTTTATATTATTAAGTTTACAGGTCAGAGTTCACACAGGAAAGGGTCAGCAGGTGTCACGAAAGAGTGTCATGTGCTAGCCTTAACGATGATATGATTAGAAATAAACAATTATTGAATTGTAATGTCAAACTTACTTGCTGATAATGGGCTCAATCTTCCCTAGATTTTTCGCCATTTTCGTGTTTTTTATGACAAATTTGGAACATTGATCACTTTTTAATTTATTTTTATATAATTTTTAAATTTTAAAACTTTTATTTATTATTTTTATTTATTATTTTTATTTATTATTTTATTTATTTTTGAGGGGGATCTAAATACTTTTAAATGAAATATATCACAAAATTGTTGCTTAACAGTAAACAAGTGGCAAACAAGTGGCAAATAAGTGGCAAAGTTAATTTATGACTGGACCCATTTGCTAAGCATTGATTTCAAAGATAACAGCGAGCAAAGATATCAATCTTAGATGTTTTTTTTAAAAAAAGGTTTATTTTTATTTTTTAGTGACCTGTCAAAATTACTTTTGCATATTTGTATACTCCATAATATACTACTCAAAACAATTTAGGGAACACCGGAATAATCTCAGTTAAAACAAGATCATTTATTTCAGATAAACATAATGTTTCACAGAATTGATGAGAAACAACTGCACAATGAAACAGATGATAAAGGATGCATGTAGTGATTACACATTTAATTTCATGACATGACTACTGAAAGAGAGAGGGGATTGCGAATGAAAATCCCGGTTCATGGAACATTTCAAACCTATTTGATGTTAAAAATCCGGTGTTCCCTAAATTGTTTTGAGCTTAGTATATTTTGTAATTTTTAAATTTTATTTTTATTTTTATTTATTATTTTATTTATTTTTTGAGGGGGATCCAAATACTTTGAAATGAAAATAGTTGTCCAAATCTTGTTTAACAGCAAACAAGTGGCAAAGTTAATTTATGACGGGACCCATTTGCTAAGCATTGATTTCAAAGATAACAGTGAACAAAGATATCAATCTTAGATGTTTTATTTTATTTTTATTTTTTAGTGACCTGTCAAAATTACTTTTGCATATTTGTATACTCCATAATGTAACCATACTGAAAAGTGCCACTCAAAGTGGGTTTTGGTATATTGTATTAAAATTGTGTTACAATACCATGTTATTATTTTTATTATGCAGGGGCTCACGCTCTTTTTGATTCTCGTCGTTGGAAACAAAGAGGTCAGTATAATTATACCCTAAAATGCTATCCCGTCGCACTTTCTGTGAGTTTTATAAAAATGTATAACTAGATCGGCGGAGCGTATTGCTCCCGCCTGGTATCGCTCTACACACATTAATCGGTTCCTCTTTCAGAGACCTGGTGCAACGCACTGTGATAGTGCGTTGCCAATAATTCAAGTCTGAATTTCTTCACGAGCTGGGCATTGTTAACGTTCACGCATAGAGCCACAACGTCCATCTTTTTATAGCAGGGCCGATAAGACATCTACCTCAACCAGGATTAAGTCCACTTCGAGGGTGAATCAAATCATACTTTGCTAGCTTGACAGTTTATGTTGCTCTTGAAGTAATTTTTCGTCCGATGCTATATATCCACATCATCGCCTGTCAGTAAACTTACAGGGACAATATCGTCACGATCAGAGCAGACTTTCAATAGGGCATGGAATCAGTGTCCTAGTTTAAGATGAACACAGTGACTGAAAATAACTGGCTCATTTATGCAGCAGCTACGGTCATATGACCTTATCAAGTGGGGTATTGATTTCAGTCACTGAGTTTATGTAAATTCGAGCGCTCCGATTCCATGCCCTGTTGATCGTGACGATATTGTCCCTTTAACAGTGAAGTTCAAATTCACTGCACGGACGGCTAAGTCTTCACCCCAGACGTTTTGTAATGTTCGCACTGTTCCCGCACACTGTGCAGTACGATTATATTTCTCACAAACGTCTTGGGACAAGGCTTGGGACAAGGCTTGGGACAAGACTTGGGACAAGACTTGGGACAGGGGCTATAGTCGAATAAGGCTTGGATAATTTTGGTGTAGATATAGAATTCCATCATGTATAATTGGTCAGTATGCCAACTGGTAAGGGTTTTGTTTCGTTAAATTCACAAAAGCATGCATGCAAGGTTCCTTGCTGTATGATGTATGTGAGTGTTTTGAGCAACAGTTTACAGTAACATAAATGTGTATACATGGATGATGTATGGGAGTTGATATATAAATCATGAGGCTCTCATATTCAGACCACAGAGCAACGGTCCCATGTTTTATCCTCAGACAAGCTCTCGTAAATCAAACCGTATGATCCTTCCTCCATAGTACAATGATACCGTAAGAATATGTCATCCTGTACTTTCCTATTACGTGTGTTTGGCTGATAGTGCTGGGAATAGGTCACGAACATGTAAATTACGATGGCTGTTCGATCTAAGATAAACATGAACATTGTGGATTATTTTTTCAAATCATCCAAGAAAAAGGGACATGTTTTTTCTTTTGCTTTGTTTTCTTTTTCAAGATAATTTATGTAATTGTCATTTCAAAAATAAAACAAATATCGAATGTTAAAGGTGAACTTACTCGGTGTAAATTTTATGATTGTATCAGTCTTCCCTATAAATAATTTTGTCTGAGGTGCTGTCACTTTAAAAAAACAACAAACAAACACAGTTGGATATCGATCAATTTAGGTCATCTTCTCTGTACAGAGAAATTGAGCAAAACCAGCTCTACTTACAAGCCGGAACAGTTATTTTGCAATATAATGTGACCACCGCTTAATTAAACACACAGGTAGCTGTGAGACCATCCAGTCTAGATTAACGTGTATTTTGGTATCATTGGGAGAAAATGTAGCCACAAGGAGCAAAACTAAACTCAAATTGTTCGCATTATTAGAGACGCAGTTATTTAATCACCCGATCAGTACTAACAAGATCATTTGCAGGACCTGTTTGTTTCAATTACACTGCAAAAACCGAGGTGTTAAAATAACACTAGTGGTGTCAACTTTATTCTTCCACGGTGTTTATATTGTGCGAATTGCCTAATATAAACACCAATGCTGTAGTTTTTCATCGACGTAGTAAGAATTAATATCAGTAACGTCGGCTACGCTTATTTTACTTGAATAAAGCACTCCTGTGATTTCTCAGGATTTTTCCTGATTTCAGGATTTTAATTTTTTTTAATTTTTTTTTTTTTACAAATCTCACATTGCCTCAAAATTCTCTTGAAAGAAGAAAAGTAGCTTATATTGTGGCCAGACCTCTACATGTAGATTCTTGTTCGTGGTGATGTATGTACATCCTCCAAAATTAAACATCCATGAGATTTAGGGGGGCTGTGTCCTCTAGACCAAAGGGAGACCCAGGCCCGCTATCCATTTGTCAGAATTTTTTTTACTTTTGTCAAATCACACCCCTGAAAAAGATATAAAATATCCAAACTGTAAAATGTTCAGCTCATCACATTGTGTCGTTAACGAGAAAATAACAAAACGCATTCGGTTTTATCATATTCATTCTAGCGTAGAATTATTGTCCACGTGGGAGGAAACCAGCTGTAAAATTGTTTTGCTAATCAATTGTTTTGCTAATCAATTGTTTTGCTAATCAATTGTTTTGCTAATCAATTGTTTTGCTAATCAATTGTTTTGCTAATCAATTGCTTTGCTAATCAATTGTTTTGCTAATCAATTGTTTTGCTAATCAATTGTTTTGCTAATCAATTGTTTTGCTAATCAATTGTTTTGCTAATCAATTGTTTTGCTAATCAATTGCTTTGCTAATCAATTGCTTTGCTAATCAATTGCTTTGCTAATCAATTGTTTTGCTAATCAATTGTTTTGCTAATCAATTGTTTTGCTAATCAATTGTTTTGCTAATCAATTGTTTTGCTAATCAATTGTTTTGCTAATCAATTGTTTTGCTAATCAATTGTTTTGCTAATCAATTGCTTTGCTAATCAATTGTTTTGCTAATCAATTGTTTTGCTAATCAATTGTTTTGCTAATCAATTGTTTTGCTAATCAATTGTTTTGCTAATCAATTGTTTTGCTAATCAATTGTTTTGCTAATCAATTGTTTTGCTAATCAATTGTTTTGCTAATCAATTGCTTTGCTAATCAATTGCTTTGCTAATCAATTGCTTTGCTAATCAATTGTTTTGCTAATCAATTGTTTTGCTAATCAATTGCTTTGCTAATCAATTGTTTGGCTAATCAATTGTTTGGCTAATCAATTGTTTGGCTAATCAATTGTTTTGCTAATCAATTGTTTTGCTAATCAATTGTTTTGCTAATCAATTTTATAAAATGATATTACCTCAAACAGAATGATTTCATGATGGTTTGATACCATCATCAGCTTGTGTTTTTAAATGTATATTTATTGTCGACATTACCAATAGTGTGTGGGGTGTTAACTATTGTTAAACCCTCCTACTACTACAAGGGTCAAAATCAGTCAAAATTTTGATATACTTGCCAAGGTATATCTAGTGCATTTACAGGTCAAAGAGTCGACTGTTTTTGACTGGTAAAAGCATTGTTTGGTATTGTTCAGGGTGGTCAAAATGACAGTACAAACCAGTAAAAAATGCCCCTGTGTGCACATTTGGGCCAACAGTCAAAACAGGCAGTTGACTGGTTTTGACCTCTGTAGCAACTTCCCACTAAAGTGCAGCAATAGTAGGAGGCATATTACTGAGGGGATCCAGTTGCGCTGAGGACGTTATATGCACTGAGATAACGATGTTGTACAAAAGAAATGTCGTTGATATTTACATGAATTGTCTACGGCTGTTATAGAGCCTGTGACCGGATCCTCCGTGTTAGTCAGGAAGTGTGGCGGGGTGCCTCGCCCTCACAGCTATGCCTTCATCAATAAACATGCAATTGTAATAAGTAATCGTGAGATAACATTATGAGTAGGCCTATGCCCACAACAGACGCAATCCTGCCGCCAAATTGCCGTTGGTATGGTAATGCAGAGCAGAGCCTTGAATTTAATGAGCAATTAACTTAGGCTCTGACACGATCGGGGCTTCTGTGTTTTCATTTATCTTTGTAGGGAAAGTCATTCTGGGAAAGCCCATTTAGAATTGATGGATAGTGGGTTGACTCAGCAATGAGATACGGATAGCCATGAATTAGCTAACACTAATGATGAAAGCCAGACAATTATTACTCAGTATTCTACGCATAATTGGGCAATACAATTATTTCAAACCGGTTGTATATGTATGGTATATTTCGCTGTGACCTGCTTCGTTGCCGCGTTAACGCTGGTATAAATGCATCCAGGTTGTGTGTCACTGAACTCGTGTGTTAACGTTGCTCGGACTATTACCGTGGCGGACCCATCGTCTTGTCAGTGGGGCGCAATCTTCCAACAAGCATGTAACCCAAAACATTGGGCGTATATTATTTATTAGACTTTATACTACCTCCTTCTGGCCTTATTCTGGGTGTATATTTAGGATTTATTTGTATTTCATTTATTTATTTGTTTACCTTTCATGAAAGAGAAGGTATGCCTACTGCATCAGATTACCCGTAATTATCAAATTCACGAATTATTGTCTTTGAAGTGGTTTTATCCTAGAGCAACTACAGATCGTAATGTGAAATTTACAACACGGTTCTGTCCGGCAACAGTACAACAAATGTAACAGTCTTTCGTCATTATCTCAAAAAACGTAGGCCTACGCACCTAGTTTGATGAAATTTTCAGTTGTAATTTGATATACTTGAAAACTAGAGGGTTAAAACGTACGAACGATATCGAATATTGATGTTGTATCTTCCATAAACGTTATTTCTTCTGCTTCAACTCATTGATCGTTTTGCCAATGACGTCAATGTTTTTGTCAATGTGGTCCATTGCTCTTAGGTTTTCCAGGGACTGTTTTAACCAGCTACATATTTTTTTTATTAGTACATCAAAATAGTATAATTTGAGAACATGTTTTGATTGCCGTACTGACAAGGCGAAATTGTATTTTAAAAAAAAATTATAATAAATAAATAAATAAAATAAATAAATAAAAATAAATAAATAAATAAAAAATAAATAAATACAAAAAAATGTTTAAAAAAACTATAAAAAAAAAAATTTAAAAAAATAATAAAACCACTTAGACCTATGTTTGGAGTTTCATACTCGCCAAACCTTCAAGTCAGTGTTTTTTCTGCTTTTGCCAGTTTCCAGTTCGTCTGTTGTACTATGTGAATAGAGACACTGTGAGGTTTTGCTTAATACAAGATTAAGGTTTTATATCTGCATGTTCATCTTATAAGTGTGAATTAAACAACGTGTGTTGACGTTAATATCAATTTATACAGTCGGATTCCATCAAACAAAAGTGGATTTCCATTATAAGAGGGAACTTTCTGGTTCAGTGTTGCATGCTGCTCTTAGCAGATATCAATAGTTGACCTTTCCCTATTTTAGAGAGGGTCATAAGAAATGTAAACGACATATGTTTTGTTTTCTAAGCCCAAGTTAAAAATATTATCGTAAAAAGGTTTTTTGCCTCTCTTACGTTTCACGCACAGCAGATCTATTATTTTGGTGTAAACTCTGTAAATATTTTGCACCTGTACTCTATAAAAGTGTAAAACTTGCATAATTTGGAAGCTAGGCGTTTGAAAACCCACTAAATAAATTATAATAAAATAACATTTAAATTAAAATAATAATAAGTAAACTCAGGCACACAAAATACAAGCCGGCATGATTTGGGTAGTTTATTTGCCGACTGAGGCTCGATTTTGCCGACTGAAAATCGATTTGCCTCGACCCCAACCCCGCCCTCTGGTTACGGCCAGCGCTTCTGTATCCTTTACGTGCCAAGATTCACTTGCGCAAGATTCACCAAGATTCACGCTTGTCATGTTTAGTCTGTGTGATGTAGATCGTATACATGAAATAGCTGTCTGCTCAGGTGGATCGTTTATGATCGAGTTTGTATTGGGCTCTGGATACATGGAGATGTTTGCCTGTGTAAAGTGGATTGATGCCGGCGATTCCTCCTTGATGTGTCTTTGATGAGGTCATTACACCTTCCAATTTACATTAAAGAGACCCTCCGGCTGTAAGAAGGCGCCTCATTCGTTCTGTGCAGTGTATACTAATAGGCAGTCAGTGCGCCACCGGATCGGATTACCTTTAGCAAAGACTAGCAAAAACAAAATAATATTTTTTCCCCTCCATCCAGCCGTTAGACAAATTATATTTACGGTTACAAATGGGAAGGACGGGCTTTACAGTGTGCATTTGAAGACAAGCAATTGCACGGCCTCTAGTACCACAAACCAAATGTTGTTTTCTTTTCATTCTCGTTTTAATATAAACGTCATATCTGAATTCACCAGGGAAGATGAAGGTTGAGTTTGTTTCCAGAAAGGGGACGTTTGGTTGATTGAGTTGTCAGTTTTGACGTAAAGGAATGTTTAGATTTCCCAATAAGAACAGTGAAATCCTAACCAGCTTACATACATCAATTGGATTTGTAAATTTTGTCTGAAGTCATTATGGTGTTTTTAATAGAGGAAGCTTGTACAAAAATTACTTCTTTCAGGGCTGTTTTTGTTTCTTGAATAATTATCTTAATTCATATGCTTTCTTTCTTTGAATCAAGATACACTGAACAAACGGCATGTTACACTAGTTTTAGCCTCTAACGTTATGTCGTTAGCCCCCCCCCCCCAAAAAAAAATAATAATAATAAAAATTAAAACAAAAATAAGTCTCCGTTTCTAGTCTCCACGCGCGACACCTCCGCGACGCATTTTAATTTTTTTTGTTTGGTTGTTGCTATGAAACGATGTCCAATTGCAGCCAAAATTGTTTAGCTAGAGACAGTCATAATAATATTATCAGGGCCGTAGCGAGCGGGGGTGGGGGTCATGGGCGGATCCAGAATTGTTTTCTTCTTGGGGGGGGGGCTGAGAATCAAGAACGATTTTTCAGTACTACAAAAATTACAATGAAATAATCAAAGGGAGAGAAAAACAAAGCACAGTGAGGGGGAAATGAGGGGGAATACCTTACCGTTTGTATCAGATTCTGTTTTTCTGTGTGGTTTTTTTTCCACGATTTTAGGGGGACCTACAGCCCCCTTAGCCCCCCTGGATCCGCCAATGGGGTGGGTGTGGGGTGGGGGTTGTGACACCCAATAATGTTTTCCCAGTCGGCATTTTCAATTGGCAAACCTAGAGCTATGACTGAAAATGTGTTTCTCAGCAGTGAAGACTTGCCGAGTTGTTTGTTGTCAGTTGTTTGGAGTAACGTCAGTCGACAAATTGGCTTCCACCGGCACCCCCAAGAAAATGACTTCGCTACGCCCCTGCATATCATTAACTATGTAGAAGTTTGTATCTTTTCCTCAAAAGGCACGTTCTAGTTAACCGAGATGTCATATAGTCAAAGATGTTCAGATCTCGATTTAAAACATTTCGGCAAGCCAAAAAAACAGCCACAAAATGTTTAGGACGTTCCCTTTTCTTTGTCTTAGCATACAGGGAGCTTGGTACCTGTCAACCACTGGTGACGAATTTCGGTACTTGCTCGACTGGTTCCTTGCGAATTTTTTGGGTAAATTGTAATTTTAAAGTAATATTTTTTTTTATCTTTCTAATCATAAAGTAGATGGTAGTAGTCTTATAGAGTGATGAAATTCTTGCGTCGGTGGTGATTTGATTTTTTTCCCCTTGCACTGACGTAGCTTTGTATGAAACACTACTCGGTATACTTTCACTTTCACGTCCTCCTGTGTCCTATTGTAGATGTTTTAACCTCTAGACCACCAAGCCTGGCCAACAAGAGGTGCTCTCATTTTTAGGAAAAGATGAATCATTTCCCGTTCGTATTTAAGAAAGGGTACTCTTAAGTTCATAAGTTCAACATAAACAAATAACACATTTGTTTTCATAATTCACTGTGTACGACACGTAAAATGCAAACATTTTCACAGGTTTGTTTTTTAAAGTTTATCTTGATACAAAGAGACAACATCGCCAAAGATGTTAATGACGTACCTTCCCTTTAATAAGAACATTGCGGTGAATCAAGGAAGAAATTGTCAAAAACATGACCAATACATCGATATAGCTGCTTACTTATAATGTACGGGATTTTGCCTTTGTAAGCGATACACAGGCAACACAAAAGATACCGTCTTAATTGAACTGACATTTTCGATTGCACAACTGACGAAGGCCGATCTTTTCTTCTTTTATCATGCATCCTTTAAACAAAAAGTGCCGTTCAAGTTCAGTGCAATTCACCATGATGTCCTTGGGGACAAAGCCGATTCCATTACTACCCCGGGAATAATTATTATAATTAATGTCAGGGGCAGCAAACGCTGTCCTCTCGGCAAACAAGAGTGCATTAGTTCGACTTCTTAAGAGCAATTAGTGTATGGCTTACAGTGAGACTTATTGCGGGTAATTTTGAATACGTCGTTGATAGCAATCGTTTAAGGCTGGCTTTGCGAACGAAACCGCTCCTTGTTCGGCGTAACCTATTAAAGTATGCTTCGAATAGGGCTATCTCTGATTTCTTGGAGGAGGCATGAAAAGGACAATTAACTGTTTTTGCTGTCTTCTTTTCTGCATTGTATTCCTGTTTGCTCTGCGGATAGGGATCTAAAAGTGAATTGTGCCGTATAATAATAATAATAATAATAACGTGGACTTATATAGCGCACGTATCCACCAAACTGGTGCTCAAGGCGCATTATATTATTACCCCTGCTCATCAGGCTCATAAATCATTCCTGAAACCATCTCAGCTCCCTGGGGGGTATACAGCTCAATTGCTGCCATTACAGCGCATATAGGGCTAATCAAACACAACAACCAACTCTGCCCTCACAGGTACCCATTTAACCCTCTGGGTGGAGAGAAGCAATTATGGTAAAGTGTCTTGCTCAAGGACACAAGCACCATGGTCGCGGTTGGGATTCGAACCCACCTTCTGACGACTCAGCCAGCAGAACACAAATCCGATGCACTAAACCGCTCGACCATGGCCACTCCACATAGCTTAAGTACTGGACCAATTTCGTAGAGCCGCTAAGCAGAGAATTTTGCTAAACAAATATGTTTGCTAAGCATTATAAAACAAGACTACCAGCCAAAATGTATACATTTTGTATGAAAGTTTGTCTGTAACCAAAGAAATCTGCTAAGCTAATGTTTCTGGTAAGCAATTTTATCTGCTAAGCAGGTCTGTGAAATTGGCCCCTGGTGTATCATCATCATCATCATCATCATCATCATCATCATCATCATCTTTATCTTTATCGGTCATTAATGAAAGGAGTAAAGCTTCGTGGAGTACCATGGTCGAGTGGAGTACCGTGGTCGAGTGGAGTACCATGGTCGAGTGGAGTACCATGGTCGAGCGGTTTAGTGCATCGGATTTGTGTTCTGATGGCTGAGTCGTCAGAATGTGGGTTCGAATCCTAACCTCGACCGGGGTACCTGTGTCCTTGAGCAAGACACTTTACCATAAATGCTTCTCTCCACCCAGGAGTAAATGGGTACCTGTGAGGGCAGAGTTGGTTGTTGCGTTTGATTAGCCCATATGCGCCGAAATGGCAGCAATTGAGCTGTATACTCCCCAGGGAGCTGAGATGGTTTCTGGAATGATTTATGAGCCTGATGAGCAGGGGTAATAATGTACAGCGCTTTGATACCTTGTTTAAAAGCGCTTTAAAATGCCCGACATTATTCGTGTGTAACGGAGCCTTTACTGACGTTTTTGATTCAAACACAGTGTATTGTTCAATATATATTCACTAAAACACAACAATGGTATGTCTTTGTCCCGTATAATTACTTCTTTATTGTTTCATTTTGTTATGTATGTTTTTCTCATTTATTAATTTATATCATATGAATAGAAAATAGAAAAAAAGTACACGTATACAGTACATTCAAGTACCAATCAAAAATGTCATTTCTCAAAAGACTTTAGTTAAAGCACTATACCGTATTGTAGGGCTGTGCGTTTTCGGATATTTGTGATGTGATCTGGGAAAACCCTTCACATGGTGAAGTTTGTCATTTTTGTGTTATATACATTAAATTAACGAGGACACTGTGTTGTTTTCAAAACTGTTTTATTCATGATTCTAGGTTGTCTATAACTTGAGTTATGCTCTCGGGAAGTTATAGCCGCCGCTGTCCTTAAAAAACAATGGCGGAAACGAAAAACAAAAGACGGCTTTTTAATTATCTGTCATCATAAAACTACATAAAACGATGGAATTTTTATTTAATATTTTAAGAATGATCATTTAGATATTAACAATTAAAATGGTAACAAAAACTCAAATTGTCAAACCAAAAATTGGGGGACTATTTTGCCATTACCTTCAAAACAAGTTCGCCGACATCCGGCGGGTTTTTCCAGATCGCATCACATTTTTGGAACCGGATACCCGACATCAGGAAACTTCGGATACCCGCATACCCGTTTTCATTTTTGTTGAAAACATGCCTCCGGTGGTGTACAAATACATGTACTGTAAATGGTAACAAATCGACTTTTGCAATACAGAGGATACTATACTATCGATCTTTTCTTTATTGGAGTGTAATCTCTTGAATTTAAAGATACTTGTCTGTAAAAGTGTAAACATTACATTGTTCAAGAGTCACAGATTTCTGTTCACTCCGATCAAATGTTAAGTCCGAATTTTTAAAAGTCGTTTATGGGTAATTGGAACCGGGTAATCCGGATACCCAGATACCCGACACAGCCCTAACCTATATTGGTATCCTCGTTGACGATAACAAATATTCCTTGAAAGATTTCTGTCTGATGTACAAATAATCAAATTACATTGCAAACGACATTTTGTCTTCCAGAGACATAAAGTCCACGTTGGGATGAATACGAACAATCTGGATGCATTTTCACTATTTTCTCGTTAAAGGAACAATGCAATAAGCAGACTTTTGGTGTGCATATACAAATGTATTCATTCCTTATAATAAAGTATGGACATATTACCAAAATTGAATAATGGCTTTAACCTGTATTAATTAAATTAAATATGTAATTTCCTGCAATGGTGTCATTGGACCATTGATAATTTCCTTTATCAATTAAATACTTTAAAATGAAGTATTAAACAAAATAGTTGCCAGAAGCTTAGTTTAACAGTAAAAATAAATTTCGAAAATAATTTATATATATAAACACACACGGCAATACATATTTTAATGAATAAATAATACATGAACGACTCAGCGTGACAAATCCATTTTCGGTCAAATAATAACACATGCTTACTGTTAAAGCTTTTTGTC
Source organism: Zoroaster sp. YZ-2022 (assembly GCA_029582265.1). Taxonomy (NCBI): domain Eukaryota; kingdom Metazoa; phylum Echinodermata; class Asteroidea; order Forcipulatida; family Zoroasteridae; genus Zoroaster; species Zoroaster sp. YZ-2022. Next base: position 7,337,517 of record CM055823.1, read on the forward strand.
GGCTATATTGTAAAATATCTCACGTGAAAGCAGTTCAGTGGCAGCGATCTATTGAAACGATTGGGAGGGGAACGGAGGGGGAGGAGAGGGAGGTGGCGATATGGATAAGGATCCATGACCTATCCCCTCTTAATTGATTTATTTGTTTTAATTTAATAATCTGGTAATTACCAATGTTGTACCCAGGGGCGTAGCAAAGGCATTTTCTTTGTGGGACCGGGATGGATCCAGTTTGGCAACTGACATCAGAGTTGGGGGCGCAAAATTTGTGTGTTGGTAAATTTACCGACACAACTCTAATATGACCAGACCAATTTACTTGGTTTTTCGCCCAAAATGAACACTATGTAGGCCTACAGTCGCTCAACGGGGCGGGGGCCGGGGGTTGCAGTCGGCATAGCTCTAGATTTATCGACCGAAAATTTATTGTGGACCAACCCTTGTTCTAGTACCTTTGATGCTTTATTTGCCGACTGGGGCTCTAAATGCCAACTGAGAAAAATTATTGGGGGGTGTCACACCCCCTCCCCCCCCCCCTCGGTACGGCCCTGGTTGTACCAATTCCATTTCAATACAGGTACATAATTAACAGTGAACCATTTACAATTTAGTTTTAAGTTGAATTGCACCAAGTGACTGGAATCGCGTAATGGGCCTACTAACCTGGAGGTAGCTTCTTCCAATTCACGGCATTAGTGTTTTGAATACTCAACGAACAACGAATGTGTTCTTTGGTTTGAAGATGTATGTGTTTTGACGATTTGTACCATTTTTTAACGTTACTTTCTTCAGGTTTCCAATAAGTTGCGTGGTCGCATAGATGATATCAACAATTGGACTGCTACGTGCAAAGACAGCGATGCGAGTGTGACATACTCAAAGACAGAGCATTCGTGCACGGAGGAAAAGACAACAGACGAATTGGTTGGGATATGAAATGCTGTCACATTTGTTCAAAAAGGCATAGTACATACATACATACATACATACATACATACATACATATATACATATAGCATTTATAAAGCGGTTACAAAGCACTAATGAAAGAAAGTCGCAAAAAGAAAAGAAGAAAAAAACATTTAGAAATTATGGCAACAGTCCACATTGTTCAGAGGGATGATCATGACAACGATCCATCAATTACTACCACTTATATTCTGCCCAAATTACTGTTATATAAGGCAATTAAAGGGCATAGATTACTATATTGTTGGCAAAATTGTATGATATTCAAACAAAACCCGTGGAAGTTCATTGACGGATCCAGGGGGCTAAGGGGGCTGTAGCCCCCTAAAAGAGAGAGAGGGGAGGAGAACGCACTCCCATTCCCACAGTGTGCTTTGTTTTTCTCTCCCTTTGATTATTTCATTGTAATTTTTGTAGTACTGAAAAATAATTGTTTTTGATTCTCAGCCCCCCTAAAAAATGTTCTGGATCCGCCCATGAAGTGTCAGCTTATCTGATGCGTCGTTCATGAGAAAAAAGCGAAATGTACAGTGGCCAATTTCATGGAGCAGAGAATTTGTGCTCAGCAATGTAAAACAGACTACCAGCCAAAATGCATACATTTTGTATGAAAGTTTGTATGAAAGCAATATTATCTGCTAAACCACTCTATGGAATTCGCCCTATATTGGCCCCACGAACGATATTGGCCCCACGAACGATATTGGCCCCACGAACGATATTGGCCCCACGAACGATATTGGCCCCACGAACGATATTGGCCCCACGAACGATATTGGCCCCACGAACGATATTGGCCCCACGAACGATATTGGCCCCACGAACGATATTGGCCCCACGAACGATATTGGCCCCACGAACGATATTGGCCCCACGAATGATATTGGCCCAATGACCAGGGGAAATAACCTAAAGCGCATTGGGACATTGTGTGAAATACGCTATAAGAATCTAATGTTATTAACATTGTTATTAACATTATTATTATTAGTTTAGGTGTGTGTATGTCGTGGTGAAATGTAACGGTGGAGAAAATTACGATTTATTTTTTAAGTTTATTCATTTTTATGTGATCCAACCTCATGAAAGGAAGGTACAATTTTGTTTATTACTAGATTATTAAACTGACGAATTATTATCTGAAAACCTACTTGGTGTAAAGATGGTACACGTTTCAATCATCATAAGAAATTCTGTCTGAAGTGCAATCATCTTTGAGAAAACAGGATATGTTATGCCGTAGGCTATAACGGCAACCTTTTGTAAAACAAAAACATAACAGACATGTTAAAGTTTAACTTCGTTTTCTCAAAACGTTAACCCCTATTGTGATGAAACTTTAACAGGTTAGTTATCTTGTAAACAGAGTGTTGAAATGGACATACATATACCAAATGCTAATGTTTATACGTGTCAATATTTTGTCTTTAAGGGTCACTGGCTTACGTTTTTACGATTCTCCTTGAAGATATCGCTATTTTACCGGTAATTTCCATCCAGAAATTACCCATTTTTCAGAACAATGCTGTTTTATTTGAGGAAAATATGACATAGTTCAAACTTACATGGTAATGTTTACACAATTATCGTCAGAAGCATGGTTTTACAGTGTCCTGACATGTGTTTGTAGTGCATCTCATTACAATTGCATGTGCCCTGTTAAAATACCGTTGTTCATTTACAATAAGTTGTACGGAAACTTCTTTATTATACAGCAGATTCTTTATTATACAGCAGATTCTTTGTTATATAGCAGATTCTTCCCTTGTGCATCAACAACAGACCTACTGTAACTTTAGGCTACAGAGCACAGGAATGTAACTGTTCAGAAACGGCACATTTTTGTATATTCACAGGAAAATCTGAAATCGGCAATTTCTGCTGTAAATTTTTGATCTTTTCAACAGAAAAAAACTACCGTGAACTCACATTTTGGAGACTTGGTCACTCTTAAGGCCACTTGAAACCTTTGGTAAACAGTCCAGTGACGTGCCCCCCCCCCCGTTCCCCTGCCGATGTCTGTGCCCGCCCTCCCCCCCAATTCCCCCATTCAGAATTTTGAAAAACTAGGTCCCCCTATTTGAGGCTGCAGGATACAAAATGTTCAAGTATTGACATGCCCCCGCCCCCTTAAAAAAAAAGTGGTGCATCCCGAGTTCCCCCTGAAAATTGGACCATAGTTACGCCAATGAAACAGTCTATAAATACAGCCATGCTTCATAAGAATCAAGAGATGTGTAAAAACCAACATGTGAAAGCTTCAGCTCATTTCATTTCATATGAGTTTTGTGTCGGTAAATTTATCCTCCCAATTTATACCACCATCAACTCTACACCAAGTAAGTTTCAAATAAGTTGTGATCGTTCATGTTTTCCTACAAAAATAGTGTATATAAACCGAGCGTCATGTAATTATACTACTCAAAACAATTTAGGGAACACCGGAATAATCTCAGTTAAAGCAAGATCATTTATTTCAGATAAACACAATGTTTCACAGAATTGATGAGAAACAACTGCACAATGAAACAGATGATAAAGGATGCATGTAGTGATAACACATTTCATGACATGACTACTGAAAGAGCGAGGGGGGTTGCAAATGCAAATCCCGGTTCATGGAACATTTCAAACCTATTTGATGTTAAAATCCGGTGTTCCCTAAATTGTTTTGAGTAGTATATTTCGTGAAATATGTAATTTCAAAGGAATTGTTGGCAACGTGCTGATTATAAAACAAAACCAATCGATAAAGCTTTTGGGGTTTTGGTCAGAACTTGTAAATATGCAGATAAATTTTCTCAAAATAATTAGACCGATTGAGCAGAAACTTTAACATATTTGGTGTGTAAATATAATTCTTCAATATTGACTAATTGGGTTTAAGGAGTCGTTAATGTATGTTTTATATTACCTTGAACATTACCATTTTTGGGAAAATATTTCCCCTTTTTCTGTTTAATTTGAAACATGATCAAGTACTATTTGAAACAGTAGAAGTAAGGTTTGCGGTAGCACAATGTGAAAAAAAATTCCTGAAGACAATCAGAGCATACTGATCGAAACGTCGAGTTTATTACCACCAGCTCTTTACAGAACCAACAAATATTTCAACTCCTGAGAGATGGTTTACATGGTGCTACAACAAACCTTACTTCTACTGAAGCGTGATCGTTGTATTTAGTGCATAGGCAGTGATGTGGATCAGTTTAAAGGGAATGTTCAGCAATGGTAATCTTGGACAAACTGCTTCAATGTGTATGCTTACTTTCTTCTTGAAATTACACAACCAAAACATTAAATTGTCAGCTCAATGTGGAGTGCAAGTCATGATAAGGCTGAACAAGAATTACCTATGTTTGATAGTCACTGTAGCGTTGAGTACGGCAGCGCAGAGCTGTACACCCCTCAGGGAGCTGACGAAATTTAAGGATTGATATTGACCAAATTTATACAGACCCAACAATAATGATATTGACCTTTTGATGTTGATCCAATGCGCTTATGTATCACATCGTGGTAGATTTCGCGCTTTGTAAGACGCCAATATTATTTTCAACGGACAAACAATTTGCATTCAATACATACAAATACAAAAGCTTGTTTTTATTATCATCATCATCACCATCATCACCATCATCACCATCATCACTATCATCATTAACCGAATTAGACACATCCAATTGTTATGTGTAAACATAATTATGAAGCGGTCATGTTGAATGAGTACAAAGTGGTAGAGAAAAGAAGACATTTGAAAACAAACACATGTGTAAAAAGGCAAACAGTAACTGTATAGATCTATAGGCAACTAGTTAAATTAAAATTATATGAAGATAAGTGTTAGCAGGGGTGGATGCAGGGTCACAGAAAAGGGAGGCACACGATGATAAAGAGGTGTACACGGCCGGGGCATAAGTTTCCAACATTTGGAAATAGATGGTAAATTTTAAATGCTTGTACAAGGTTGACTTCAGGAAAAAAATGGGGAACCCCCTCCCTGCACCCCCTGGATCCGCTGATGTACCATTATACCAGGTTAGTTTCCCTTGTGGTTTATTTAACTAATATGAAGATATGTACACAAATGCCAATCAGCAGATTTGCTTTGGAGGGAAACTTAAATTATTCGATGTGAACAACAGGATTTTACAATTTATCAGTCGTATTAATCAATATTACCATTTTGTTGTATAAATTGGTTCCATTCACTCGCGCTGTATGAAATCGTAAAAAACTTTAATTATTTACTTAACAAGCGAGTAGAATTATTGGTAGTGATATTAAAAATGTGCAATAAATAGTTGAAATTAACTTAATAATTATAATCATCATAAGTATGTTGTCTAAAAAAAAAACATTCCCTCAACCCGTTGATTGTTCTGAGCGATTCTGGAAGGATTCGCCAGCTTTATATTTTGATATAAAGCTGGCAAATCCTTCCAGAATCCTTCCAGAATTTAGTGAACAGAGGGTCACTAAATTACTTTCAGTCAATTATTTGGTAAATTATTTATTATTTAAATCCAGAAAATCACAGTAAGGGGGACGGTTGGTACCACTGTCAGCTTCACAACAAACAAAATAGGCCTACAGGTTAATATTTGACAATTTCGTTATTTTTGAATAACTGAATCTTTACCCTTTAAGGAATAAAGCGGTTGATTAGATAAGACAGATATATTTATTTGTAAGGAATTATCATGGAGGTTGTTCGTGCTATAACACGTTATTAATGTATTTAAATGTTTCGTTTTGGTATACACAAAGACAATTTAGAGCGGGACTTGAACCTCCGACCTCTGGATTACCATACCAGTGCTCGACCATCTGAGCTATATAATTATATGCCAGATTATTTATTGAATATACTAAATACGTAAATGCATTTTGATGAAAGTCATGACAAATAACCAAGTTGTTTGTTGATTTGTTTACTGTTATCTTGTTAAATTTGTACTAAAGTTTTAGTAAAAATATGACTATTTATATATTCATACCAATGGATGTTGCAACACACATGATCAGGGGCGTAGCGAAGGCATTTTCTTTGGGGGGTGGAAGCCAATTTGCCGACTGATATTACGACTAGTATAGGAAATTTTGTCTGGTTCCAATAACCGTGTATACATGTATAACGTATTTCACTGGTTGGCAGAAACCGACTTTATTTATTTATTAATTTTTTGGTTAGTTATTATTTATTTATTTTATTATTTATTTATTTATTTATTACTTTTTTTGCCTACAAAGTAAAAACAACTGATAATAAACTCGGCAAATATTCAGTGCTTAGAAACACGATACATTTGCAGTCGGCAAACCCATTGCCGACCGAAAATGTATTCTGGACCAACCCTTATTCTGGACCAACCTTTGATGCTTCATTTGCAGACTGAGCCTCTGAATGCCGACTGAGAAAAATTATTGAGGGGGGGGATGTCACACCCCACACCCCCACACCCCCACACCCCCACTCGCTACGGCCCTGGACATGATTGAATATCAACGTTAAATGCCACTATAAACATTGGCGAAGTTTCAAGCGATGATGTATAACCTTTGAACATGTATATTTTCAATTTACAAATTAATCTTCAGTCTTTTTCAGCATTTCCAATTTTCGATAGTATTTTTTTGGTTTGTTTAGCTCAGTCTACCTCGACAAAACTAATTTCGTTCTGATTAATATTACGGCGATTGACAATCAAATAAATAACATATATATATCTTCCCTGGGGCAAAGGTAATTGTCTCCAACAAAGGGCGCTTCTTTCAACGTGGTACATGATCGCTTGTTATGAATACATAAATTAATTACCCAGCGTTTTAATGGCCGTTTGATGAGATGCAATTTGCCAGCAACCTTTGCAAAGGGATGCATCAAAAAGCCGTCTATCCCCAATCTACATACATGACGCTTGAGGTTATCTGATAATTCCGTGTATAATTGGTTCATATCTGACGTCATATGGGGGAGAGTGTGACTAATTAAAATTAATTACTCTTTCAGAAAACGCTTTTATGGATCGTGTGATAACATGGGATTCGAGCTGGATACTGTTAAAGATCATTGTTTAATGTTAAATCATTGTAGTTAATGTAATAAGAAGACTAGATTGAGGAATGGATATGTTGTGTCAATGTTGTGTCAATGTTGTGTCGAATATGAAGACGAAGAAGGCTGTTAAAACGTGTAAATTTCAGCTTCACTAAAAACAGGGTGTTAACATCTACACCAATAGATAGCACTGATATAGACACCCCAGATTAGTACATGCGTACACCGGTGTTTTCTAGTTGACGAGCGAAGAGACTGGAATTCTAAACGACAGTAACTCCCGTTATTATTTGTATGATTTCACAGGATGAAGCCTGTAGTTTGTGAAATGTCAGCAATGTTGTGTATTAGAAAGTAATTGGTGAAATAAAAACATGTGTGGTATTGTAGAAATTCAGTTGTAGATATATATACTACTCAAAACAATTTAGGGAACACCGGAATAATCTCAGTTAAAGCAAGATCATTTATTTCAGATAAACACAATGTTTCACAGAATTGATGAGAAACAACTGCACAATGAAACAGATGATAAAGGATGCATGTAGTGATTACACATTTCATGACATGACTACTGAAAGAGAGAGGGGGTTGCAAATGATATTCCCGGTTCATGGAACATTTCAAACCTATTTGATGTTAAAAATCCGGTGTTCCCTAAATTGTTTTGAGTAGTATATTATGTCATCATTTAAGACATGAAGGCAACGTAAATGTGTGTGATTGGTCATAATTATCTGTGTTTTGTCATATCGGTGTGGATGCTATGTCATATCGGTGTGGATGTTTTATCATATAGCCTATGGGTGTTTTGTCAATTCGGTGTGGGATTTTGTCAAATCGGTGGGGATGTGTGTTTTGTCAAATCGGTGGAGAAAGCTTTTTCATATCGGCGTGGGTTTTTGGTCAAATCTGTGTTGGTGTTTTATCATATATGGGTGTTTTGTCAAATCGGTGGGGGTGTTTTGTCAAATCGGTGTTGATGTTTTGTTAATTGTTTCTTATTGATTATCTAAAATACCACTGCAAAATCATGCTACATGATATTTAATAGTTACCATCACCATGTGTTAATTACGGAAGCTTAAATGACCATCCATGTTTCCGAGTTACAGAGGTTTTCTTTATCATGGAAAGACAAAGGCAATCAGTGTTTTCAAGATAACTATTCTGTCTTTCCATGATAAATAATCTAAGTAACACGGATGGTCATTTAAGCTTCCGTAGTTAATACATCAAATAATTGTATGCTTTCAAGTCAAAATTAGAGAAATATGTTCTAATAAAAAATCACAAATTAAGATAATATTTACCTTCGATCTCGATCAACTAAACTAAATGATTTTTGACTGGAAATAAGTAATGTAGGCTATATAAATAATATATTGTAAAATCGCTGAAACTTTATTTAGGCTGTGCTTCTTGTATTTCAATATTATATGACTGTTTGTATTGGCCGTTCACGAATTTTAAATCATACATTTTCAGAACACGAGTATCACAGTTTCACCACATAAAACGTACTTGATGTAAAGTTGATGATGCTATCAGACGTATCTCGTATTTGTTTTGTTTTCTTGTCTGAGGGCCTATATAGTTTTTAGGAACCGTTCGCAAAACGATATTTCTCATTAATGCACGTCTAGGTTTTGGTGACGAACCGTACTGAAATGTCACGCTATAAAGAAAACAAAGATCGTGTTCGTCGATCGAAAGTTTGAAATGCGTTTTCATTATTTTCTCGTTAAAGGGAAGGTACAACATTGGTATTTGTTTTAATGTCCAATATGTGCGATATTTCTCACCTTAGTGTACACTGATTTCATAATACTGTTATCTGTATACTGTGACTTGAGAATTGTGAAATGGAAATAAATGTGAATGAATTGATTGAATGGAATTTTACCGGATTATCAAATTAACAATTTATTATCTCTAAACTTACTTGGTTTAAAGTTCGTACACGTATCGGTCATACTGTGAAGTTATTTCGCCTGTATAGTGCTTTCATCTTAACAGGAAGTGTTTTGTCGCATTTACGAGAGAAACGCATTACAGACGACCACTTTTTGTTTAACAAAAACATACAAAACATTTAACAGTCGTGTACTAAAAACGCCAGGTGAGCACCTATTGTGAAGACACTTTCACGGGTTGAAATGAGCGTACTTTACCAAATACCAATGATGTACATTCCCTACAACATAATGAGATGAAACTTTCACAGGTTAGTTGTTAAAAATTATAATCTTTATTCACATGAAGTGAGAGAGTGGAAGTATGTCAATGATATATTTTCCCTTTAAATCGCACCCTGTCTGCCTGCTATCTACGTTGAGGCCACCCACGTGTTTCAAGGCAGTCCACAACCACTTTGAATCATACCGTACCTCATGAAACGCCAGTACAAGCTCCCGGTGTCAGAAGCTGGACCGTTGCAAATCGGCTTCGTCCCGCAGCTGTGCCAGGTGCCAACATGGCCGTGGTAAAATCCAATTCTTAACAAGTAAACATCCATATTACATGTACCGCCGGTGGAAAATACATTTCGCTTTGTAGATATGTGCACGAACGTGGTTCAGAATAGGGAAACTGAAATTATAGTGAATTATTTTAAAGCAGTGCACGTATTGGGCTGGCAACTCGAGGGTCGTGATCACCTCCCAACAGAGGTCAGAAGTAGCCATTTACGGAGATCATTCAGGGTCAGAGTGACCCAAATACGGGTTAGAAATATCTGACAACAATTCTTTCTGACCTTATTTCTAGGTCATTAAGACTCTTTTTGTCCAATCTTCTGGGAGAATCAAAAATGGGTAGTTACTCATCTATCCAAGTGAGTTTGTCTTGATCGTACTTGTTACTTCGCTTTTTGTATGACAACATGCAACGAGTTCATGATTGGAGGTTATCATGACAACTCGTCCAATTGACCAATCTCCATTCATACATGATGGCGATTCACAACGCTTGTTTTTATCACGTGGCCACTCGCATCTAATTCAACAAGAAATGTGTTCAATCAGGTCTGTTTCGTTAAAAGCAATGGCCTCTTTGTGTTACACGCAATATGCGTCACGTTTATAAAACGCAACAAAAAGTAAATATCTTAATTATATTAACGAATGTTCAATTAGCTTTGGCTACTCTGATTATTTGAACAAAACAATGGAAATGTTGACACATTTATTTATTTATTAATCAGGCATTTAATTGTAAAGATGTTTACAATTTATTTATTTATTTTTTAACAGATTTTTAGAATTCAGAGATCACGCAATTTGCGTCACTACGTGTGATATCAGAAGTCTGTAATTTATGTAGGTAATAGATTTCTGATAAATTGTTTGTTATAAATGCGTATTTTTGAGAAAAAAATATTTTGGGAGGTCTATTTCAAAAGACTAATAATTTACACATATTGTGCTAAGATTTGATTGATGAAGACAACTATATGTTTGCGCATGCATGTGTTGATAGTTGTACAAGAAGTCTTAGACAAATAATCCGTGTGTCTGGGAGTTGCTCAGGAATAGCTCAGTCGGTACAGAACTTGACTCATAATAAAAAGACCCGAGTTAAATCGAGTACAATTCCTTGTGAGTACTGGGGACTGTTAAGCAAAGCTGGACACTTGCAAATAGTGCACAGAAACAGTCCTGGGCCTAAGGCACTCAGTGAAAAGGATACAGGCACATGTACGTCTCCATGATCCCGCAGATGCAGAGACACACATTGCGTAAAACGCTCTCCGCGTGCTGGCGTATTATGACCTCAGTGGCGTATATATACCTAAGTCTGCAGTAACTTAAGGTCAGTCCCCTTTAACCTCTGTCTTATCTTGTAATATTTTAAATGAAATCCAATCAACATGGAGTGCTACGTAATTGATTACGGTTTAGGAGGTATTTTCAATTTGGCGAGGTCGACCTTGATGTTACACGTCACGAAAGATCAGGACCATGGCAAGTGGAATCACGCGATATACCTTATAACACCTCCAACCAACCTCGTTCTGTTTGGCAATCTCTATCCCACCTGGTAGGCAGATGTTTAAAGTATACACCTTTCGTAAAATATATGTTAATGCATACTCACATGGGAGTCAGCACATTTAGTAATAAACCGATTTCTTAATAACTTAATTAATTACTCAATTACTTGATTAATGAATTATAATCTGTCGTGGAGTGTCGTGGCCGAGCGGTCTAGCTTACCGGAATCAAGTTCTGATGTTAGCAGCAGAATGTGGGTTCGAATCCCGGCCGTGACATTTGTGTCCTTGAGCAAGACACTTAACCATAATTGCTTCTCTCCACCCAGGGGTTAAATGGGTACCTGTGAGGGCAGAGTTGGTTGATTAGCCCTATATGCGCTGTAATGGCAGCAGTTGAGCTGTATACTTCCCAGGGAGCTGAGATGGTTTCAGGAATGATTTATGAGCCTTATGAGCAGGGGTAATAATATAATGCGCCTTGAGCACCACTCAGTTGGTGGATACGTGCGCTATATAAGTCCACACATTATTATTAAAAATTGTACATGGTGTGAACATAGAGGTGTGAACTTGGTGATGGTACAACGTTATTTCAGTAAAATGTATACACAAAATGTTCAAGATTCATTTTACTTAGGATTATAGTTATTAGGATTAGGATTATAGTTATTTAATTTTACGACAAAAGACAAACTGGATGAACAGACATTTCAGGAGAGTAACATGAGTCGTTTGAACAAACGGGGAGTTACATTATTCAAGAGTAGTGTCCATATTGTAAAACTAACTCAATAGGAACACCATGTAAAAAGTGAAGTTGAAACCACGATTGTTGACATCCAAAATGTTTACACTATGTCAGTGACCTTACATGCGTGGAGACATACCTGTTTGCATGCAGTGTAAAACATTTTCGTAAGTATACGCAGATTTTAAGTTCACACACTTGCATTATATAGTTACACTGAAAAAAACTGGGGTTAACACCAGTGGTGTTCACATTGGGTAACTCGCCCAATAAGAACAACACCGAGTTATAAAATATACATCATTGGTATTTAATACTGCATGTTATAATAATAATAATAATAATAATAATAATAATAATAATAATAATAATAATAATAATAATAATAATAATAATAATAATAATAATAATAATAATAATAATAATAATAATAATAATAATAATAATAATAATAATAATAATAATAATAATAATAATAATAATAATAATAATAATAATAATAATAATAATAATAATAATAATAATAATAATAATAATAATAATAATAATAATAATAATAATAATAATAATAATAATAATAATGTGTGGACTTATATAGCGCACGTATCCACCAACTGAGTGGTGCTCAAGGCGCATTATATTATTACCGCTGCTCATAAGGCTCATAAATCATTCCTGAAACCATCTCAGCTCCCTGGGGAGTATACAGCTCAATTGCTGCCATTACAGCGCATATAGGGCTAATCAACCAACTCTGCCCTCACAGGTACCCATTTAACCCCTGGGTGGAGGGAAGCAATTATGGTTAAGTGTCTTGCTCAAGGACACAAGTGTCACGGCCGGGATTCGAACCCACATTCTGCTGCTAACACTAGAACTTGAGTCCGGTAAGCTAGATCGCTCGGCCACGACACTCCACTGTTATCCTCTTCGTATATTAAGTAGATGCGTCACACACGCGCATTTGCACGGCACACGAACTTGTTTTTCAGCTACAAGGAAAGACTGTTAAACTGTGCAATAGACAGAAAACATTTAATAAATAATATGTTACGTTTTAATACATTTTTATCAGTGAAATAGTATCAATTTTGTAAGATTCCAATCTTTTGCAAAACATACAATTCGTCCCTAATTTGCCATAGTGATCAATCCTGAATTAAGTTGGCATAGTGACCAATGCGGTATTGGTCACTTTGCCAAATTACAAAAATAGCCAGTTAGAGCATTCGTCATTTGAATGCATGCTCTATCTCCAAAACTATAAGGAATACATGCATGTGGATTAGACACAATGGTAGGTCTCTTCCTGAATGTACTAATGGGCGGGAAAACTTAAAATTTAAAAAAGTCGGATTGGTCACTATGGCAAATTAGGGACGAATTGCGACCAACTCTTACTCTTTAAGATTTCTTCTGTAATTCATTTTAAGAAAAGTTGAGCAATGCATTTTCTTATAGTCACAGATTGGAACTACTCCATAGGAACGAGGCGTGGCTTATGTTGAAATGACGTGACACTTACCAACATTATGGTAAAGGCAACGCCCAATGATGCGTTTTTAATAGAATTATATTTGCTAATACGCGCCTACTTATAACCTTTAAGCTGAGTGATTAATTATGACTGAATGGGAATAATATATTAATTATGACTGAATGGGAATAATATATTGTGGATACTTATTAAAATTGTGTGTAGAAATGCCGTTCTATTCGGCTTGGGTTTGTTTCCCTTGGGTGTTTCTGTTCTAATGGTTGTATAATCTCCGAGACTGAAGCAGTAATGACCCGCTGTTAATGCCATTGCCTCTTAATTACTTTTCTTGTTAAATACCCATCACACGAAAGTTGCAGGAGATTCGAATGGGACTGCTTAATGCCGGACTAAAGATAAGCCACGGAAAATATTTGCACAAGTCAGTGATTTCGAGGCGGAAAGGTTTGGCCTACGCTCCTAAGACAATACCATGAGATCAGCGTGAGCGAGCCACGGGGTCCTCATAGCGTTACCCGCGGTCAGTTTGCTGAGGATAAATGAGGCTGGCAATTTGAAACATAGTGATATCTGTAAAAGACGAACTCAAGTGCTTGGAACACACACATGTTAAGTAAATATTTTTTGAGTTTTGAAAAAACGCGATTCAAGGTTGTCAAAAATCAGGTTTCGGCTCATGTGCAAATGAAAATATGCACTTATTTCTCATGCAATTTTCACCATCAATGCATGCCATTGGCGTTTATCTGATGTGTTCATCATCTAGAGAGTGTCATGTTACATAATATCGCGGTATGCTATAAAAAAAAAGAATCGCCGAAAACACGCTTAACATGTTTGTGGTCCAAGCACCGTGGTGCACTGTGGTAAAGTCGTTTGCATACAGGACTGCAAGTCATTATTTTCTTGAAGTTGTGATGGAGAGAGAGAGAGAGAGCGTGCCTTACATATAATGTGATTCAGATTTTACAAACGAGAACCTTGGCACAGCACGTGACGCCACACACTTTGATCGAAGCTATTAATTATGAAATTGTTATCTTGAAAAGCGGGGGACGATCTCTCCAGTGACGAGATGCCTCGGTTGTTGCGATTATTTATAAGCGTTTCATCTCAACCAAAGCCTTCTCCGTATTCATAGTCTGCATTCCAACCTCCATACTTTAATAAGTCTGGCGCGACGGCTTAAGATCTTCCATCCCTTGATAACTTCATATGTTTGATAGCTTACATGTCTGCTTTATTTCATGTCTCTGTTTATGTTTATAATAATAATGATACTATTATTTCTAATTTTGGCCCCTTTCCAAAGGTTAGAAAGGGTATCATTTCCTTTTGGCTGTCATTTCAGAAACACGGGGCAAGTCCCTTCTTGTTCACAATATTAAAGTGTAGCGGCATTTGTTCTAGGCATTTTCTAATACACGAAAAGCTTCAAGAGAAAGTACATTTCTAATACACGAAAAGCTTCAAGAGAAAGTACATATATATAGGCCTACATGGTTTTGTTATACCGAATCAGTATATAAAAGCTAACTTGATTAACTTAGAGAATTGATGTTAAGTAGGTAGATTATGTAAAGGGATTGATATTAATCTGCTTGAAAGGTACCATGAAAACACAACAATATTGTCTTTTGCAAAATGTTGCAAGACTGCAGTGTTTTTACACTTGTGTAATGACTTAGACTCCACGCAATAAGCTGACACAGTGACGGTTAAATGTATATCAATGGATTAGTATGCTAATATTAATAGCAAATGTGACTGGCTCTGGCAAAACCCTAAACTTAGACCCAATTTTCAAAAGTGAGATTTTGGTATAGTTTGATTCTCTAGATTTCCTTCTTTCATTTCATACCAGATTTGTATATATCACAAGACAAGAAATTGTTTCTACAAATCTGGTATCAAATGAAAGAGAACAATCTACAGAATCAAACTAAATCAAAATCTATATTTTAAAAAAAAATAAAAAAATAAAAAAATAAATCTGATTTCTACAAATCTGGTATAATCAAATGAAAGAGGAAAATCTAGAGAATCAAACTATACCAAAATCTCACTTTTGAAAATTGGGTCCAAGTTCAGGGTTTTGCCAGAGTCAGTCACATATAGAAACCAACTTGTGAAAGTTTCAGCTTTAAATGTCATTTTAAGAACGAAGTGAAACAAATTCAGATTCGAATGTGAGGGCAGAGTTGGTTGTTGTGTTTGATTAGCCCATCTGCGCCGAAATGGCAGCAATTGAGCTGTTTACTCCCCAGGGAGCTGAGATGGTTTTAGGAATGATTTATGCGCCTGATGAGCAGGGGTAATAATGTAAAGCGCTGTGATACCTCGTGATACATCATCATCATCATCATCATCATCATCATCATCATCATCATCATCATCATCATCATCATCATCATCATCATCATCATCATCATCATCATCATCATCATCATCATCATCATCATCATCATCATCATCATCATCATCATCATCATCATCATCATCATCATCATCATCATCATCATCATCATCATCATCATCATCATCATCATCATCATCATCATCATCATCATCATCATCATCATCATCATCATCATCATCATCATCATCATCATCATCATCATCATCATCATCATCATCATCATCATCATCATCATCATCATCATCATCATCATCATCATCATCATCATCATCATCATCATCATCATCATCATCATCATCATCATCATCATCATCATCATCATCATCATCATCATCATCATCATCATCATCATCATCATCATCATCATCATCATCATCATCATCATCATCATCATCATCATCATCATCATCATCATCATCATCATCATCATCATCATCATCATCATCATCATCATCATCATCATCATCATCATCATCATCATCATCATCATCATCATCATCATCATCATCATCATCATCATCATCATCATCATCATCATCATCATCATCATCATCATCATCATCATCATCATCGTGAAAATGTAATTAATTAAGTACCGGTACTCTATCTTTTCGTGTCAGGCTTTTGTAAAGGGCAAAGGTTTTAACCCATTTCAATTGAAAGAAAATTGCTTGGAATTTAGGTCGTATTATTCTTCAGGTTGCGTTGTTGTGATACGAGAGAAGGGTAAATCCTGTAATACCCTTTTAATAATTGTAAAGCCTGGATTCCTGAACTCGCCCTAGAGCTATTGTGCGTGCTCACAATTCCTGGGATGCAATATCACAGCGGAGGAAAATATGAAAACACTGGGTTCTTTCATTACGTTTCACCACTCTTAAATTGCCACAAGCCGATTGGCACGACGATAGCAGATGAGGCCTGCATGCATGTAACACCTTTCCGCAATGAATATTCGTCGATGTACGTCTATAATTGGATTAGCATTTGTTCTAGGTAATGGAGAATAAAACGAAGGAAATGAGGTGTCTACAAAGTGCAGTGCGGTCCAGTCGGTACAACCTCATGATCACAGCGCGTTTACAACCCCGGTGCAGTGGTAGGTCTACTTGCAGTGTAGAGGAATTTGCAGCTCGCCAGACTACCAAGCAGTCTGTAAGCACTGTAGCCCACACTGCTTTGGTGTAACCATACGTACCCCTTCCCCTCCGACATCAACCAGAAGTATGTGCTAAAGGTTTCTTTGCCCTACTTGGTATTCGGATCCCTACGAAAAATATAAATTTCAAAAAAGCAAGATTCGATCGAGAAACATAACGGTGAAGATGTTTGCTCGGGCACTATAACGTTGCTTATTTATAGAAATATGTACATGCAATCGCGATGCAATACGCGATAAACGCCATATTTAAAACTTTTGCACCAACACCACTCAGACATCGTTCACATGTAGGCAAACAGGTAGTTCCAACTCAGTTTATAGCAAAACACGATATAACCACTATATAAACTCAATCATTATACACGTTTTATTCCATACCACGATAAACGCCACGCCGGCTTCTCTGCGATATTCTGTTTTCTCAAAACAGCTCAAATGGATATATAGCGTTTTGCTATGAAACTCTTCATATGCTTGGTCTGTATAATTTCTCCCAAAAATCAGTTTGGGAAACCCCTCTAAATCCTATAGCTACGAATCCACATGGCATGGAATCGAAGAGCTAGTTTCAGATGAAAATGATAAGGTCACATAACCATTGCTTCTGAACACCCTCACTATCTTCGACTCCCCAAAATCAAGAGTAAGTTCCATTTGGATAGCTTCTTCCCTAGAACAGCATTACAATGGAACAACCTTCCTGCTGATTGTTTTCCACCAACTTACGATCTAATTAAGTTTAAGAAAAATATCAACAAATGTAATCTTGCTTAAATGGTGGATGTTATCGCAAATGTAACCCCTTACACTCTAGTGGCTTTTTTTGGCCTTGTTTGGGGTGACTGACAGTAAATTAAAAAAAATAACAAAAAAAATTAGCCAGTAATTTCCAGTCGTGTTTATCTTAAACTGTTCATTTTAAACCAGGACCAGATTCCATGCCCTGTTGAATGTCTGCTATGATTGTGACGATATTGTCCCTTTAAAGGTAGTAACTACTACTGGTAAAAAGTACAATACATGTATACTATATAAGTACCAACTGAATATCAGCTTATTTCCTTGGCATAAATAACACGATAAAAAGTACAATACATGTATACTATATAGCAACTGATCGAATATCAGCTTATTTCCTTGGCATAAATAACACGAAAAAAGTACAATACATGTATACTATATAAGTAGCAACTGAATATCAGCTTATTTCCTTGGCATAAATAACACGAAAAAAGTACAATACATGTATACTATATAAGTAGCAACTGAATATCAGCTTATTTCCTTGGCATAAATAACACGAAAAAAAAGTACAATACATGTATACTACATAAGTACCAACTGAATATCAGCTTATTTCCTTGGCATAAATAACACGAAAAAAAAGTACAATACATGTATACCATATAAGTACCAACTGAATATCAGCTTATTTCCTTGGTATAAATAACACGAAAACAAATTTGATAAGTTCTTCCGTCTGACTTTTTGTAATTTTCATGAAAAACGTAAATAAAATGTTCAAATCTGACAAAAAGCCGTCTTCCATTACCACATTATAATGTATAAAAACAAATTATTAATGAATGTTCACCGTATCAATGGTGGCGAATTGTTGCGATTAGTGGGGCGGGGGTGGTTGGGAGGCTACACCCTCCCAATCTGAATCACCCCCGATAATTCTAAAAGCATTTGTTGGTATTCATTTTTTCAATGCGTTAAAAAACAGTTTTGTTTAAAATAAAATAGGCTTGTTAGGCAATGGAATAATGACGTTTTCGCTTAATGAACGCTTGAATAATGATTATTGGGAGAACTGTCATTATCGTCTGCCGTCATAATTTTTTGGGAATATTCCCCCTCCCCGCCCCTCCCCGCCCCGGATCGTCGCCCAGTGTTCGTAAAGACACAACTGAATATAGTCTACGTTGCCCGTTGGTTTCTATACATATAGCATCATTTACATAAGAGATCGATGGATTACGGGGACAATATCGTGACGGTCAACAGGGCATCTGTGTGATTGGTAATTCGGTGACTGAAAATTATACCGTACCCCATATGATAAGGTCATGGTACCATTACTGCATGCATCAATAAGCCAGTAATTTTCAGTTAAGGTGTTCATTTTAAACTCGGACACCGATTCCATGCCCCGTTGAAAGTCTGCTCTGATCGTGATGATACTGCCCCCTTGAACCCTAAACCACCCCAAATCCATCAAAATCCTCCCAAGGGGCACTTTTTGGCAAACATTCAGCACTGTTGGAAACAGTGGTACTTTCAGCTCTTCAAATGGGACAAAATTACTACCTGGCAAGAAGTACAGGCTATATAAGTGCTGAATATGAAAGATCAACGGAAAATGCATGGTGTATTTTGAAGATAAGGGCATGTTTCCAAAAGTGCACTGATGGATTTTGGAGGATTCAGGAAGGTTCCTAGCCAGAATACCCAGGGGGTTAGGGTTAATAGACATTTTTCCAATGGCATATTGCTATATAATCCCTTTACTTAAATGGTGTGAATGAGAAACCCCGCCTATTATGAGAAGAGAATTATTACGTTACGTTCATTGGCGGATCCAGGGGGAGCTAAGGGGGCTGTAGCCCCCCCTAAAATCGTTTAAAAAAAAAATTAGGGAGAGAAAGAGAGAGAGAGAGGGAGGGGAGGGGAGAACGCACTCTCATTCCCCTCACTGTGCTTTGTTTTTCTCTCCCTTTGATTATTTCATTGTAATTTTTGTAGTACTGAAAAATAATTGTTTTTGATTCTCAGCCCCCCACCCCTAAAATGTTCTGGATCCGCCCATGACGTTGCAAATTATACTCGTGTGACATAATTGTCTCCAAAACAAATGAGTCAAAGCCGATGAAATTTCTCAGAATGCAGTGCCAACAAAAGTGCCAATAATGTCGTTCCTTCCTTTGTGTCAAACGTAATACCTTGAACATTCTACGGACATCTGATAGATGACGACCAGTGTTTCCTTTCCTGATTTATTGTCAGGTGTTTGTTGGTGCAATACGTTAGGTAAATGTTGGTGCAAACATGTACATTTTGTGAATAAATAATTATACACTGTAAGAAATATTGGGCAAACACGGTTGATATGTTGCCCAACACTGGTCAACATATCAACAGGTTACACAGTTGGTTTACCATGGCCCAATGTTGGATAATTTTTTGCCAAAATATGAGAACAGTTGTGGTAAATACTGACCAATTCTGGGAGAAATAACCTTACCAACCCCATGTTGCCCAACGTTTTTACAGTGTATATACATACATATACAGACAAAACGTATGGTCAAAGTGACATGCATGATGATAAAAGTGAATGGAGATACATGCTCATGCATTAGTTTACAAAATAATGTGACAAATTGCACTAAAATGACAGCACCTTAGATAAATATTTTAGGAATGTTTGATACCATCATCAACTTTACATCAAGTAAGTTTCACACAAATTATGTTGTCATTTATATCAATTTGGTCAGTCAAGAAAAACCATATTTGAAAGAAAAAAAAAATTGTTAGCTCTCTGCGCATTGTTTTATCCGTTCTTTTTCCCCTGAGGAATACGGGTCAATAGACTGACCCCTTTCTACATACAATAAACAAATATATATTATATTTCTTCAGGCAGAATTAAAAACAGATTTGTAGCACTCCCTTGTCTATTCAAAAGCAAGAATGCTTATAAAAGCCTTTTCAACGCATACAATGTATGTTTGGATTTATTATCTGAATAGCAATGCAAATCACCGTGTCATGTGCATCTTGCACAAACTAGGTGCCCAGCCAACCGGAGACCATCACACGGTCACTCACATGTAGATAACCCTGACATCATTGCAGGCTTACTGCCCAGTTACTCTACACAGGCAGTGACTGTTACACTCTCTGCACAGCGCCACACACGGTCTATCTTCCTTGCACAGAAGACAACCGAACCTCTCAGCTATCAGGGAAGGATAGCTCTGCATATTACTGACGATAGCATCTGTCTTTCACGTCGGTTGGTGTTGGTGTGAGTTTTCTAGTGAAATTCGGAGCTAAGGACTGATTCTTCACCGGCCATCATGTCGAAAATGACCCCACTGTGGCAGTTAAAGGATTCGGTACTGAGGAAGGGCTCGGAGGCAAGGAATTACATATCAATGAACAGGTATGTCAAACTTTCATTTTACAAAGTTTACCGCAGAATATACAATTCTGTACTTTTCGATATATTAATTGAAGAATGATTATGATACTGGAAGTAAAATGAATGTAAAAAGTTTGATAATGGAACAATTTGTAAGTCTATAGATCTATTTTTGCAAAATTGTATTGCCAACTGTTTCATCCCTATCAGGCAAGCTTCGTGTTGCAAAGGTTATGTTTGCGTTATTAATTGACTGGGTCTCGATTGCAACAGAACTGTTTGTAAATCATGTATTGTTTTCTTTTCTTAAGAGAAAACCAAACAATTCATGCAATTGAGACTACTTGTAAAATCATTTTAAGAGCGATCTTTCGCAAATCTTCACGAAATGCTTACACAGGATCATACTTGATACCTTACTGTGTCAAATCTTAATCCCGCCTCTTTACATATTTCAAAGCACCATCATGTCTCCCCATTTTGTCTCCTCGGGGGGCACGGGGCAAAAAGAGCACACTGTGAACGTTAAAAAAAGTACGCTACAAAAGTACGGTAAAAATAACCTTCACGGTACGTGTCCCCTTTTCTTCATCCTTCCCTTGATACAGGGATAATGTCTCCTTCACTTACTTATACCATAGTAGAATAACAAATAATTCATCCAAAACTACTATTACTACAGTGACAAATCCTAGCTGTGGAATTGAACCAATCCTGTCTGGTTTTGTTTCATTGTCAACATTTAATAGCATTGATTTGACAGTAGATTTTTATATTGTTGGTACTTGTCGTTGACATAGTTACAATGAGACTGGTATTTTAAGAGCGCTGGTAGTCTTTCTCTGAACCTTCAGTTCGAAAGGTTACTTTGCGCTTGGAGGATAAGGAGAAACAGATATTGAAACTAGTCGACGCACACTGTAACATGGAGCAAGGACCCACCAGTCAAAGTGTATTTTGAAACCAGTTGAGCGCGCAGTGCGAAGCCACTATGTCGTGGGTCCAGGCCCACCCTAGGGCCCCAGAAGCTTTAGGGTTCTAGACGGTATGTGGTGTAATTCGATGCATATATAATTACAAGTCTATTCGAACAATAGCCAGGCAAGCATACTCGTACTATCTTTATAGTGCTCATACATATAATGTACATAGGCCTACACTATATAATTCTTATAAAAACTATATTACAAGAATATATATTACAAGATTTTACAAGAAAGATGACAGTATAAAATGCCCTTTAAATATTTCTTCCTGAGATATTATTAGTTGAGTACATTTAATCTTTTTTTCGCAAATGAATGTTTTCCTCTTCAGATATAAATTCCACTTTGGAATAAGTACAAACAATCAGTATGCATTTTCACTTTTTGCTCGTTAATGATGCAATAAAACAAATTTAAAGTAGACAGCAGAGATCCTTTCTCTATAAAAAAAGAATAAATTAAAAAAAAAAAGAAATCTGAATGTATTTGTACTATTTACTCGGTAATGACACAGTGGGATATGCTGAAGCATTCGCCGATTGGTTTATACACATCTCTCTCGATTTTTGAATATTTTTGGGCTATTTCAACAATACCGAATCATAGAAGTCCGGCTTTTCAGAATGGTTTCCCGTAGAACTGACAATAATCAGAGTTAATTACGGAGAAACCAGTTTTGAACCGGGTTAGTATTTAACGAAATGACCATTGGGCCTTTAAAAAAAAAAAATTAATTTAATTTTTTTAAATTTTAATGGAGGTCACCTGTTATAAAACCAAAATAGTCACATACTGTGCGGGCTACAAAGCATAAACAAATAAATAAATATGAAACGGAGAATAAATCATTTCTTGATATGTTTTTTTTAAAGATTGTTTTATAAATATTAAATTATCTTGAAGACTCATCAGAACCAACACAGTTATATTACATTTGCGATATTACATGGTGCTCCCCGCAAACCTTCCTGTTACGATAGGGCCTATTTCATTTTGATAATATATAATTGCCTGCTGCAAACTAAACGGACCTGTAGCATAAAATTGCACTTTTTAATACTGGCCTTACGTTTCGAGCAAAGCTGAATAATTTCATGTTTAACTGATGAGGATAATTATTAATGATTAAGCAATCAAATATTCTGACCTCACTTGCTCGAAATATACATTCTCCACGCCCGAGGAATTAAGCTGACACTTTTGCAATGAGACACCTATTAACACCTGCTACAGCCAGGCTTTATGTTTTCCTTTTTTCATTCAATTTTAAATATAAGCTTCGTCCCTCAAAAAAATTAGCTGTCAAATCTCGTTTCACATCTCCAAAAACGAAGACCTCATTTAACGTCAATCCGTCCTTTAATTATTTTCCACGACAATGTTTCAATTCATCACGGAGAATTCATCACAGAATGGCTTTGTCTCCAAGTTACTCTAGGTAATCTATAGATTAACAATAATTGTGGTCCGTGTGCTCATTGATTTAGTGCAGAAACAGGTCATCCTGTGTGGTTCTGCGTGTGTGAAGTCTTCAGAATCTTCACGTCTGCGTTGTGTGTTGCCTTTGAGAAGAAAAAGCAAAGGTGTCGAATAAAAAAGAATAAAAGAATAATAATAGAGCCAGTTAATGACCTTTTAATTATTTTTTTATGAAAACAAAACTACTGGTTAAAGTACCCGTACTTTATTTAAATAATAATATACAATTAAAAAATCAACCCTTTTGAAAGGAATGTACTTCACTAGAAGACTTAAGACCAACATGTGAACATTCTACCTTATTATTGTTGTCGTTTGAAACAATTTAAGAAGCTGTCTAATTAACTTTTATATGGAATTTAGGAAAGGGTATACTCTTTCCAATTACCATTTCTAATAATTTAACTTTTTCTTAACGATTGCAGCATTTTGGGCAAATAATTATATATTAGGTTGATTGATAACCAATATATCGGTTCCTCACCAAATCAGTTTGAAATGTAACCGTTTGGTTATTTTTAATTGCCAATGGTATCTTTAAACGAATCGTCCAACTGTCGATTTCAATCACCGTAATAATGAAGAGTTCTAGGAAATAACATTATTTGACTTTGCATTTCAATTACCTAGTGGTTTGACACACATGTGTCTATATTAATAATCTCGTTTCAATCGTTGACAAACACTATATGTTCTTAATGATTTCGGGATACACAATCCAAAGCCTTGAAGTAAAAATGTATACACAAAGGAAGGCAAACAACATTCCATGTGTCTCGTGTTAGAATCCCCCGATGAGCACATGATCTAAAGAACTAACAGATCCATGACCGAAAACATCTTCTTATAATGTTATTTCATTACACGTGTATTCATTTCACTCGAATTCCTGACCAGGATCAAATGAACGAGTGCATGTATCAGTTGATTAATCAAACCAGCCACAACGACTTGATTGTTATCAAGCTGATCACAATTAATAATTTCAGCTTTTTGCTCAGGAAAAAGTCGTAGTACGTTGATTATAGTATGGGGCAAAGCATGCATAGATAGAGCCTACTCATTAAAGCAGTGTAGACCTCCTTGGAACAAACGTCGCAAACGGTCCAAATCACATTTGTATTTTGTGTTTTGATTAAAACCCGGAAATATGGTAAGACAACGACTCGGCAATGCAGAGTAAAATAACGAGAATCGCTTAAAGAGGGTATATACTAATGGTCAGGTTGGCAAACCAACATTTGCAAGTGTTTGCTTTAAACTATGAAACTGGTTCCTTGATTAACCTAATGCAGTGAATGAAGGTTGTTTGTTTTTTAAATGCGTGATTAACTATGTGCCACTGAGTGAACCATGACTACCGGAAACAAAAGGCTATGAGAAAGATCAAGCATACATTTTGATTATAAATCTATTCATGGCAACCAATGGATGATTTTGGAAGGCAACACGATCAATCACAGCCTTGACATGGACGTGGGCAAACGAACACAGTGTTTTTTACCTGTTATGACTGACAGTCATGTATGGCCTGTCCCTGGACATGTAATATATTGCATTTGTAAATTGTTCATTTACGAACATGCATATCAAACTTCACTCAACATTACGAACAAATATAATAATAATAATAATAATGTGTGGACTTATATAGCGCACGTATCCACCAACTAAGTGGTGCTCAAGGCGCATTATATCATTACCCCTGCTCATAAGGCTCATAAGGCTCATAAATCATTCCTGAAACCATCTCAGCTCCCTGGGGAGTATACAGCTCAATTGCTGCCATTACAGCGTATATAGGGCTAATCAACCAACTCTGCCCTCACAGGTACCCATTTAACCCCTGGGTGGAGAGAAGCAATTATGGTTAAGTGTCTTGCTCAAGGACACAAGTGTCACGGCCGGGATTCGAACCCACATTCTGCTGCTAACACCAGAACTTGAGTCCGGTAAGCTAGACCGCTCGGCCACGACACTCCACAATGTCAGAAACTCGCACCCCAAGTGGTCATTGGTGATAAAAAATACAATAAGCCGCTTTACTAATAATATCGAGGGAAAAACCTTTCTGATGATCACATTTTAGCTGATAATGGTATTAAACATCCATTTATATGTTTTTGATTTAGGTGCTAGCGTTTTAGTATAATTCGTGAAATAATTGACATCATTAATTTCTGTCAACCGAAGACACATTGGAATGAATATGAAAGCATTTTTTACACTTGTTTGCTAACGACACAACAGAACCAGCTTAAACTGTTACTGTTATATTCTGGATTCTTATAAAGTACCGGTATGGATGCGTTTATAGACTTCTTACCAGTGTATAAAGTTTTAGAGATCTATATACATTATGGTAATCTCAAAAACCAGATTTACATTTACGTAATTATATGTTTATTCACAGTACACATGGGCGGATCCAGAACATTTTTTAGGGGGGGGCTGAGAATCAAAAACTCTTTTTTGTTCAGTACTACAAAAATTACAATGAGAGAAAAACAAAGCATAGTGAGGGAATGGGAGTGCGTTCTCCCTTCCCCTCCCTCCCCCCCCCCCTCTCTCTCTCTCTCTTTCTCTGTTTTTTACGATAGCCCCCCTGGATCCGCCAATGGTACAGGGTACCTTGCACTTATTGTGGTGAAACCTCCCAAGGTTAATTGTATAAATATATTTATTGAATACTAGTTAGTTGAAATTAACCATGCATTTCCAGCTACCAATGTTTTACTTTCCCTTTAAACAAATTTGCCATATTTTCGCATTATCTATCAGTACTAAAAATAGACAGGCCTAAGGGCTCTTTAAAATGATTTATGATGTCAAATGCATATACTGACATGTTATCAGAAGTGTAAGATCCCGTTGAATTCCAGTTCTAAGATGTTTCTGTCAATGAAATGCATTACTGAAAAGAAAGAAGGAAAAAAATAAAAAATTAAGGGAAAAAACAAAAAATAAAAAATGTAATTATGAAAATACCGTTCTGTCGCCAATTCAAGTGGACTCTTAAAACGCTGCCTGACTGTCAGTAGTCCAAGAGGAATCTCAAGATTTTACTGATTCAAGTTCCAGATAAGTAAAGCTAAAGTTGTTTGAGATGGTTATTTTCATTTTTTACCACCTTGGACAATGTCGAGTACTTAATTGACATTATGGCTGGACTCTAACGAGGAAACACCAGGCAAATGTTGAATTTCCTGTGCGAGCCCTGGCCGCTATCGACCGGTCGGGGACGGCCGGAGATTCCTAAGGTACGCATTCGCAAAAAATGGGCACTTGACTTCACGTGGAAGGCGCGAGGGAAAATCACGTTTTACTTGCTAAATGCCATTTTTCATTAAATGAGAGTTTTCATTAACATAGGATTCTGTTGTATAAGGCCGGGGTGATTAATTGTGGTGACAATTCTTATCCTAGTGTCTTCAAACAGGTGATTTATTGGCGGGATTTTAATGGATGTTCAATTAATTAGCTAACGCTAGAATTTTCTGTCGTATACAGAAGCTTAAAGTCGCAGACCCCGAACCTGAAGCTTGGAATTTTTCTCATGTTAAAATATCTTACTGTTAGGGCGGCGTTCATTATAGCGGCGTTCGTTATATATAGCGGCGATCTACTGCAAATATTTCTTGTCATTGCGTTTTTCAGAATCGTGTAGCAACGAGTACTATCATAAATTATGCTTGCATCATTAAAAAATAAATAAAACAAAATAGAGGTATTGAGTTTGTAGAAAACAAACTCAGGGTGTTCGAGTGTGCATCATATGTGATGACGTCATCACCTAAAGTTGTTAAAAGACAAGAGTTACTTCAGGAGATATGAGTTTTCAGTAAAATAACATATAATGTGCTATACTGAATACATTAACTTCCGGTTCAGTCATCCTATATAATATTAAATTCTTCCAACCGTAAGTTCAGGTTCAATCATGTGACGTCATTCATACTTCATAAAATATTTCCTCATAATATGGGTGTCAATTGTGCCAAATTTGGTAAAATTCTGTCTGTTTTCTCAAGAGAGCAAACAGTTACTTTTTTAAACCTGCCGCTAGAGGGCACTGTTAAGAGCGATGACGTCACCAAATATATTTTTGAAAAGAGCAGATCCCACTTAATATATAAACCCAAAATGTTGCGTCAATTTATAAAGAACTTGAACTTCCAGTTTGGACCGGAAGTAAGGGTCAATAGGTCATGTCTTTGTATCAAATGTCGAGTCCTCCATGTTCTGTATGATTATGAAGGAATCAAGAAATTATCTTATGGTTCACGAGATATAAAATATATTGTTTTAATTATAATTAATTACGTAATAATTCATTAGATGACGTCACAACGTTACCTGAAACTATATATTAAGGTCTAACTATTTGTTAAGTTTTAAGGTTCTTTGAACTCCGCAACTATGTTTTGGTTGTACAAATACATTTACAGATTATTATACAGTCCATAGTTTACAGAGCGCCTACGTTCGTACAGACAAGGTATAACAATGAAATGTAACATGGTGAACATATATTCATGAGCAATCGAATATAAATTTGTTACGATGGAAATCTATCCAATCACGATGCGCAGAAAGAGGCACGTGATCCTCAAACACTTCCTGGGCACATTGCCCACACAGCCACCATCAGCACCACTCGGTCTCACAGCTGTGAATAGAAAGTCTAAAAGTATAACAATAATAAACTTTGACTGGTGTAAAAATAGGTCAAGAAGGATTGTACACTATGAGCTAGCATTAATTCGTCGCAGTTTTCACGAAGTGACATATTCGTACACGTAATAGGTAAAATCGCGTTGCGAGATAAAAGCGATTAAAGTTGGTCAAGTTTTAAAACCGCGGTTTTGATGTCATTTTAATCTCGACGATCATTAATTTTTACTTTGTTAGAAAGCTGAAATCTCAAATGATACGTAACTATATTCGTTTTGTAGAGGGAAAATAACTATAAACGAGTAACAAACTTATAAACCAAACAGTCACTTCGTGAAAACTGCACACGCTGTTGTCAAGTTTTCACGAACTGACGTTTCCCGTGCATTCGTATAGCTTAGGGACACGCGTCAACTTCGTGGAACACGTGTGTTCCACGAAGACGCGTGTCCCTTACGTCTTGAATAAAGGGATGGGAGTTATTGTAAAAAGGGGATGTGAGTTCAGAATGATATTCATTTGACATTGTCTTTATTTCAGAATGATATTTGTTTTTGAATAAGGAGCTTTTTAATTGGATGTAACTATTGGTTGGGTTGAATAGTCTAACTAAAACAGAATCATTCTTTTGTTTGTAAATTCCGAACCACACATGCAGATGACCTGACATGTAAAGAGGTGTTGGACTATACCCGTTCTGGATATAGTGCTTTCCGGTTATTGTCGGGATAACATTTCTAAAAGTCCTTTTTTTGTTCGACTCGGGATAAAGTGTATTGGGCAGTCGGAATATTAGCTCTATTTATAAAGTGTTCGCAGCCATCTACTCTGCACGAAGTTATAACATTAACAGTTGCTTTAGAACACATCTATCAAATCGCTGGCTCTTACTTGGCTGTGAACACTCATTTTTATGGGGTATATACTATAGACGCATATTTTGGAAATTCAATACAAACATCATAGGCGTGAAAGGAAAAAGTGCAGATCCTTTCTTGTATTTTAGTCATATGAAACGTATTGAAATAAGTCACAATGAGGGTTGCGCTCAGATGATTTGCAAAAAACATAGCTAGCTTTCAAACTGAAACTGGTCGGGTGAATAACTTTGAAAATGTTTTTTTTTTTTTAATAGAATATGCAGAGTAGATGGCAGTGAACACTCCTGAAGTAGTTCAGTGAACAATCAAGTTTTCCTGTGGTATTTTTATATAAGAGTTCGAGCATTGGTATAAATTAAGATACCAAGACAAGTGATTGTTTGGGAAGGGCTATCCGGCATCTTTGACCAATTTATATTAAATACTAACTATAAAGTAAAACAAGTAATTAAAATGGAATTCACAAGCTTGCCGTGCATTTTCAATTTTGATGAGAATATCATCCAGGTAAGCAACGACCCCATTACAACCATGATGTTGCATCATACGAGAGACTGACGGAGTAAATCTCTGAAAAATACATGGCGCACGTTTATCTCCAAATGGAAGTTTAGTGCCATTTAAATAAGTCATCGGGATGACAGGGAACATACCGATAAGCACCGAGGTCCACTTTGGGAGTCATACTTTTGTTTATTTTTTCCATGTCTTCCCAGCGCGTTATCTAAATGGGCAGCAAATTGTGGTGCGCTTTCATCTTTTTCAAGTTTCGGATCGAAATTTCAGTGTGAAGCTATGTACATATGTACACGTGATGTATAGCATACACTGATGTTTGGAAAGTTCAGTTCAGTTCAACTGAACTGAACTGAACTAAACACTGATGTATAGCCTACACTGATGTATAGCCTACACTGATGTATAGCCAAGTCACTAACACAAACAACCTGGGCCTACCCGTTGAATTATTTTGGCGTGAAAGAAAAAGTATTTTTAGTCATATGAAACGTATTGAAATGAGCCGTTGCGCTCGGATGACTTTCAAAAAGCATACTTAGCTTCAAACGCTGGAGGGATGATTAATGATGTCTGGGGGTTACTTTGAGGATGTCTGATTTTTGTACAAATGTACACTGGTGTATGACAACAAACTATCAATCCTGATATTTTGAGATATCTGCAAACACATTCTTAATCTGGTTTATTTTTAAATAGGAACTATACATCTCAAATGGCATCCCAAATTTCATCTAAATATTAAATACATTCTTGATATTTATGATGTGGAGAAGTACAAAATGTACAAACTCTGAGTCTAATGCATGCAGATACTTTTGCCTGGCGGGAAATCTCCTGGGTACTCTAAAGGTCACGCAACGTGTAAACCAATCACATGGTCTAAACAAACACATAAATAATGGAATCAGTGAATGTTCAAGTCATATTTATAACTTCCTTCCCTTAAACTGTCTCATTGGTTATTTTATCTACTACCTGGCCATGATATGGGTTTGGAGGTAACCTCTGCTTCATAATATATAATTATGTTGTCTCATGTTAAAGTTCATAAATGTAATTAATTGTTCAATGTAAAATCGGCCATGAACACGGAAAATCTCGCTTTACGCATTTACCACTGATTCTCATTTTTGTATATTTTTTTGCCCACAACAGAAAACCCTGACTATATTTACCGTATTGACAAATGCTACAAGTATTACGTAAATTAACTATAACTTTGTATTCAGATATGTAGTATTCAAATCATGTAATATAGAAAAAGAATAATACAGAAGAAAATTTATGTGGCGAGTTTCGGAGAAGAAACAAATATGTATCACATTTTGCTGACTATTCCGACAGCCCGTAATTCCAACTGCCAACTCTGACAGAATTTAAATTCGCCAGATAAGTCTATAGCCAGATTTAACGGCCTAGGCCTACTAGCCAGTAGTGTAGCTCATGGGGGATGGCAGCCCCCTTGCCTTCAGAATGTCGACATCCTGAGATAAACTATCCAGGGAAGATGACATCCTACTTTCAGAATGTCGACAGCCTGAGATAAACTATCTAGGGAAGACGACATCCTACTTTCAGAATGTCGACATCCTGAGATAAACTATCTAGGGAAGACGACATCCTATTTTCAGAATGTCGATAGCCTGAGATAAATTATCTCGGAAGACGACATCCTACATTCAGGATGTCATCATCCTGAGATAAATTATGTTGGGATATCGTCATCGTACGTTGATGATGAGATAAATTATCTCAGGATCACAAATTCGGATGGCACTTCTAGAGCTCCGTAAGTAAGCTATCGCATTACACAGTGTAAGCTTCGATTCTCAATGTTTTAGTATTGCTAACCGAATTGTGCTTGGAATATCCAGAAGCAATTCAATAGTTCATTAATTGAACCACGAAGAAAGCAGTAGGAGATGAACCCATTTAGCGTTGCTTTGTTCTGATAATAATCAGGTTTTCCGGATGCTAGTCAAACCACACATTAACGGCAAATATTTGCCCTCCATTATTAAAAGCATTCCGGCAAATGCCAGCCCGCGCATTACATTGTTATTAACCTGTTTGCGTGACTGGGTAAAAAGGGCTTGTCGGTGGCTTGTGTGTGTGTGTGTAGTGTTCATTGCTCATATGGTGATTTGTATAGGAAATGCGGAAGAAATCATTATATGGAACGGGCAAGACAACCTCAGCCCTACCGAGAAATTGAGAGGATACGGAACTTACGGGAGATACGACTTTTAGGCCGGAAACCTCCGAGTAAAAACGAAACAAAAAAACAAAAACAGGGTCCAGTTTGATATGCACTGAATTTCGTTGAATAAAGTAGTAATGGTGTGCGTCGTTAATGTTTCACCATAGACATGTACTTAAATAACTAGATCGGCCTCGCGTACAAACGCGCCATTCACTGTGCATATCCATAGACAACCAACTAATAATTAGATAGGACCCACGCATATGCGAAGGTTCCGACATGTGCGCCAACACTGGTCTATACCTGAACGTGAAAATATCTAGCGTATGATGCATCATTTGTTTGTTTCAGCATCTATCACATGCCACAATGTGACGTCATAATTATGTTTTGGCCTAATGAGTTTCAACGTGTGCCACGCCCAAGTTTTTTTTTGTATTTTATTTTCAGGGCGGACTGGAATTTGCTTGCAAACCTTGATGAATTGGTTTCTGGAAATAAATAGAGTAAGCATCACAATGTATAACATATTGAAAAATTTGAAAAAATAATGATTATATTAAAAAGATGTATAAACTTCCAATCAATAGTCTGTACACATTACTAGAGTAAGACATAACGTTGAGTCTGTGGCTAGACAAATAAGTCAGTGTTTTATATCTAGGCGTTTGCATGGAAAGGGTACGTGAGGTCTTAAGACGTGCATAATATTAACGCACAGTCTGACCATAAATCCTTGTTTTCTGATAATTAGGCTAGACCAAATACAATATGTTCTGTGCTATCAAGAAAAACAATATGAAAGCTTTTAGAAATTAGGGCACAAGGTGACTGCTATGACGTCTAAAGTGGTCTTGCAACGCAATCGTCTCTGAGGCGCTGTTCAGAGAGGGTGACTGAAGTTCGCACTTACAAGGTGTCTCCCTTTAATGACTTTGGAAAATGTAGCTCTGCTTTGTAATTAACTCCTGTTTTTTAATCCGATATAATCAGTATCCATTTCCCGGACTCGATAAATTCAATGCATTTTGGTTTAAAGGCCTAGAGCAATAGCATATATGTTATGAATGAATGAGAGACAGACGACTTATACACTCGGGGTATCGGGTCCATGTTGGCTGAAAATGGAGCACGGCCTATCATAAAGAGGGCACGATGACAAAACGGGGACAAACATTAAAATGTATGATACGGTGCATGTTGATTAATTCATGATAAAAAGGGGAAACTATTCCCTCCTCTCCCCTCCAGAATGTGATATTATAATCCTCTTGATTAGGATGTTGTAGTTGGGTCTTTTTGTACTCGAGAAGATCAGTTTTGAAGCCAGTACACACTGTTGGCCGATTTTAAGGAAATATTTTAGAGGGAGCATTCGTGTTTTTCGATATTTTTATTTGACCGTTACAGACAGAAACAAGTTTTGCTCACTGCTTGTTTCTTTAAAATATTACTATTCTCCTGAAGACGATCAGAGCACACTGACCGAAATGTCGAGTTACCAACCACACAACTACGGCAAAGCTACTCTGGTGCTACGTCAAAGCTACTCTTCCACCGTGTAAAAATCTCGTCCACCATGTAACAAAATAAGTCTTATTTACAACATTAGTGTTTAGTCACTATTGGACAAGCCGACTGTACGTTCTCAATTTGAATGTTTGAATATATTATGGGCACGAATGTGATAAGAAAGGTCTCTAAAAAGCTTCAAAAATACAATATTTAATATGACGTGATCGGTACAGCGGCCAGTGATTGAAAGCATACGAGGGGCTCTAAGGTCAAATTTAGTTTTGTGATTTTCCAATAACTAGAGTCCTTATTAAAGTGTGAAAAAATTACACAAAAATTAGTCTCTAACCTCACGTTAAAATGATGTAAAATATCATTTTATTTGATAATCTACCTGTGTGAAATTTGTTAACATCCAAAGACAACAGTGACGTCACATTTCAAATAAATGGATCTCTACATTTTTGTACGGTGAATTTGCAGTTCATTCCTGAATCTCCACAATATTTGATCAAATCGGCGTTGAAATTTACTTTTTGACAAACAAAAAATTCCAGTATGGAATGTTACAGACTCATTTACCGTAAGAAAATAGTGACGTCATGTTTCAAATATCGCTCTGAAAGGGTATCAAATAAAATGATATGTTACACCACTTTAAAGTGAAGTTAGAGACTTGTAATTTTTTTCACACTGTAATAAGGACTCTATCTATTGGAAAATGAGTGCATCACAAAACTGAATTTGACCTTAGAGTGCCTCTTTAACCCCGACCGTGTTCTGTCGATTAACTGAGCAACAACATAACCGTAGTCTTCAAATGGGAATATACTTCGTTGAAATAAAATGCAAAGACGAGTGTTTCAACACCCAATCTATTGATCTACCACATTGTCATTTCTGTTATTTCAAGCAAACCTCCAACTGCTTTTACTGGCAAAATAACATTCCAAGGTACACTACTCGCAGTGCAATATTTCACCATCAGTTCTCGCAAAAAAAACCTGGAACTTTCAAGTCAGGTGAAGCGTTAGTTTCTATCGATTCATAGCTCACGCACCGTGCATCGGAGCATTAAAACATGCAACCAATTACGATTCCAAAAAGTTACTGCTTTAGTGCACTGCACAAACGGGCTGAGAACAGTTTTCGTTCCTCACATTTGGAAGTTTAACCTAAAAGTGCACTCTACAAAAATCCCTTAGAGGGATCCTGGGGTCAGCGCTTTTCGGGAAAGGTGTCAAAAATGTCTGACCCTAATTCCTGGACAGGGGATCTGGCTTCCTTGGATCCTTTTCGGCTCGATTCTAATACGAAATAAATTTGTTAATTGTTTGTATTATTTTTATTTTGTATTTTGTATTTTTTGTATTTTTTGTAATTTTGTATTTTTTTTTAAAGATTTGGTAAATGAAAAATAGTTAAAATGCTTCTCGTTTTTCCCCCTATTGTGATGAAACTTTCAAAGGTTAGTATTAAGATGTACTTCTTGAAAACTATAGTGTTTAAATGAACGTGCGTTGCCAAATACCATTGTTTTTACCTTTCCTATTAATAAGCTGCTGACTTAGTTCTGAAATGGTCTCAGCATTCTACCTTGGAGGGGTACAGTCATTGATAATTCCTCCAATAGCTTATGCAGAACAATTTTCTTTGAACGCGTCATTGATGTACGACTTCGCCCAGGCTTTAACAGTCATCTTTCCCCGCAGCATCGTATTAATTCATTCAGTGTTACATTTGATGTTGGGCCGGGCGCTTCTCCGATCTTGCGTGACTGTAGAGCTAGCATAACGATCGGCAAATGACGATTTTATCGACTGTTTGTCTCTCTGCTCTCGCCGCTCAGAAAACGGGCATCTTTCACGGGTCCCCAGAGGCACTAACCTAGAATGAATCGCATGGAAATGATCATAAAATTATTAAACACAGTGGCATTTTAAAGGGAAGACACACCATAGGTACTCTTGGGTAACACTTCTTCTTAGATTATGCTTACTTTCTCAGAATCAGTGTGATTGCATTGTGTCGTTAACGAATTATTGGTGAAAATGCAGAGATTGTATTCATTCCAACAAACTACGGAATTTCTGTCTTCGGATGAAAGAAATTAATTTCATTAATGTTTCATTAGTTTTACTAAACCACATAGCACCTGAGGTAGAAATATTTCAAGTGATGTTTTATAACATTAACTTTAAACCACGTAAGATGTATGTATCGTTTTTCAAGACTACAATAGTATTATAGTGACTTTAACATTAAAATACTTTAAACCTTAGAAAGTGTGTATCTTATGGTGTACGAGAGCTAGTGTTATTGTGACTGTATTCAGTGATGCAGCGATGTCCAATCGCCTAATGGAACGAATATCGAACGGTGCGGGAGACCCTTTGTTGCATGGGAGGAAGTACTTTCACGGATTGCAAAAAGGCCTGCCGTAACAGATTCATCTATTCAGCCCTTATGAGCGTTGTTTCACTGACACGGAGGAACAACAAGGGCCTTAGGCGGCACCGGAGGTGGAAAGTCAAAAAGTCAAAAGTCGAAGGTTTGATCGGAACCCTATACAGAGAAGCCTTGATCAAGGCTGATGTCGTAGTGCGCGCACTTACCATCGGTGCATCCCGTACCGATTTTTGGCCCAAGTAATTCAGCACACGCGGTACACAGTCCCCAGATAGGGTCCACACACGTACAGTGTGATGATGATGATGATGATGATGATGATGGAGGCATTTTAAAGCGCTCTTACACAAGGTATCACAGCGCTGTACATTATTACCCCTGCTCATCAGGCGCATAAATCATTCCTGAAACCATCTCAGCTCCCTGGGAAGTATACAGCTCAATTGCTGCCATTTCGGTGCATATGGGCTAATCAAACACAACAACCAACTCTGCCCTCACAGGTACCCATTTACTCCTGGGAGAAGCAATTATGGTAAAACGTCTTGCTCAAGGACACAAGCGCCATGGTCGCGGTCGGGATTCGAACCCACATTCTGACGACTCAGCCACCAGACCACAAATCCGATGCACTAAACTGCTCGACCATGGCAGCTCGACCAGTGTACAGCAAGACCAATAACTGAGTTGTGGATACGGTTGTGCATTACAACCACGTACCTTCGAACTCAAACAACAGCATTGATCCTTCTGGAATATGGGTTCAGGTTAATGCCAGCTTGTTGGAGTGATGAAAATTTCCTAAAAAATAAAATAAAAAATATATTATTATGTAGAACTAAACAGATTCCCGAAACTTGACGTCATCGTTATTTTTCTATGATGCAACACTTACAAATTGATTCAGTGATTGTACCAACATGTCATTACTTTTTCTCTCAATACTTCAAATGTATATAGCCTTTTTCATAAACACAATTTT
This sequence comes from Zoroaster sp. YZ-2022, assembly GCA_029582265.1. NCBI lineage: Eukaryota > Metazoa > Echinodermata > Asteroidea > Forcipulatida > Zoroasteridae > Zoroaster > Zoroaster sp. YZ-2022. The sequence continues at coordinate 7,374,172 of CM055823.1, forward strand.
CATGGTTTATTCAATATTCTTATTTGAACATTCAACAGTGTACAGGGACTTTTATTGTGCAGACATTTAAATGGTCAGTTAAACAAAATTTAACTTACTTTAGCACAAATAATGAAATTGTTTTGCATATTAATTATCCGACTTCCAGAGAAGAAAAAATTCACGTTGGAATGAATACCAAAACTCTGCATACATTTTCACTATTTGTTTGTGAACAGCGAAACGAAACGGGCTGAACCTATTATAGGTTGGTTTGTATACATATCGCTTGATTTAAGTATTGCATTTATAGACATTATACGCCCTATACTGACTTTGATATAAATTATCATACATATGCAGCTGTAATCCCTGTCTCTGTTTTGCTGTATATATCTCTCCCTTTTCAGCCCCCTTTGGAATTACTCCAGTCACAAATTTACAACAGTTATATTTATATCTATGCCCATGTAATATTTATCAAATGATTATTAGCTCTGAAAGAAATTACTGGCGCTGGTCGGATGACAACATCATTAATAAAACAACAAATTGCCCGAATATAGGACGCCAGTTCTGAGATCAAACAATTCATCAGATCTCTTGACAGTATTTAGCTTCTTTTTCGGACAAATCAATGAATAATTCCCGCATGAAGGAATGTCTTTTGTGTCATTAGATGTCGGTTAAAATTCAACACCGTTTATTAAAAAAAAAAAAAAAAGGTCGTGGTTAGATTGCCCGAATGACCGAAGTGCAAATTATCGATACTAAAAAGCACTAGCTTATTTGTTTAGCCTCGGCTTGGCTTTCGCACAGTTGTATTTAAAAAGTAACATATCCAAGCAGTGTGATGACAGTAATAGTGACTATATTATAGGTTCAACTGACGTCTATATAATGCAAAATCTGCCATATTTGAAAGGGAAAGGCAAACCATTTTTGCATAAGTATTGCGCATGGCTTGTAGACGCCTCATTAAATTACCTACAAAATTAGTTTTTATTTGCGTAGAAAAATTAAAAGACTTGATGTATCGAAAAGCTAATTGAACTTTTCCCGTATAGATGACGTCTATTTAAAACTATAAACGGGGCATATAAATAAAAGTACTTATTAATTTAAAAGGAAAATATTAATTTGTCTTAATACACTAAGATCACCGCTATCTTCATAGGCACATTTTGTGGCAATCCTATTGTTCTTCCGGTTCAAACTACGTCACACTTACGAAGAGGATAGCGCCCTCTATTGATCTAGCATAATAGATATTACAGATTTGTCTAGAAACATGGATACTTTAGGAAAATGTATATGTATCTAATTAAATTTGCATTTCATGGACCCTTTAAAGTACTCATGCGCATCACGTTCAGTGGGTATCAGGTGGAGGATTGTACATCATTGCCCCCCTGGACTAAAAATAAAGAACGGAAAAATAAAAACTCGATCACCGAGCAATATCATTTGCATAATTTCCCTCTTCACGTTCGGATTTTCATATGCATTACAAAATCGACCTACTTTTAAGGTCATATGCTTACTTTCTTTGAACCAAGATAGCCTACACATTAAATAACCAACCTATGGATGCTTCTACTTCTTACAGTGTGTTAACAACGATAATTCGTGAAAATTCAGTCCGATGTTTCGTATTTATTATAATACGGGAAGTAGGGGAAAAAAAGAACCTTTAACTATTAATCATTAATTTAAACTGACAAGAATTGTACAATGAATTGTACACTGAATTGTACATTGGTATGTTCATTCCATTTCTCTAGAATGGACGAGTAAACACCATGGAAATTAAGAGACCAGTGATATTGGGACAGTGTCATAAGTCGTCTGCTCAGAGCAGTAAGGACTTATACACACTTCATGTCAATTGTGTTTGTTTAATGACAAAAGCTCTTATAAGATTAATTAAGTGTAATTACCTAATTAAGTACAAGATAATAGGTCTTGAGTGCTAAATATAAATTGTGAGTTCTACCATTGTTAAATAAAACATAAATCCAAATAATTAAGTTTTCTTAACATAATGGAATTGCCTTATAAGTCCTTTCTACTCGCACATTGCATGTATAGATTTTATAAGTCCTTTCTGCTCTGACCCGACGAAGTCTGGTACCCATCGCTATGAAGCTTTCGTACATCATTTACTGCAATCTTTTTCTGGAAGACGCAATTATTTTCCTTTCATGTTTGCGTTACTACAACAGAATAGGATGTACGGTATCAATTTTATAAAACTGTTCGCATTGTTTAAATTAAACAACAAGTCTTAAACACTGTTGCAATGTTAATGGTTTAAAATGGTGAATATTGGGCATTTTGCCGTCGAGTACAGTCCGAGTCATAAACATCTAGTCCAAGTCACAAGTCTGAGTCTGAAGGGTCCGAGTCCGAGTCCGTGTCATTGTACATGGTGAATCGAGTCCGAGTTCGAGTCACGAATCACACAAGTCTTGATACTATCAATGTAATCAAATTTGGAAAATGATTTCCCAAATGATTTTTTCCGTCTTCACAAGATGAAAATTCACCGTTACAATTAATACAAAAAATTTGAATTCTTACTATTTTCGACACAAAATAATTAGTTACAATTCTCACATATTTTTGTTCAATGAACATCTTTTTTTCAGGTAATGTCAATTGTACACAGCGAAGGGTCTATAAACATTGCCTTTATTGATTGCGCGAAGGTTTTTTTTAATGTTAATGATAAGTTTAAAATAAAATATTGTCAATTAAACATGTTATTGTCTTCACTTAAAAAGAGACGGGTAATTACCTCGTAGTTCATAATAAACTCGTGACAAAGGACTAATTATTGCCATGCTCAGTTCTGGCTCAATTAATCACGGATGTTTTAACAGTAAACATAATGAGTTGTGTGTCGATGTGTTTGAAAAGTTAGACTTCGTGTTCGTTAAAGGTAATTAACATCGCTGGTAAACTGTGCGTCTATATGTTTATTTTGCTTAGAATCAAAATATATAATTAACAACCCAATTGAAAATTATGTATCAACATTACACACTTAGATATCACCCGTGTTTGGGCAGAATGTGGGTTCGAATCCCAACCGCGACCGGGGTACTTGTGTCCTTGAGCAAGACATTTTACCATAATTGCTTCTCTCCACCCAGAGGTAAATGGGTACCTGTGAGGGCAGAGTTGGTTAATGTGTTTGATTAGCCCATGCGCTGAAATGGCAGCAATTGAGCTGTGTACTCCCCAGGGAGTTGAGATGGTTTCAGGAATGATTTATGAGCCTGATGAGTAGGGGTAATAATGTAATGCGCCTTGAGCACCAGTTTGGTGGATACGTGCGCCATATAAGTCTTTATTATTATTATTATTATTATTATTATTATTATTATTATTATTATTATTATTATTATTATTATTATTATTATTATTATTATTATTATTATTATTATTATTATTATTATTATTATTATTATTATTATTATTATTATTATTATTATTATTATTATTATTATTATTATTATTATTATTATTATTATTATTATTATTATTATTATTATTATTATTATTATTATTATTATTATTATTATTATTATTATTATTATTATTATTATTATTATTATTATTATTATTATTATTATTATTATTATTATTATTATTATTATTATTATTATTATTATTATTATTATTATTATTATTATTATTATTATTATTATTATTATTATTATTATTATTATTATTATTATTATTATTATTATTATTATTATTATTATTATTATTATTATTATTATTATTATTATTATTATTATTATTATTATTATTATTATTATTATTATTATTATTATTATTATTATTATTATTATTATTATTATTATTATTATTATTATTATTATTATTATTATTATTATTATTATTATTATTATTATTATTATTATTATTATTATTATTATTATTATTATTATTATTATTATTATTATTATTATTATTATTATTATTATTATTATTATTATTATTATTATTATTATTATTATTATTATTATTATTATTATTATTATTATTATTATTATTATTATTATTATTATTATTATTATTATTATTATTATTATTATTATTATTATTATTATTATTATTATTATTATTATTATTATTATTAGATATATTATTATTATTATTAGAAGGTATTATTATTATTATTATTATTATTAGAAGGTATTATTATTATTATTATTATTAGAAGGTATTATTATTATTATTAGGTAAAACTTGTAGCTTTGCATGGTGAGAATGATAAGTAAGACTAATTGCGGTGACACCATGTAAGAATCTCAATTGAGTAGTAATTAGTTCTGAAAAGAACTGGGGGTACAACTCGACGTTTCGATCAGTATGCTCTGATCGTCCTCAGGAGAATGCCGGACTCTTGAAACTGCTGCTGCTTAAGTAGGCTGCTGGAGGATCATCCCCTGCTGGAGGATTAGTTCGTTGAGGCGCGCAGGCGGGAAACTGTGAGACTATGGGACTAGGATCCTAGGTGTAAGGAGAGGAGTGTGCTCACTGAACTGAATCAGTTGTTAACAAGCACAGGGGAAGGAGGGTGGTTGACTTAGGATATAGGGGATCCCTCAGTCTGGGGTTGGTTATGGACTTTGGATATAGAAGATCCTTCAGTCTGTAGTATGGGGCGCCAAATGTCGCTGATGAAGAAACCGATGTCCTGTGGCACAGTGTCGTGTTTGACGATCTCGATGGCCTCTCTGATGCGTCTGGGGTGCCATGCGTCGATGGGTGTGATGAGTTGGGCTGCCTGCCAGTCGATTTGGTGGTCCTTGATGTGCGAGTGCTTGACGATGGCGGACTTCGAAATCTCCTCTGCGGCCGTGTGCTTGGTGTTCCTTCAATCTGATGGGGAGGTTGCGTTTGTTTCCCCGATGTACACCTTACCGCACTCACAGGGATCCGGTAGACTCCGCTCTGTTGTTTGGGTCCGGTTTGTCCTTGTGGGTATGTAGAAGTCCTTGGAGTTTGCTGGGGCTGAGTGGAACACATCGATGCCTGCTTGTCGGAGGATGCGTTGTAGTTTGTGAGACGTCGAACCTAGATAGGGGAGACAAGCAGAGAGGGTTAGATCACTTACCTTGCTTTTGGAGTTTGGAACCGGCTTCGCTGTGCTGATCTTGTTAGGATTGTAACCGTTGCGTTTGAGGGTAGTTCGGATGTGCTGTAGTTCCTTGGAAAGGCTGTCCTTGTCACAAATGTTGTAGGCGCGTTGTACGAGCGTGCGGTTGACCGATGACTTGATGCTTGGATGATGGAAGGAGCGCTGGTTCAGGTACCGATCTGTGTGCGTGGGCTTTCTGTAGACGTTGTGGTGTAGGGAGCCGTCTGCGTTTCTGGAAATCCCAACATCAAGGAACGCGATCTTGTCATCTTCTTCCGTTTCCATGGTGAACTTGATGCTCGGGTGTTGCTGGTTTAGATGTTGTAGAAAATCCTGAGTGTGTCTCTGCCGTGTGGCCAAACCACAAAGGTGTCATCCACGTATCGGAGCCACAGCTTGGGTTGGAGGTCGGCGGTGTTGAGGGAAGAGTTTTCAAACTCTTCCATGAAAATGTCAGCAAGGACCGGGGATAAAGGAGATCCCATGGAGGTCCCAACTGTCTGCTCGTAGAACTTGCCCTGAAACTGAAAACAACTTGAAGAGACACATGTTAGTAGCAAATCATGAATTTGGTCCGGGGTGAGTGATGTGCGATCATCAAGAGAAAGATCTTGTACGAGTCTGTCCTTCACCAGGAGGCATGTCTCTGTAGTTGGGACATTAGTGAATAGGGAGACAACATCAAAACCAACCAAGATGTCGCTGGGTTGAAGTGTGAGGCCCTGGGTGATCTCAACGAACTGACTGGAGTTGGACACATGGTGTTGAGTGAGACCCACCAAGGGTCGGAGGATCTTAGCTAAATGACGGGCTGTGTTGTACGTAGGTGAACCTCTGGAGGCGACAATAGGGCGGAGAGGAACATCCGGTTTGTGAATCTTCGGCTGGCCAAAGAACCTAGGGCAGGATGAGCTGGATGGTCTGAGATGTCGGTAGAGTTGGATGGAGAGGCCACCGGCACGGTGGAGGGCAAGGAGTTTGCTAGCAACTCTTTCTCTATGGATGGGATGGGGTTCTTCTTGAGGGGCGGTATGAATCGGATAATAAAATGTGACGTACCTTGTCGGTGTATTGTGCTCGGTCCATGATGACTGTAGCGTTGCCTTTGTCTGCGGTGAGGATGTGGATGGAGCTGTCTCGTCGGATGTCCCGTAAAGCAGAAAGTTCTCCTTGAGAGGTTGGGCTTGGCTGGCTTGGCTTTACGCAGAACATCGCTCATCTGTAGTCTGGACGTCATCGGCTGCTGTTTTGTTGAGTCGTCGTAGGGCTGGTTCAACTGACTGGATGATTTCTTCCGTTGGAATGGATTTGGGTGTGAGGGCGAAATTCATTCCCAGTGACAGTACTGATGTTTCGATAGGAGTGAGGGTGCGTTGGCTGAGGTTGACGACGGTGTGTTTCTGGAACGCGTCCTGTGAGCGGAGGTGTGAGGCTGCCTTAGGGATATAGCAGATCCCGTAGGTTTACTTGAAGCGCGGTTGGAGCGAGATGTAGAAGATCTCCAAGACTCGAGTCGGAAGGTCGGGGATACCCGGGATCCCTTAGACCGTGTGAACGCGCGGGGGAATAGGGATATAGAGGATCCCGTATCCAGTCTACTAGAAGCGCGGTTGGAGTGAGATATAGGAGATCTCCAGGACTCCGAGTCGGATGGTCGTGGGATATAGAGGATCCCTTGGACCGGGTGAACGCGCGGGGGAATAGGGATATAGACGATCCCGTATCCAATCGTTGAAGTCGCGAAAACTTGCTAATCTGCTTCCTGCGGGTGGTGGTGAACACGTGTCTGCTCGAGGACGAAGTGCGGGTGGTGACTTTCTCAAAGTCCTCGGGGTGGAACGTGTCGCGAAATCCTTCTTCTAGTTGGGATAGACTGCGGTCGGTGTCGGCGAGGGAGGAACGTGTAGAGGTGATCCTCTCACGAAGCAAGGAGGCGCTGGCTGAACGTAGGATGCGGTGGGAACGGAGGCTGCGAACTGGGTCATGGAGCTGTAGGCCTGGCGGGATAAGGTTGGAGTCTCGGCATCGTTTCAGGAAGGCGAGGTTGTTCATAAGTTTAGAACGTCTGATCGACGCTCGTTCAAACGACCGCACCTTGGTAGTGGTATGCAACCTCCCCATCAGATTGAAGGAACACCAAGCACACGGCCGCAGAGGAGATTTCGAGAAGTCCGCCATCGTCAAGCACTCGCACATCAAGGACCACCAAATCGACTGGCAGGCAGCCCAACTCATCACACCCATCGACGCATGGCACCCCAGACGCATCAGAGAGGCCATCGAGATCGTCAAACACGACACTGTGCCACAGGACATCGGTTTCTTCATCAGCGACATTTGGCGCCCCATACTACAGACTGAAGGATCTTCTATATCCAAAGTCCATAACCAACCCCAGACTGAGGGATCCCCTATATCCTAAGTCAACCACCCTCCTTCCCCTGTGCTTGTTAACAACTGATTCAGTTCAGTGAGCACACACCTCCCCCACACCTAGGATCCTAGTCCCATAGTCTCACAGTTTCCCGCCTGCGCGCCTCAACGAACTAATCCTCCAGCAGGGGATGATCCTCCAGCAGCCTACTTAAGCAGCAGCAGTTTCAAGAGTCCGGCATTCTCCTGAGGACGATCAGAGCATACTGATCGAAACGTCGAGTTGTACCCCCAGTTCTTTTCAGAACTAATTACTACTCAATTGAGATTCTTACATGGTGTCACCGCAATTAGTCTTACTTATTATTATTATTATTAGAAGGTATTATTATTATTATTATTATTATTAGAAGGTATTATTATTATTATTATTATTATTAGAAGGTATTATTATTATTATTAGAAGGTATTATTATTAGAAGGTATTATTATTTGAAGGTAAACAAATTTAAATGTTGAATTGCTGTTTTTCTGAGGTTGAGAAAGTTATAAGCTTTCATTTGAAACATCGAAAGAACAAATCCCTCAAGGATTTGTACCAGTAAAATTAAAACACAAGTTAATAAAATGCTGGCCCACTGTTTTAATCCTCAGCTTGCACGTGGCCAAACAATTTACTGTATGTTACGGCAGAGGGCGTTTGCAATCTTCTGATTGGCCAGCGCGGCTGTCAATCAGAAAAAGCGAAACACATGGAATAACCCGTGCAACTTTCATATAATGTAAGAATACGTAATCTTTATGTCACGTCTTTGCGGCTGATCTCAAGTAATTAAAGACAGTAGGACTATAAAAGTTTAGTAAAATATATGTTAATGCCATTGACTAGATTACAAAAATATATTACAATGTAAGGTCAAATTTTAAGACTATTTGATGCATTTATTATAGTGCTATGCTCTCATCCTACAGTAAACACATTTGGTAAAAGTCTTTAAATACATCCATACATGTAACTAGAAAACTAGAACATTTCTGATGTATTTATTATAAATCGGAACGCTATTTTAGCACTGTGGTTTCGTCCTACAGTATACTCCTTTCTGCAATCTGTAAATGCATCCATACGATAAAATAGCGAAAATGCATTTAGATTGTTTGATAATCCTTCCAATGTGTAACTTGAATAATTGCAATTCATTTTGAAAATACCTTCTACAAATACCCTCATTGATATCATCATCAAGTTTTCATAAAGTGTTTTTGTAAAGCTGAACATTTGTATTTTTCGAGATTACCAAAAGTGTAAAGTGGTTTTAAAAATATTTCGAATATTTTGAATAATTTCGGTATATTTAGATGATGTTTGTCCAACTTCACACTGATCATGTCAATTTTCGCCGCCCAGCTCGATTGAAAGTGTAATCCAACGCTAGTGTGTTGATGACTAAACGACCGTGCCAAATGGTCGTGCGCAAGCCCAACAAAAGGCGCGAAATCCGGGTTGTGCTTTGACAGAGCCCTGTGCTCACGAAGGGTCAGTTTACTGTAAAGGGCGCTCTTTTCAAGCACGTAGGAAGTGCCCGTGGTAAAATCTCCAATGCACCAAACACTAAAAAGCAAGGTGGACGACCTTCAGTTCTTAACACCTCTGCTTTTAGCAGCCAGAGTGTCATATGCATGTTTCATATGAATCAATGCGATGTTCATAATTATGCAGTTCTATCGTTAAACCCACTGAATTGGTAAATGCGAACTCGTGGGCTTTCCCAAATCATTTTCCGTCTTTCCGTGCGGTTTAACCGACCAGTTGTGGATATGTGATTAATTATTGCTGAAGCTGAAATGTCAGATAGTAATTGAAAAGAAAGTCCGAATGTCTTTCATTTGCTGTTTGACCTTTTGAGGTAAGATTAATTTTGCAGACGTTCTGATTGTGTGTATTATGATAAATTGCATTGGAATTAGACGGGCTTTTAGACGTTATCAGGGAACTATGCAGTATCCATTATGTCGGTTCAATCATTTCGGTCACAATCAATTCGTTTCATGGCCAAAGCTAGCTGATATCAAGTACCGGTATGTATAATGACTGGAAAACAGTATTTATACAAGGAAATTTATGAAGAAATGCATTTATGTTATTTTATTAATGTACAAATACATAACTATATGGCTTCAATTTATATATCATGATACAAAATCACATAAAGATATTAATAAAGATTTTAATCAAATTATAATTAACTAAATATAATTGAAAGACAAAAACAACTGATATTATGGAATATCGGGTACAAGGCACATACCTTAAACAAGAGCTTATCACACTGCGAATATACTTGACATCGATTTGTGGTATACTATACTGGTATAAAGGTTGGCTTATTGGTGCATACAGTGCCATCTTACCACTCGCATACAAAATGAAATCAAAAAAGAATACACAAGCAGTGCTCAAGGAAGTCAGTTACAACGGGGAGGCTGATTATCCCTAGGCCTATTAGCATTGTAATTCTTGGAGAGTAGCAACATGGCAGCCAGTGGATACAAAGTAAGCTCAGTAAGAGATCAAGCGCTTATTTTGTACAGATGCTAAGCAGAGAATATTTCTTAGCAATATTGAACAGACAACCAGCCAAGGTATACGATTTTGTGTGTGAGTTTTGGCAGGTAACTGTTTCAGAAAAATGCAATTAAAAAAAATTCAATAAAAAGGAAAGCCCAGGTTATTATTTTTTTAAACTGTCATTTTGTGAAATTGGAGTATCATAAAAAATCATGAACTTTTCTGCTCAAATGAAATGGTTCTTTTGTTTCAGAAAAATGCAAATTTCACTTAACAACTATGGAAACAAACCTGCTAATATTGATGATCTATACACACGCCACTCGTGGGGTTTATATTTCTTGCTTAGCATAGCAGCTGTGTACATAAGTCACACAGTAATAACAACAACTATTTTAACCAAATCTGTCAGGGAAACATTTCTGGCAAGCATTGTTTCTGCTGTACAACGGCTCTATGGATGGAAGTATATCCGTGAGGCTTGCACGCTTTCTGATACAACATGCAACGTCACATCCTCGAAGAGGCCAAGACCACTTGCCTTAGCAACCAACAGGAAGCGCGCAAGCACTGCGCAAACTTCTCCAGCTCGTTGCGATCAGACGGAATGGCTCCCGTGCTTGAAGGAACGAGCAAAATGAAATGTAAACATTCGCCGTCGATACAAGCAAAACACTCCTTTCTTCTTGCTGATAAACACATTGGAAAAAAGACATTGGACAAATATATTTTTGATTAAAATAATATAATTTGATTTTACGAAGATGAAATATCACGATTATTATACATCAATAATGCATAATTATATGATATATTTTCAATTTTATTATGAACAACATGGGGTGACTTTAATCCTTATATGCTCCAGTCAAAACATAAATAATTATATCCATATTTTCTTTTAAAATATTGTTGACATAGTGGCATGTATTTCAATCTTAAAATCGACATAAAATGTACATTTTGGCTTTACAAATGATATTATTTATTATTAATGTAACAATAGTAACATGTACAATGCATACATACAGTATGAACTGATATAAATATAGTGTTAATAATTTGAAATATCGGAAATTAAATTTCATTTTGAATAGGCCTATACTGTAAAGCATGAGTTCTTTGACATCTTGTTTCCAACATTACTTTATTATGTGCCGACTGCTGAGATACGTACGTCGCTCAGGGGGAAATATATATATTTTTTCACCTTCTCAAAAATTCCATAAATATGGAATGCACATTGTACTATTTACTGTCATCAAACAAGATGATTGAAAGGCCAGGGCCTAGGCATAGCTGATTCCAACAGCCCGGCCATTCTCCAACAAAAATTGTAATTATTTCAATTATTAAGACAGTGTAGTTGTCTTATAGCCCATTGTCATACGGTCCATTTGTCTGATCTGGCAGTTATCAAACAACTCAGCCCTTTATTCGTACGTTGGGGACAGTGGGTTTTCTGGTCTTCGGTATTATGAACCCTCCAACAGTAATATACTATAGACAA